>CM072819.1:112863941-113463941 GCA_036937905.1 Salvia rosmarinus
AGTGTCAAGTCGGCTTCGATGCGATGGCGAATACCTCAAGAATGGAGTTTATGGACTATCTAGTGAAGTGTGGGATTACATCCCAACTTCACCAGCACACCACAGAAGAAATGGTGTGTCGGGCAGAATAGACTCTTTCGAAATGGTAAGATCTATGATGAGTTATGCACATTGCCTATTTCGCTTAGGGTATGCATTAGTAATGACTTCAAATCTAAATCAGTCAGTCTCGAAAAGACCCTTTCGAAGTTGTGGTTTGGCAGCCCGTTTAAGCCACATATGGATATAGTGCCAAGACACGCGTCTGAACAAGAAAGCGACAAGTTGGAGGCTAGATCCGACGGTCATTTATGCTATCCTAGAGGAACGAAGGTGGTTTATTCTATAGTCCTGGATCGAAGGTCATTATTACAATGCCCGATTCTTGAAGAGGATTATATGAAAATCATAAGTCCAAAGTTGAAATCATTCTTCGAAAATTAGAAGATGATCGTCACCACGAAGGCCAAAGGTCGAGATGTCGAGTCTAGTGGGAGGATCGACACCGACACTTCAAGAAATTGAAGTGGGTCGAGTTCACCGAGATACCGACCGCATGAGTGGTACCTACACGAAGTTGTGCAGTTAGAGAACCACAAGTATCTGCACTACCGCTTGCCATTGTCATGAGAACCTCGCGTCGTAGTGGGAGGTTGTTCGTCAGACCCGAGCGATTTATGTCGTGGGTGAATCTTGGTTTAGTCCGGCAGAACATGCAATAATCGACCACTGGACATCGAGGCGATCAAGATATTGATGCAAGATCATGGCACAGCTATGGACTTAGAAATGAGTCCATAACGGCTGGATGTATATGAAAGACACCTCTACCAGATGGCAAGGAAGCCATAGGTAGTAAGTGGATATACGAGGAAGAGATTTCGATGGAGAGTTTCGACTTTAAGCGGCTTGGGCGAAGGTCACTCAGTTGAGGGCATCGATTTCACGAGACCTTTTACCGTAGCAATGCTCAGTCCATCGTAATTCTTCTAGCCATAGCAGCCCACTTGAACCTAGAGGTTTGGCAAATGGATGTTAAACCGCTTTTCTAAACGGTTACCTTGGGGAAGGTAGACATCTATATGCAACACGAAGGTTATGTGGTAAAGGTGAAGAGCATCTAGTATGGAAGCTAAGTCCATTTATGGACTTAGCGCTCCGATCATGGAACTTACGCTTGCGAGGTGGTAAAGTCCATGGATTTACCCGCTGCCAGCGAAGTTGTGTGTATCGGTTAGATGTCAAGCGTGATGTGGTATTTCTTGCACTTTATGTAGATGACATCCTTCTAGTTGGCAACAACGTGAGTTATCGCGAAAGAGTTGGCTATCCGATGTTTCAAATGAAAGACTTAGGAGATCAGTACATTCTGGATCAGGTTTCCGAGATCGCAAGAAGAAAATGTGAGCTTATCTCGGGCTCTTACATTGATCGTGATTACTCGTTTAGTATGCGAGACCGAAAAGTTCTTTCGGACATGGCGTCCTTTATCTAACGCAATCACCTATGACGCAAAGGAGATAGAGGAATGAGGCAGTTCCTGCCGTAGGGAAGTCTCATGTACGCAATGCTATGCACGAGTTCGATATCCGCTGCGGTAGCATAGTAGCTGAATATCGATCAACCACGACAGCTCATGGCGAAGCTATACTAGTACCGAAAAGGACTCGAGATTATAGGCTGTTTACCATGCAGATAGTCTAATGCCTTGGGTTATCTGCACTCGGATTTCCAGCCGACCGTGATGAGAAAAAGTCAACCTCGGTATGTGTTTACCTTGGGAGGTGGAGCCGTATCCTGTGAGGTCTGCAGGATCGTGGACTACCATGGAATATGTAGCGCCGGAGGCTTCTAAGGAGGTCAGATGGTTCAAGAACTACCTCGTGGATCTAGATGTAGGTTTGCCCAAGAGTATCATAGTTTCTTGTGATAACTTTCGGTGCGATGGAGAGGAACCACGACCCATGGCGACTAAACACGAGAGAAAGTACCATGTCATACGAAATCGTTAGACGAGGTGACGTCTGATTGAAAAGATTGATCGACGGAAAATCTAAGCGGATCCATTCACGAAGAGCCGCAAAAAGTCTACGATGAACACGTTAGAGGACTGGATTGCGCTGATGGCACCCACTTAGAAAAACTTTGTATAAGTGGGAGAAGCAAAGTGATGGTTGTTTGTAATAGCTAGTAGAAAGACACATTGTATACTAAAAGTTTGCTTTAGTATAATGGAGATTTTGGATTTATACTCGAAAGCGCTTTTGGTTGAGCTTGTATCATGTTTCTATTACCACTATTAAAATCTCCATCTGAAATGAATACTTGATGCATATTCATGTCCCTTATCTCATATATAAGTTAGATCATACGAGTGTGAAGATCACGTAATGTATGATTGGTCGAAGCTAATGAGATATAAAAGTTTCACAGGTGAGCGACTTAAGGACGGCAGTTTCGGTTTAGGCTGATATAGATAAGTGACTGACTTGGTTGCTTGTCTATCTGGCACGTCTCGGCGTATTGAAGGATCACGATGAGATGTGTTCTTCTTCGACGCGTGAAGAACCAGATCTCGTGACTTCGATGATCTAAACCTCGATAAGGTATTAGGTGAGTATGAGTTCTGACCATCACTTTGACTTGTTATGAGTGGGGTTATATTTCTAACCCAATTCTCCGTCTTGGGTGGTGTGATCTTGTATGTCGCTAGTTATCATGATCGAGTCACGTATCGTTTAGGATGATGGCGCCCTAAGAGCTCAAAGGTTTTTGTACTAAACCTGCGGTTGAGTTAGCTCAAGTACAATAATAAGGTTGAGTGGTACTACTTAAGGAAATAAAGTTATTGTCGTTTAAGCGCAGTTGCTATAAATGATTAATGGACGTTCGATATCTTAAATACGGATTAGAATTCAAGTGCAAGCGACTCACTCGGTAATAAAGGGGTAATCAACATTCTTTCTCAGTGACATGATCGAATGTTTATAAATTAATTTATGTTTATGTGAACATAAGATAATTAATTTATTTGAGGCCCTCTTTATTCCTTGCATTGATCCTGGTGTCGTCGCCCGTAACGAGGAAAATCGGCCCTATTGCTTCAATTGGCAAGATTTTATTCTCTTTATCCACATGGATATAATTATATTTATGGTATATGCATAGATCCTTTCCATATAAGATTATGGTAATAATCTTGAGAGTATGAAAATAATCTAAGATATGGAAATAATCCTAAGAGTATGGTAATATTCCATATAGGATTATGGTAATATTCCATATAGGATTAAGGTAGTGCATTATAAATATAAGGTATGAGATAATGCAGTTAATGCTTATTGCAGCATAATTTTGCTCACATATTGATTCTCGAAAATTGTGAAGAGCTCGGGTGATTTTCGTGCATTCTCCATAGATCATCCTCCGACGTTGGAGTTTGGGTATCCGGATACAGATCCGTAAGGTCAAAGCACGATCCGATCCGCTCATTCGCTCCATCGACCTCTTCGATCAAAGGTAAACACGTGAAAACCCCAACGTGTTGCGATTTAATTATATAGAGCAGCATGCTAGGGTTTATAATCAATGTATGGTGAATTAAACACCCAAGATGGATCCTCGTGGCGAGGTTAACATCGTTCCTACACCCATGAGCACTCGAGGCTAGGAAAATATTACAAGTCTGCGATACATACTGAACAGAATTCTCGTTGGATTGTATCTGAAAGCGCTTTGAGCTTGTACTGATGTTTCGTTACCACTATTACAATCTCTATCCGATTTGAATACTTGATTGCATATATCGTGTCCCTTATCTCATATATAAGTTAGATCTACGATGTGTAGAAGATCAGTGCGTATGATTGGTCGCTTAATGAATATAAAAGTTTCACGTAGAGGCGACTTAAGCGAGTTGTCGGTTTAGCCGCAGATAGATAAGAAGTGACTTGACTTGTTGCTTGTCTATCTGAGCGTCTCGCGTATTAAGGATCACGATGAGATGAGTTCTTCTTTCGACCGTCGTGAAGAACCAAGATCTCGGTGACTACGATGATCTAAACCTCGATAAGGTATTAGGTGAGTATGAGTTCTGACCTCACTTGACTTGTTATGAGTGAGGGTTATATGTTCTAACCCAACATTCTCCGTCTTGGGTGGTGGCATGTATTCACGCTAGTTATCTGACGAGTCACCGTATCCGTTAGGATGATGGCCCCTAAGGAGCTCAAAGGTTTATTGTACTAAACCCGCAGGTTGAGTTAGCTCAAGTACAATAATAAGGTGAGTGGTACTACTTAAGGAAATAAGGATATTAATCGCTTTAGCGATCAGTTGCTAGAAATGATTAATGGACGCTCGATATCTTAAATCACGGGATTCAGAATGTCTAAGTGCAATGCATCAACTTCGTAATAAAGGGTAAGTCAACATTCTTTCTCTGTGGCATGATCGAATGTTTATAAATTGATTTATGTTCGGTGAACATAAGATAATTAATTTATTTGAGGCCCATCTTTATTCGTACATTTGATCCCTGCATCCAGGCCGTGAACCGTGGAAATCGGCTATAGCTCTCGAGGCAAGATTTTATTCTCTTTATCCCACAAGGATATAATTATATTTATTGAATATGCATAGATCCTTTCCATATAAGATTATGGTAATAATCTTGAGTATAAATAATCACAGGTATGGAAATAATCCTGAGTATGGAAATAATCCTAAGAGTGTATGGTAATATTCCATATGATTATGGTAATATTCATATAGGATTATGGTAACATTCCATATAGGATTAAGGTAGTGCATTATAAATATAAGGTATGAGATAATGTCTAGGCTAATGCTACAAATCGAGAGAGAATTTTCGCCATCTCACATAATCGAGAGAAAATTTTGAAAGTTTGGAGTAGAGAAAAGGTGATTTTCGCATTCTCCATAGCTCGTCCTCACTCGCGTTGAGTTTGGGTATCGGATACATCGGAAGGTCAAAGCACGCAGTCTCGACCGCTTCGATCGATCGCCGTTGTTCCCAGATCGGTAAACGAGAAAACACGTGTCGCTATTAATTATATAGCATGCTGGTTTATAATCAATGTATGGTGAATTAAACACCCAAGATGGATCCTCGGGGGTTAACAATATCGCTTTTCCTACATTGGTATCGAGCCGGATCGAATCTCTGGCTCTGGATTAATTCACGCTGATTATTACGTGCGTTATTATAATTATTTGTGGTTTACGTGCTCGTTTGTTTTGTTGGTTTTGTTTACACGAGAAAATCCGTGGTTAGATTAGATTTTATTATGTAAATCTTATCCGTAAAGAACAACGAGCGAAACGAAGCAACACGGAAAACGGGTTCTCTGTCGGGTGGTTTCTGGTGAGTCGCGGTGGCTATAGCGTCGCGCGGGCTCGCGGCGCAGGGGAGCCTGCGCTCGCGAGATCCTGGCGCTAGCAGCGAACTTCGCGGTCGCGAGATTACCCGCGGCCAGCGGCCGTCTGAGCTAGCGGGCGGCGGGCGCGTTCGCGCGCGAAACCCGGCGCTGGCGACTCAGCGATCGCGGTATACGGCGGGCGACGATGTCTCGGCGCGTGGCGCTTGGGCGTGGCGTGCACGCGTGCTCGACGGGTCGCGGTCGCGTAGCGACCGGCCAGAGCCGCGGCGAAGCGGCGGGGCTGGCGGTGGGCTTTGCCTGCGGCCCAGACATTTGGAATGACCGACCGCGCCGCCGAGATTCCGGTCCGTGCCGCGCAGGCCCAATTGTTGAATCCGGGGTCCGCGCTGCAGGCCGTTAAGTTTAAATTCATCTTTGTAAATCTATGTAATAGATTAGATTTAAATTGCGAGTTTCACGATTGGCCGCGATGAGCGTTTATTTTATTTTATCGCTCATATGCATGTCGTGGATGTTTAAATTATGCAGTAGAGCTATGTATGTTTATATTACGCCGACAAACCTTTAAGTGTTTTACGAATGGACGCGCATAGTAAGCATGCTAGGTTTATCAGCGTTATCAAGCATATTTAGAATTCATGCGAGCATGTTTTACATGTCGAGTTCTATAGAAAAGCATGCTAGATTACGTGATCTGCATGGACAAACCTTTGAATAAAAGACTAAGCAAGCAACCCGACAAATTAATTTTTCAAATTAAAATGTCAAGACCTCCTTTTGATCTCTAAACAAAGCGAGGCACGTGAGTGGCGCCACATGCGGGCTTGCTTGCTTTATCATAAGTTTGTTAGATGAGATTTCTAAATAAAACTTTTAAATCTATTGAGAGTGGGAGTTTCATGTGTAAGCGCCACACGCGTGCACATGCGATTTTCATAAGTTCTCTAGATAAATATAAAATGAGATAACAAAAGAATTTGAATTGGGCGGTATGGTCCGTGTGAGTATACCAATTCTAAGAATTCATCTTCTTTGTTAAAATTGTGGTCATGCTATGACATCACTCAGTACAACTTCCGCCAAGTCCCTTCGCGATAGTGATGTGGTCAGTAAGGTCCAATCATTAATTTCATATTGAGGATAAGTTGATGATTGAAATTAAACGACTAAAAGGTATATTTTAGTCCGCGTGGGGGTTCATGTAGCCCACACGCGTGGCTTGCATGTGGAATTCCTGGCGATTGGAGGTTTCAATTAATATTGTTTTATCAAAAGGTTACAATATTATTGTTACGAATTATTTGATCGTATTATGTGTTTTATATTATCGCTCGTATATGTCTCTTACGCGATTATCAATATGCTCGCACAAAACTGCTATCCGGTCCAAATTTTATCGAGTGGAAAGCGAAACATGGAATATGTTCTTATCATAAGAACACATGTTTGTTCTCACTACTCTCTAAACCCGATGCCTATCGACGATCGACTAATGAGCGCCAGTCAGCGACTTTGGAATAAGTCAAACAATATGGCTAAATGCTATAGATGACTACGATGTCCAAGGCTTGCGAATGACATCGTCGATGGTAGATCGACGATATTTGGTCAAGTCTCGAGAGTAAGTTTGGGCGTTCGGATCGGACATCTCCACACAATGAGAGAAATCTTGCGTGTAAGATGGAAGAAGGAAGTTCGTCCATGAACATGTCTCCCATGACTCTCTCATGGATAGTCTTGATCGGTTGGGAGGGTGACCAAGGTCGATATCATCCTCTACACCCAAGTCTTTGAGAACTCGTGTGAATGCGATCATGAGCAAGACCGAGTTTACACTTAGTCGGTTGTAATGATCTCGTTCTTGCGGAAGGAGTTATGGGAAAAGGAGCATGCTCTGCTAGCACATCTAAGGGCCCAAAATTTTCATCGAAATGGAAATAGAAAAAGGGTGCCAAAGGTGGTAAAGGCGAGGAAGAGTGGGAGTAATGGAGCAAGAACATGGTTGCCAGAGGCTTGAAGCGAAGGAGAGGCAAGTGCTTCAAGTGCGGCAGACGGGCATTGGAGGCCAGTGCCCTATGCTCGAGGCTCAGTCTGTTTGCTTTAACTGTTGTTTAGCGACTGTTCTACCCATTCTGGGTAGTGAATCTGAATGATCATGTTTATTACCTGCGTGGGTTCCCGGACAAGGGGCTGTTTGATGGCGAGATAACGATCTCCATGAGCAGGGTCGAAGCATGCGATTGGAATGTTCTTTATGTTTGGACAACGAGTTTAGTTTTGAAAGGCGTTTTATGTGCGGATTTTGGTGGAACCTTGTTCTGTTCTAAATTATTTACTCATGGATATTCTTATTTTGATAGTGGTGTTTCTATCATAAGAAATGAGCGGTTATCTCGGTTGCACTTTATATAATTCAAGCTTTATACTACGCTTAAACACAATACCTATAACTATGTTGCATCTTCATCAAACCCAAAGAGAAAGTTTTCTTGAAAGATGACTCTACTTTTCTATGGCATCTTAGATTAGGTCACATCAATCTAAATAGGATCCAAAGACGCGGCTAAGAATGGGCGTTGGGTAATCTCACGTTACTCGTCCCGTCTGCGAATCACATATGAAGAATGATGTCGACGACCCTAGCGAAGGGTTATAGAGCCCAGAAATGTTGAGTTAGTCCATTCGACTGTGTGGACGATGTCCACAAGCTCGTGGAGAATGCGTATTTTGTCACTTTCATTGCGATTACTCGAGTGCGGATCGTATAACCCGCAAGTCCGAATGCTTTGAGAAATTCAAAGAGTTTAAGGCAAGTGGAGCGCTGGTAAAATATCAAGTCGCTGCGTACGATCGCGTGGCGAATACCTCGAACGAGTTTATGGACTATCTAGTGAAGTGTGGGATTACGTCGTACTTCACCCAAACCGCACAAAGAAATGGTGTCGGGCGAAGAAATAGGACTCTTTTGAAATGGTTAGATCTATGATGAGTTATGCTACATTGCTATTTCGTTGGGATATGCCTTGAGAGCGGCATACTTGCTAAATCTAGACCGCCCAAGTCAATGAAAAGACCCCCGAGTTGTGGTTTGGCCAGCCCGATTCACATTAGGATATGGGGCGATCCGTCCTTGAACAAGAAGCCGACAAGTTGGAGGCTAGATCACGCAAGGCTTTATCTGGCTATCCTAGAGGACGAAAGGTGGTTTATTCTATAGTCGGATCAAGGTCAGTTATTGCACTAATGCTCGATTAGAGAGGACTACATGAAAATCATAAGTCCAAAGTTGAAATCATTCTTCAAGAATTAGAAGATGATCGATTCCACCACCGATTAGGCGAAGGTGCGAGATGTCGAGTCTGGTGGGAGGATCGACACGGATACTTCGAAATTGAAGTGGGTGAGTTCCACGGAGATCACACCGTCTGGTGGTACTACAAGAAGTTGTGATTAGAGAACCACAAGTATCTGCCACGTTGCATTGTGCTGTAGAACCTCGTCGAGTGGGAGGGTTCGTCAACCCAGCGATTTATGTTCGTGGGTGAATCTTGGTTTAGTCCCGCAGACATGCAATAATCACCCATGGACATACAAGGAGCGTACAAGATATTGATGTAAGAGATGGCACACCGCTATGGACTTAGAAATGGAGTCCATAACCTATGGATGTATATGAAAGACACTCTACCGATGGCAAGGAAGCCAGGTAGTAAGTGGATATCAGAGAGAAGAGATTCCGATGGAGGTTTCGCTTTTAAAGCCGGGCTTGTGGCGGTACACTCAGTTGAGGGCATCGATTTCGATGAGACCTTTTCACCAGCATGCTCAAGTCCATCGTAATTCTTCTAGCCATAGCGCCACGAACCCAGAGGTTTGGCAATGGATGTTAAAACGCTTTCTAAGCGTTCTGCGAGGAAGGTAGAGACATCTATAGCGACACGAAGGTTATGTGGTGGTGAAGAGCATCTAGTATGGAAGTTCCATTTATGGACTTAAGCGCCTCCGATCATGGAACTTACGCTTTGACGGTGGTAAAGTCCTATGGATTTACCAGTTGCTAGCGAGTTGTGATCGGTTAGATGTCAACGTGATGTGGTATTTCGCACTTTATGTAGATGACATCCTTCTAGTGGCAACAACGTGTTATCGACGTGAGTTGGCTAGATCGTTTCAAATGAAAGACTTAGGAGATGCGCGTACATTCTCGGGATCGGGTTTACCGAGATGCAGAAGAAAATATTGAGCTTATCTCGGCCTTACATTGATACTGTGATTACTGCTTTAGTATGCGACGCCAGAAAGGATTGCTACCTTCGACATGGCGTCTTTATTCAAAACGCGATCTATGACAGGAGATAGAGGAAATGAGACAAGTTCCTACGCTCGTGGAAGTCTCATGAATGCTATGCAGGCGATATCCGCTATCACGGTAGCATAGTAGTGAATATCGAACTCGACAAGCTCATTACGAGAAGCGTATACTCAAGTACCGAAAAGGACTCGAGATTATAGCTAGTTTACCATGCATAGTCTAATGCCTTTGGGTTATCTGATCGGATTCCAAGTGACCGTGATGAGAAAAAGTCAACCCTCGCATGTGTTTACCTTGGGAGGTGGGCCAGTATCGTGAGTGCAAAGCGGATGCATTGGGACTCTACCATGGAAGCCGAATATGTAGCCGCCGGAGGCTTCTAAGGAGGCTGATGGTTCAAGAACTACCTCGTGGATCTAGATGTGGTACTGGTTTGCCCAAGAGTATCATAGTTCTGTGATAACTCGTGGTGGATGTGACTCGAAGAACCACGGACCCTAGCGACTAAACACATAGAGAAAGTACCATGTCATACGAGAAATCGTTAGAGCGAGTGACGTGCTGATTGAAAAGATTGATACGACGGAAAATCTAAGCGGATCCATTCACGAAGCACGCGCAAAAGTCTACGATGAACACGTTAGAGGACTCGATTGCTTGATGGCACCCACTTAGAAAAACTTTTGTATAAGTGGGAGAAGCAAAGTGATGGTTGTTTGTAATAGTAGAAAGACACATTGTATACTAAAAGTTTGCTTTAGTATAAGTGGGAGATTGTTGGTTTGTTGGATTTATTATCTTTGAAAGCGCTTTGGTTGAGCTTGTATACAATGTTTCTGTTACCACTATTAAAATCTCCTATCCGAAATGAATACTTGATTGCATATATCATGTCCCTTATCTCTCATATAAGTTAGATCATACGATGTGTGAAGATCACGTAAGTCTGTATGATTGGTCAAGCTTAATGAGATATAAAAGTTTCACAAATGAGACGACTTAAGGGCGAGTTGTCGGTTTAGGCAGCGATATAGATAAGTGACTTGACTTGGTTGCTTGTCTATGATGCACGTCTCGGCGTATTGAAGGATCACGATGAGATGTGTTCTTCTTTCGACCGTCGTGAAGAACCAAGATCTCGGTGACTTCGATGATCTAAACCTCGATAAGGTATTAGGTGAGTATGAGTTCTTGACCATCACTTTGACTTGTTATGAGTGAGGGTTATATGTTCTAACCCAAGATTCTCCGCGTCTTGGGTGGTGTGATCTTGTATGTCACGCTAGTTATCATGTCGAGTCACCGTATCCGTTTAGGATGATGGCGTCCCTTAAGGAGCTCAAAGGTTTATTGTACTAAACCTGCGGTTGAGTTAGCTCAAGTACAATAATAAGGTTGAGTGGTACTACTTAAGGAAATAAAGTTATTAATCGTTTTAAGTCACGAGTTGCTATAAATGATTAATGGACGTTCGATATCTTAAATACGGATTCGTAATGTCTAAGTGCAAGCTTGACTCAACTTCGGTAATAAAGGGTAAGTCAACATTCTTTCTCTAGTGACATGATCGAATGTTTATAAATTAATTTATGTTTCAATGAACATAAGATAATTAATTTATTTGAGGCCCATCTTTATTCCTTGCATTTGATCCTGGGTGGCCCATCGGGCCCCGTAAGTAATCGAGGAAAATCGCGCCCCTATTGCTCGATTGGCAAGATTTTATTCTCTTTATCCACATGGATATAATTATATTTATGGTATATGCATAGATCCTTTCCATATAAGATTATGGTAATAATCTTGAGAGTATGAAAATAATCCTAAGAGTATGGAAATAATCCTAAGAGTATGGTAATATTCCATATAGGATTATGGTAATATTCCATATAGGATTAAGGTAGTGCATTATAAATATAAGGTATGAGATAATGTCAGGTTAATGCTCACATATTGCGCATAATTTTCGCCATCACATATTGAGATTCTCGAAAATTGTGAAGAGCTCGGTGATTTTCCGGTGCATTCTCCATAGATCATCCTCACCGACGTTGGAGTTTGGGTATCCGGGATACAGTCCAGAAGGTCAAAGCACGAGTCCGATCCGTTCATCTCGTTCCATCGACCTCTTCAGATCCAAAGGTAAACACGTGAAAACCCCAACGTGTTGCGATTTAATTATATAGACGCATGCTAGGTTTATAATCAATGTATGGTGAATTAAACACCCAAGATGGATCCTCGTGGCGGTTAACAACATCTTTCCTACACCCATGAGCACTCGAGGCTAGGAAAATATTAAGCAGTCTGCGATACATACTGAACAGGAATTCTCTGTTGGATTTGTATCTTGCGGTTTGGTTGAGCTTGTATACAATGTTTCTCGTTACCACTATTACAATCTCCTATCGATTTGAATACTTGATTGCATATATCGTGTCCCTTATCTCATATATAAGTTAGATCATACAAGTGTAGAAGATCACGATGTGCGTATGATTGGTCGAGCTTAATGAGATATAAAAGTTTCACGGTGAGGCGACTTAAGACGAGTTGTCGGTTTAGGCGCAGATAGATAAGAAGTGACTTGACTTAGTTGCTTGTCTATGCTTTGATGCGTCTCGGCGTATTGAAGGATCACAGATGAGATGAGTTCTTCTTCGACCGTCGTGAAGAACCAAGATCTCGGTGACTACGATGATCTAAACCTCGATAAGGTATTAGGTGAGTATGAGTTCTTGACCGTCACTTTGACTTGTTATGAGTGAGGGTTATATGTTCTAACCAGATTCTCGCGTCTTGGGTGGTGGCGATGCTTGTGTCACGCTAGTTATCTCAGACGAGTCACCGTATCCGTTTAGGATGATGGCGTCCCTTAAGGAGCTCAAAGGTTTATTGTACTAAACCACGCAGTTGAGTTAGCTCAGTACAATAATAAGGTTGAGTGGTACTACTTAAGGAAATAAGGATATTAATCGTTTAGCGGTCAGTTGCTAGAAATGATTAATGGACGTTCGATATCTTAATCACGAGGATTCAGAATGTCTAAGTGCAAGCCCGACTCAACTTCGGTAATAAAGGGGTAAGTCAACATTCTTTCTCTAGTGGCATGATCGAATGTTTATAAATTGATTTATGTTAAAATTGAACATAAGATAATTAATTTATTTGAGGCCCATCTTTATTCCTCGCATTTGATCCCCGGGCCGCCCATCCAGCCCGTAACTTTGTGAAATCGCGCCCTATAGCTCTCGAAGGCAAGATTTTATTCTCTTTATCCCACAAGGATATAATTATATTTATTGAATATGCATAGATCCTTTCCATATAAGATTATGGTAATAATCTTGAGAGTATGGAAATAATCCCAAGAGTATGGAAATAATCTGAGAGTATGGAAATAATCCTAAGTGTATGGTAATATTCCATATGGGATTATGGTAATATTCCATATAGGATTATGGTAACATTCCATATAGGATTAAGGTAGTGCATTATAAATATAAGGTATGAGATAATGTCTGGCTAATGCTCACAAATTGAGAGAGAATTTTCGCCGTCTCACATAATTGAGAGAAAATTTTGAAAGTTTGGAGTGAGAGAAAAGGTGATTTTCGCATTCTCCATAGCTCGTCCTCACTCGACGTTGGAGTTTGGGTATCAGGATACGATCCGGAAGGTCAAAGCACGAGTCTCGACCGTTCAATCGATTCGTCCGTTTGTTCCACCTCGACGGATCGAGGTAAACACGAGAAAACCCCAACGTGTTGCTATTAATTATATAGGCATGCTGGGTTTATAATCAATGTATGGTGAATTAAACACCCAAGATGGATCCTCGGCGAGGGTTAACAATATCGTTTTCCTACAATTGGTATCGAGCACGGGATCGAGAATCTTGGCTCTGTTGGATTAATTCACGTTTGATTATTACGTGCGTTATTATAATTGTGGATTTGTCGTTTATCGTGGCTCGTTTGTTTTGTTGGTTTTGTTTTACACCACGAGAAAATCCGTGGTTAGATTAGATTTTATTATGTAAATCTTATACGTAAAGAAGAACGAAGACGAACGAACGCGAAGAACGAAACGACGGAAAAACGAGGTTCTCTGTCTGCGGTGGTTTCTGCGTGAGTCGCGGTCGCTATAGGCGATCGCGAGGCTGCGCGGCGACGGGAGCGCGTTCTCGCGAGATCCTGGCGCTTAGCGAGCGAACTTCGCGGTCGCGAGATTACCCGCGGCGCGGCGGCCGTCGAAATGCTAGCGGGCGGCGGGCGCGTTCGCCGAAAACCCGGCCATGGCGGACTTCAGCGATCGCGGTATAACGGCCGGGCGGCGATGTCTCGGCGGGCGTTCGGCGCTTGGGCGTGGCCGTGCAGCGCAGCTCGGCGGGTCGCGGTCGCGTTAGCGACCATGGCACCAGCCGAGCGGGCGCGGCGGTGGCGGAGGTCGGCGCGGCCGGCTTTGCCTAGCGGCCCGGACATTTTGGGCCGACCCGCCCGGGCCGCTTTTCGAGATTCCGGTCCGTGCCTGTGCGAGGCCCAGTGTTGAATCCGGTCCGTGCCGTGCACGCGAGGCCGTTTCAGTTTAAATTACATGCTTTGTAAATCTATGTAATAGATTAGATTTAAATGTGCAGGTTTCACGATTGGGCCGCGATGAACGTTTTATTTTATTTTATCGTTCATATGCATGTCGTGGATGTTTAAATTATGCAGTAGCATGCTATGTATGTTTATATTACGTTGACAAACCTTTAAGTGTTTTACGTAATTGGATGCGCATAGTAAGCATGCTAGGTTTATCAGCGTTTATCAAGCATATTTTAGAATTACTGCGAGCATGTTTTACATGTTGAGTTCTATAGAAAAGCATGCTAGGATTACGTGATCTGCATGGACAAACCTTTTGAATAAAAGACTAAGCAAGCAACCCGACAAATTAATTTTTCAAATTAAAATGTCAAGACCTCCACTTTTGATCTCTAAACAAAGTGAGGCGACCGTGAGTAAACGATCCACGCTGTGGCTTGCTTGCACTGCTTATCATAAGTTTGTTAGATGAGATTTCTAAATAAAACTTTTAAATCTATTGAGAAGTGGGAGTTTCATGTGTAAATCCCCACGCGTGGCTTGCATGCGATTTTCATAAGTTCTCTAGAGATAAATATAAAATGAGATAACAAAAGAATTTGAATTGGGCGGTATGGTCCGTGTGAGTATACCAATTCTAAGAATTCATCTTCTTTGTTAAAATTGTGGTCGATGCTTAGACATCACCTCAGTACAACTTCCGCCAAGTCCCTTCTTGCGATAGTGATGTGGTCAGTAAGGTCGAATCATTAATTTCATTTGTCATAAGGATAAGTTGACATGGATTGAAATTAAGCGACTAAAAGGTATATTTTAGTCCAGTGGGGGTTCATGTGGCGTCCACACGCGTGGCTTGCATGTGGAATTCCTTGGGCGATTGGAGGTTTCAATTAATATTGTTTTATCAAAAGGTTACAATATTATTGTTACGAATTATTTGCGATCGTATGCTTATGTGTTTTATATTATCGTTTGGATATGTCTCTTACGCCGATTATCAATATGCTCGCACAAAATCCGTTATCCGGTCCAAATTTTATCGAGTGGAAGCGAAACATGGAATATGTTCTTATCAACAAGAACACATGTTTGTTCTCACTACTCCTAAACCCGATGCCCTGCGGCGCGATCGACTAATGAGCGGTCAGTCGGCACTTTGGAATAAGTCAAACAATATGGCTAAATGCTATATGATGACTACGATGTCCAAAGGCTTGCGAATGCACATCGATCGATGGTAGATCGCGACGATATTTGGTCGAGTCTCGAGAGTAAGTTTGGGCGTTCGGATCGGACGATCATTCCCACACAATGAGAGAAATCTTGGCGTGTAAGATGGAAGAAGGAAGTTCGGTCCATGAACATGTCTCCCACATGACTCATCTCATGGATAGTCTTGATCGGTTGGGAGGGGTATTGACCAGTGAGCCAAGGTCGATATCATCCTCAATACACCGCCAAGTCTTTGAGAACTTTCGTGTGAATGCGATCATGAGCAAGACCGAGTTTACACTTAGTCGGTTGCTTAATGATCTCGTTCTTTGCGGAAGGAGTTATGGGAAAAGGAGCACATGCTCTTGCTAGCACATCTAAGGGCCCAAAATTTTCATCGTGAAATGGAAATAGAAAAAGGGTGCCAAAGGTGGTAAAGCGAGGAAAGAGTGGGAGTAATGGGAGCAAGAACATGGTTGCCACACCGAGGCTTGAAGCGAAGGAGAGGGGCAAGTGCTTCAAGTGCTTGCAAGGCGGGCATTGGAGGCCAGTGCCCTATGCTCGAGGCTCAGTCGCCGTTTGCTTTAATGTGAACATGTTTAGCGACTTGTTCTACCCATTCTTGGGTAGTAGATCTGGTATGGATCATGTTTGTTACACCTGCGTGGGTTCCCGGACAAGGGGCTGTTTGATGGCGAGATAACGATCTCCATGGGCAACGCGCGAAGTCGAAGGCATTGCGAGTTGGAGATGTTTCTTTATGTTTTGGGACAACGTTTTAGTTTTGAAAGGCGTTTATATGTGCGGATTTTGGTAGGAACCTTGTTCTGTTTGAAATTATTTACTCATGGATATTCTCGTTATTTTTGATAGTGGTGTTTCTATCATAAGAAATAGCGAAGTTATCTCGTGTTGGCACTTTATATAATTAAGCTTTATACTATTTCGCAAAACACAATACTATAACTATGTTGCATCTTCATCAAACCCTAAAAAGAGAAAGTTTTCTTGAAAGATGACTCTACTTTTCTATGGCATCTTAGATTAGGTCACATCAATCTAAATAGGATCCAAAGACCGGCTAAGAATGGGCGTTGGGTAATCTCACGGTTACTCTGCTCCCCCTCTGCGAATCACATATAGAAATAAGATGTCGACTGGACCCTTCAGCGAAGGTTATAGAGCCACGAAATGTTGGAGTTAGTCCATTCGACTGTGTGGACCGATGTCCACAAGCTCGTGGAGAATGCGAGTATTTTGTCACTTTCATTGACGATTACTCGAGTGCGGATCGTATACCGCCTTCGCAAGTCCGAATGCTTTGAGAAATTCAAAGAGTTTAAGGCGGAAGTGGAGACGAAGCTGGGTAAAAGTATCAAGTCATCAAGGTTACGATCGCGGTGGCGAATACCTCGATAACGAGTTTATGGACTATCTAGTGAAGTGTGGGATTACATCCCAAGACTTCACCCGCAACACCACAAAGAAATGGTGTGTCGGGCGAAGAAATAGGACTCTTTTGGAAATGGTTAGATCTATGATGAGTTATGCTACATTGCCTATTTCGTTCGGGATATGCCTTAGAGACGGCATACTTGCTAAATCTAGTACCGTCCAAGTCGATCGAAAGACCCCTTCGAGTTGTGGTTTGGGCAAGCCCGCCATTTAAGCCACATTAGGATATGGGCGATCCGGCACATGTCTTTGAACAAGAAGGCGACAAGTTGGAGGCTAGATCCGACGCAAGGCGTTTATTGGCTATCCAGAGGAGCGAAAGGTGGTTTATTCTATAGTCCCAAGGATCGGAAGGTCATTATTAGCACTAATGCTCGATTCTTAGAGAGGACTACATGAAAATCATAAGTCCAAAGTTGAAATCATTCTTCAAGAATTAGAAGATGATCGTATTCCACCACCGATTAGGCGAAGGTGCGAGATGTCGAGTCTGTGGGAGGATCGACACGGATACTTGAAAATTGAAGTGGGTCGAGTTCCACCGAGATACCAACCGTCAAGTGGTACCTACACAAAGAAGTTGTGCAAGTTAGAGAACCACAAGTATCTGCACCACCGTTGCCATTGTGCTGTAGAACCTCGTCGTAGTGGGAGGGTTGTTCGTCAACCCGAGCGATTTATGTTCGTGGGTGAATCTTGGATTTAGTCCCAGCAGATTTAACATGCAATAATCGACCCATGGACATACAAGGAGGCGATACAAGATATTGATGCAAGATGGCACACCGCTATGGACTTAGAAATGGAGTCCATAACGGACTATGGATGTATATGAAAGACACTCTACCGGATGGCGAGGAAGCCGTAGGTAGTAAGTGGATATCAAGAGAAGAGAGATTCGATGGAGGTTTCGACTTTTAAAGCCGGGCTTGTGGCGAAAGTGGTACACTCAGATTGAGGGCATCGATTTCGATGAGACCTTTTACACCGTAGCAATGCTCAAGTCCATCGAATTCTTCTAGCCATAGCAGCCCACTCGAACTGAGAGGTTTGGCAATGGATGTTAAAACCGCTTTTCTAAACGGTTACCTTGAGGAAGGTAGAGACATCTATATGCAAAGACACTCAAGGTTATGTGGTAAAGGTGAAGAGCATCTAGTATGGAAGCTTAAAGTCCATTTATGGACTTAAGCGAGCCTCCGATCATGGAACTTACGCTTTGACGAGGTGGTAAAGTCCATGGATTTACCAGTTGCCTAGCGAGTTGTGTGTATCGGTTAGATGTCAACAGTGATGTGGTATTTCTTGCACTTTATGTAGATGACATCCTTCTAGTTGGCAACAACGTGAAGTCATATCGGGCGTAAAGAGTTGGCTATCCGATCGGTTTCAAATGAAAGACTTAGGAGATGCGGTACATTCTTGGGATCAAGGTTTACCGAGATCGCAAGAAGAAAATATTGAGCTTATCTCGGGCGCCTTACATTGATCTCGTGATTACTGCTTTAGTATGCGACCGCCAAGAAAGGATTGCTACCTTTCGGACACGGCGTTCCTTTATCAAAACGCGATCACCTATGACCGCAGGAGATAGAGGAAATGAGACAAGTTCCTTACGCTCGCCGTGGGAAGTCTCATGTACGCAATGCTATGCACGAGGCCGATATACGCTATCACGGTAGCATAGTAGCTGATATCGATCTAACCTCGACAAGCTCATTGACTGCGATAAGCATATACTCAAGTACACGAAAAGGACTCGAGATTATAGGCTAGTTTACCATGCGAGATAGTCTAATGCCTTTGGGTTATCTGAGACTTCGGTTTTCCAAGCGACCGTGATGAGAAAAAGTCAACCTCGGCTATGTGTTTACCTTGGGAGGTGGAGCCGATCCCATCGGCGGTGCAAAGCGGCGATGCATTGGGACTCTACCATGGAAGCCGAATGTAGCCGCTCGGAGGCTTCTAAGGAGGCTGATGGTTCAAGAACTACCTCGTGGATCTAGATGTGGTACTGGTTTGCCCAGTATCATAGTTTCTCGTGATAACTCGGTGCGATGTGCAAACTCGAAGGAACCACGGACCCACAAGCGACTAAACACATAGAGAGAAAGTACCATGTCATACGAGAAATCGTTAGGCGAGGTGACGTGCTGATTGAAAAGATTGATACGACGGAAAATCTAAGCGGATCCATTCACGAAGAGCCTGCCGCAAAAGTCTACGATGAACACGTTAGAGGACTTGGATTGCGCTTGATGGCACCCACTTAGAAAGGAAACTTTTGTATAAGTGGGAGAAGCAAAGTGATGGTTGTTTGTAATAGCTAGTAGAAAGACACATTGTATACTAAAAGTTTGCTTTAGTATAAGTGGGAGATTGTTGGTTTGTATCTTGGAAAGCGCTTTGGTTGAGCTTGTATACAATGTTTCTGTTACCACTATTAAAATCTCCTATCCGAAATGAATACTTGATTGCATATATCATGTCCCCTTATCTCATATAAGTTAGATCATACGATGTGTGAAGATCACGAAGTCCATATGATTGGTCGAAACTTAATGAGATATAAAAGTTTCACGGTGAGGCGACTTAAGGACGAGTTGTCGGTTTGCCAGTGCATATAGATAAGAAGTGACTTGACTTAGTTGCTTGTCTATCTTTGCACGCCTCTCGGCGTATTGAAGGATCACGATGAGATGTGTTCTTCTTTCCGACCGTCGTGAAGAACCAAGATCTCGGTGACTTACGATGATCTAAACCTCGATAAGGTATTAGGTGAGTATGAGTTCTTGACCATCACTGACTTGTTATGAGTGAGGTTATATGTTCTAACCCAAGATTCTCCGCATCTTGGGTGGTGGCGATCTTGTATGTCACGCTAGTTATCTCATGACGAGTCACCGTATCCGTTTAGGATGATGACGTCCCTTAAGGAGCTCAAAGGTTTATTGTACTAAACCCTGCGAGGTTGAGTTAGCTCAAGTACAATAATAAGGTTGAGTGGTACTACTTAAGGAAATAAAGTTATTAATCGTTTTAAGTCACGATTGCTATAAATGATTAATGGACGTTCGATATCTTAAATACGGATTCGTAATGTCTAAGTGCAAGCCCGACTCAACTTCGGTAATAAAGGGTAAGTCAACATTCTTTCTCTAGTGACATGATCGAATGTTTATAAATTAATTTATGTTTTAATTTGAACATAAGATAATTAATTTATTTGAGGCCCATCTTTATTCCTTGCATTTGATCCTCGGTCGCCCATCCAGTTCCCGAGTAAATCGAGGAAAATCGCCCCTATTGCTCAATTGGCAAGATTTTATTCTCTTTATCCACATGGATATAATTATATTTATGGTATATGCATAGATCCTTTCCATATAAGATTATGGTAATAATCTTGAGAGTATGAAAATAATCCTAAGAGTATGGAAATAATCCTAAGAGTATGGTAATATTCCATATAGGATTATGGTAATATTCCATATAGGATTAAGGTAGTGCATTATAAATATAAGGTATGAGATAATGTCTGGTTAATGCTCACATATTGCAAGCATAATTTTCGGCCATCACATATTGAGATTCTCGAAAATTGTGAAGAGCTCGGTGATTTTCCGTGCATTCTCCATAGATCATCCTCACCGACGTTGGAGTTTGGGTATCCGGATACATCCGTAAGGTCAAAGCACGAGTCCGATCCGTTCATCTCGCTCCATCGACCTCTTCGATCCAAAGGTAAACACGTGAAAACCCCAACGTGTTGCGATTTAATTATATAGACGCATGCTAGGTTTATAATCAATGTATGGTGAATTAAACACCCAAGATGGATCCTCGGGGCGAGGGTTAACATACGTTTTCCCTACACCCATGACAGACTCGAGGCTAGGAAAATATTAAGCAAGTCTTTGCGATACATACTGAACAGGAATTCTCTCTGGATTTGTATCTTCGAAAGCGCTTTGGTTGAGCTTGTATACAATGTTTCCTGTTACCACTATTACAATCTCCTATCGATTTGAATACTTGATTGCATATATCGTGTCCCTTATCTCATATATAAGTTAGATCATACGGTGTAGAAGATCACGTAAGTCCGTATGATTGGTCAAGCTTAATGAGATATAAAAAGTTTCACACCGAGACGACTTAAGGACGAGTTGTCGGTTTGGGCGCAGATAGATAAGAAGTGACTTGACTTAGTTGCTTGTCTATCTTGATGCGTCTCGACGTATTGAAGGATCACAAGTGAGATGAGTTCTTCTTTCGACCGTCGTGAAGAACCAAGATCTCGGTGACTTACGATGATCTAAACCTCGATAAGGTATTAGGTGAGTATGAGTTCTTGACCATCACTTTGACTTGTTATGAGTGAGGGTTATATGTTCTAACCCAAGATTCTCCGCATCTTGGGTGGTGGCGATCTTGTATGTCACGCTAGTTATCATGTCGAGTCACCGTATCCGCTAGGATGATGACGTCCCTTAAGGAGCTCAAAGGTTTATTGTACTAAACCCCGCAGGTTGAGTTAGCTCAAGTACAATAATAAGGTTGAGTGGTACTACTTAGGAAATAAGGATATTAATCGTTTAAGCGGTCATTGCTAGAAATGATTAATGGACGTTCGATATCTTAAATACTGAGGATTCGTAATGTCTAAGTGCAAGCCTCGACTCAACTTCGGTAATAAAGGGTAAGTCAACATTCTTTCTCTAGTGGCATGATCGAATGTTTATAAATTGATTTATGTTCGGGTGAACATAAGATAATTAATTTATTTGAGGCCCATCTTTATTCCTTGCATTTGATCCTGGCCGGCCCATCCAGGCCGTAAAGATCGTGGAAATCGGGCCCTATAGCTCTCGAAGGCAAGATTTTATTCTCTTTATCCCACAAGGATATAATTATATTTATGGAATATGCATAGATCCTTTCCATATAAGATTATGGTAATAATCTTGAGAGTATGGAAATAATCCTAAGAGTATGGAAATAATCCTAAGAGTATGGAAATAATCCTAAGTGTATGGTAATATTCCATATGGGATTATGGTAATATTCCATATAGGATTATGGTAACATTCCATATAGGATTAAGGTAGTGCATTATAAATATAAGGTATGAGATAATGTCAGCTAATGCTCAAAATTGAGAGAGAATTTTCGGCCATCTCACATAATTGAGAGAAAATTTTCAAAGTTTGGAGTGAGAGAAAAGGGTGATTTTCGGTGCATTCTCCATAGCTCGTCCTCACTCGACGTTGGAGTTTGGGTATCCGGATCTGATCCGGAAGGTCAAAGCACGAGTCTCGACCGTTCAATCGATTCATCCCGTTCGTTCCACCTCGATTGATCCAAAGGTAAACACGAAAACCCCAACGTGTTGCTATTAATTATATAGCGCATGCTAGGTTTATAATCAATGTATGGTGAATTAAACACCCAAGATGGATCCTCGGGCGAGGGTTAACAATAAGTTTTCCTACATTCTCTACGAAGATCATACCTCCAACCTCTTAAGGTGCCTTGGTCCGCTCCGAAATGAATACGTACTACGAGAAGTACATGAGGATCATGTGGAAGCCATATCGGACCCGCAGACCGCCAAAGAAAGTAATGCGATGGGGATACTATTGGCCCACGATGTTCCAAGACTCAGTTGACCTCGTAAAGAAGTGTCCAAATGTCAAATTCATGGAAGCGTGCGAGGCTACCTCAAACCGACATCGTCGAGATGCAAAGTCCTCGCCATTCACTCAATGGGGGATCGACATTGTAGGTCCCTTCTGCAAGCCTCCAGGGCAGTTTCAATTCGATTATCGCCATCGACTACTTCACGAAGTGGGTAGAAGCCGAACCCCTGGTAAAAATCACGAGCGAAAACGCCCTCAACTTTGTCTGGAAGAATATTGTGTGCCGCTGGCATCCCTCACGTCCTCGTTTGGATAATGGGACGCAGCTCACGGATAAAGTCTTCAAAGAGTGGTGTCAAGAGCTTCGGTTCACAGAAAGATTCACCTCGATCGCTCATCCTCAAGCAAATGGTCGACCAAGTCACCAACAGATAATTGTGAAAGGACTCAAACTCGCCTCGATCGAGTAAAGGGCGATGGGTGGAAAACCTACCACAAGTGTTATGGTCTTACCGCACGACACCCTGGACATCAAACGGAGACACCCTACGCTTTAGTGTATGGAACCGCCGTAATCCCGGCGGAGATCGGTATGCCGAGCCTCGTACCATCTACTTCTCACCAAGTAAATGAAGAAAATCTACGAACCGACTTGGATCTACTAGAAGAAAAGAGACCTCGCCACATCGTAGAAGCTCGGTACAAGCAACAAGTAGCTCGATACTATAACCAGCGTGTCAAATACCGACAGTTCCAAGTAGGCGACCTCGTGCTTCGGAATAATGAAGTCAGTAAAGCTACGAAGCTCGGCAAACTAGAAGCCACTTGGGAAGGACCATACCGAGTTGAAGAAATCCTTGGGAAATGATCCTATAAGCTCGCCCATTTATCCGGTGAGCAGATACCCAATACGTGGCACATCATTCATCTGAAGAGATATTTTGCATAAGTGTCGTGTCTTTTTGTTGAGTCGTGTCTTTTTAAGTCGTGTCTTTTTGTTAAGTCCTGTCTTTCGGTCTCTTCATTATAAAATCTTCTTATTTATTTCATATTACGTGTTTTATTTGACATTTATGCATACAACCTCTTCCCATCATACAAAATCCTCTAAGGAGGATAATCAATACCCTCCAAGGAGGAGAACCCTCTAAGGAGGAGAACTAAACGCGCGTAAGGGGACCACCCCTAGCGATACTTCTCGCCAAATAAGGAACCCACACCTTTGCAAAATCACACAAGCCAAAAAATATGTGCAGTGTTCGATACAAAGGCAAAATCACACAAGACACAAAATATGTGCAGTGTTCGATACAGAAAAATCACACAAGCCAAGTGCAGTGTTCGATACAAAGATAAAATCACACAAGCCACAAAATATTTGCAGTGTTTGATACGATAAAAATCACAAGCCACAAAGAATTACATTCTTTGTTACTATAATATACGAAGCAAACAATACATTATGAGGTCGACGAAGGACCAGGAGGTTGAGAAAAGCTAAGCCAATCCCTGGAGAAGTCAGGGTTCAACAGGTCGTCTATGCTAACTCTACCCCCAGCTCTACCTCGCCCTCGATCAACACCAGAGGTTCGGCCAGCTCGACCTCTATACCTCAACACCCGACCTCGGCTCCTCGAGGACCTACGTCTCTCTTGGGCAAGAAAACGTCTTTCTTGAGCTTGCCACTCCGAAGAAAAAGGCTCTGAGGCAATGGCAGAAGTCCTGGCAGACAAAGAAGCCCCGGCAGAAGAAGAAGCCTCGGTAGCCGATCGAAGCAGCTCCTCAAGTTGTGGTTGGCGAGCTATGACGGTCTTGTATAGACCTCCCATCTTTTTCAGGTCGGCAAACTGCTTTTGAAATTGCCAGGAGTTCCGACCATACTCATGCCTGTACCTCGCACAACGGGCAGCGGTCTCAACAACTTTAGCTTCGACCTCGGGGATAGTCATCCCACCACTTCGGTGAATGACCTCCTCATACTCGGAGTGCTCCTCAGCTACTGATTTAGCCTTCTCCTCTGCGATCTTGAACCTCTCCTCCAACTCCCAAAACCGAGCCTGAAGCTCGTCAAACTTCTCCTGAGAAGCCCTGAGTTTCACTTCGGCATCTTCCCGCAGATGTCCGAGCTGGTCATCCAAATGAGCGACCTCGACTTGCTTTTCGTCGAGAGCACGGTTCAAGGCTTTTATTTGGTCCAGCCAGGGAGACAGGTCAAAAGACGCAAAAACAGGCTGAAGACATAACAAAATAAAAACACTTCGATGAATTGAAGAATTTTATTAAAGCCTTAAAGGCAAGTCAAAAACGACATCTTAATGATGACGTATTTACATTTGGTCTACAAAAAAAAAAAAAAAAGGGATCAATGACCCTCCAAGAGCTCCTTCATCGTGCTCGCAAGCTCGGCCTCCTCCGGATTTGAGCTTCTGGCCCTCCCGGACTCGGGCCGCCCAGCCTCCTCTTGAGTTCGAGAAGCTTCGGCTTCCTCGGGGACTCCAGAAGCCTTGACCCCCTCCAAAACCTCAGCCGTCGTCTCCCGATCCCTTAGTCGTCAGCCATCAAAGCTCGATCATGGGATCTCGGTCCACCGGCGAGCACGGATCGACTCCGCGATCAAGAATACCAAGATGAAGTAAGACTCTCCAAAGACGGCAAGCTCTTCAATCCATGGGCAGGACCTCGGAATAAGCCCGCAGTAAGGCGTCGTCCTCTGTCACCTCATACCCATACTTGGACTTATCCAACTCCGGGTAATCCTCGACAACTTCGTCGATAGCGTCCGAGACTGCGCGCTTATTCAACACCCCGGTCACGCCAACAGCCACCCTGGAGAACCCCCCTGACAGGAACAACCTCTCCGCAAAGGCACAGAGCATCTCCCCTTGCGAGCCCGCCACCTCGGCCTCCCGACGTCGTGCCTCCTCTACTTCGGCCTTCAATAAACCGACTTCGACCTCCGCCGCCCTGACCTTCGCCGCCTCTGCCACCTCAGCTGCCTTCGTCGCCTTAGCAGCCGCCACGGCCACTACCTCCCTCCTGGCCGCATCCCGAGCCTTAGCCTCGGCCTCGGACACCTCTTGAACGAGGAGAGTCTTCTCATCCTCCATCTCCCGGGCATAGCGAGCCACTCCGTCGAACTGGGCAACGGCGCCTTTCAAGTACTCCATCACGAGGACGGACGCCTTTTTCAGCTCGGCCGCCACGCCCTCGATCCCCTGTGCAATAACCAACCAGGTCAGAAGGACACAATGATTACATTACTTTATAATGTATGAAAACAGATACACTACCTCGGAAAAATACGAGGCGCGGGTTGAGAACCGACAACCTCGCACCGGATCGCTGGCAACCGAGGACTCGGGGATCGCACACCTTATCCTCTTGAAGCGTTTGAGGCACGGGCGAAGGAGACTTCGGGACATCTCCACTCCTCTCAGAGGAATCCTCGGCGACATCCTTCAGTGCCAAGGTGGGGATCTCAGAACCGGAGCCGATCCCTTCCTTTTCTTCTTGTCTCCGAGCAAGTTCACTACAAGGAAGTAAACAACAAATCAGAACATCAACAAAAAAAAATAAAAGCAACAATATGACGAAGTATTGGAGTAGGGCGTCACCCCTCGTCGGCTCTACCATGGTAGCAGGGTCATAAGGGCTTAGCAAGGAGGCAGCGAGCTCGGCCTCGGAGAAGGCTTCGTCAACGAGGCCGACCTTATCCAAAGCCTCCTCAAAGCCACCGAGGCTAACATCAGTGGCCGCATCCGCCAACTTCTCCGGATTCCAGGCGAACTCAAGGGACTTATCGGACCGACAGAAGAAGAACTTCTTCTGCCAGTTCGAGATTTTCGACTTTGTCTTTACTTTGAAGCCACGACGAGGTGATAAGTAATACCACCCCGAGCTAGCTTTAAATTGAAAAAACCTGAGGACGAGCCCCAGGGTAAAAGGAAAATTATGCCGATGGCAATAGACACCTAGACCCGTTAAATGCCGAAAGAATTGGGCATTATTTGGGCAAGAGGTATGCCGAACATCTGCTGGAGTTCGACATACACAGAGGGAAAAGGAATACGAAGACCACCCTTAAGGCTATCCTCGTAAACCGTCACAAAACCATCCGGAGGGGCACTAGCCCTATCCTCCGGACGAGGAGCAACAAATTCAAAAGACTTCGGAATGAAATATCTAGAAGCAAAATCTGCTATAGCAGAGGCATCCAAAATTGAAGGAATGGAAGAAACTTTACCAAAATCCCTGAAAGGCGGGAATCCTACTCTACGCACAAAAGGGGTGAGCAAATTAAAGGTATAAACTTCTAAATCCACCGGTGACGACACTGACACAACACGGCCTTCATGGCCGTGAGAATCCTCATAATAAGAAGGAGATGAAGAAGCCATAAAAACTTACTGGTTTTTGGGTATTAAGATCGAAGAAGATGCGATGAACTCAGACGAGGAACAAAATGGCGAATGAACTCTGCGTTTTTCAGAAAGCAAAAAACTTTTTTGAAGTTTGAAAGTTGGTAACGGATAAAGTGATACGAGAAAAGGCGTATCAGGGAAGTTATTGCCAATATGCACTTTATCGGGAACCCAACCGCTGCAAGCATTAAATGCAGATGACAGACCCCGTGTTCGACATCGGCAGGACATCCCGTGTTCGACCTCGTCCTGACGTTACGCATTCAACCACAATGTCATGTATCCGACTACGACAAGGTGAAGCCAAGCAACTTCGGCATAACACCTCGGCAAGGTGAAGCCAAGCAACATGCGACTTCAGCATAACGCCTCGGCAAGGTAAAGCCAATCGACATGCGACTTCGGCATAACGCCTCGGCAAGGTGAAGCCAAGCGACATGTGACTTTGGCATAACCCTCGGCAAGGTGAAGCCAAGCGACATGTGACTTCGGCAGAACGCCTCGGCAAGGTGAAGCCAAGCGATATGTAACTTCGGCAGAACGCCTCGGCAAGGTGAAGCCAAGCAACGTACGACCTCGGCATTACGCCCCAACCAGGTGAGCCGTGTGACGTGCGACTTCGACATAACGGTCCGACCAGGCAAGCCAAGCGACATACAACTTCAAGAATGAGCCCTACAGGAACTCCAGCGAACCACTGTTCCACATCCATCACGACCTCACTTCTACGTCTTTTTGGGGGGGATATGATAGGATACGACCCAACCACTAGGCCCAAGCATCGGGCCCAATATAAATTGGCCCAGACATTAAGCTCGGCCTACGCGAGTTCGGCCCAAGAAGACTCCTAAGTCAGTTGCAACCCAAATCACAAGTGGAGACGCAGAAGATTCGGACACATCTAAAAGAATCATATTTAGAGAAGATCTCGGATTAAGATCCTATTTAGAGACGATCTCGGATTTGAGATCTAGGTCAATATAATCGTGTATAAATAGAGGCTAGATTAGACAAAAAAGATCATCTACACTCTTTGTAATCGCTCCTCATATTATCAATACACATACACTCTCTCTTGCTCCGTGGACGTAGATCTAACTTAAAGATCGAACCACGTAAATCCCTCGTGTTCTTATTTTCCTTAACGAAATTAAGATCGATCATCTGCAAACCTTAATTTCTCCCCTCCATTTTTTCTAGTGTCGGAGATAATTAGCGCAAAATGAAAAGAACAAAATTTATATATCAATACTTCTATCGCTTCTTTCGATTGATTCCACAAAATGAAACTGAAAGGGGAGGGAATTTCCAAGAACTTACTTTAAATTCAAAAAGATCTTAAGAGATGACATTTTTTTTACCTACTGTATAGAAAGATTTCTTTTTTTGCAATTATCATCATCCGGATTGGGGGCTATACATTCAATGGTTTTCAGGAGTTATAAATTTGCGGCTTTATTTTTAAAGAACAAGGATAAAATGATAAATTTATTATTATTTTTACTATTTTAATAAGTAAGGTGGCTATAGTGCGTAAAATGATGGCTATGAATAGAATCACCCCTCTCTTATAATCAGGCCCAACACATTATTTATTTCTTTTCTATCGAAGTCAAAAGCTCTCTCTCCCTAAAATAACCAAGCCCAAAAACTTAAATTTAAATCTAAAATTACACTTTATATGCAAAATGATCTAACCGAGCCACTTATTAACATATATAATAAGCTAGCTATATGAGGTAATAATTAGACATTAACGTACGTTACGTACCTAGTACCACACTATCAACATTTTGACATTTGCGAAATATATACGAAGTATTGAAAGAGCAAAGCGTTATTAAGAGTAGAAGGCATTAGTCAATGTTATTTAGCTTATATATATGTAATTCTGAAACTATTTCTTGACGTCTCAATGATATATGTTTTTTTAAAGAAAATTGAAGTAATAATTTTTATTAATCAATAGTACTCTAAATAATTCATTGAAAATTTATCAGTTTAACTTCTTTTAATGTATATGAACTATTTTGTTAAATACTTTTCATTATTTCGAAAACATAACTCTCATTTTAAACTATTTTTCAATATAAAATTTAAGATAATGTTTCTATGTGGCGCTATCTAATCATGAGACAGACAATCAATTTTTTCCCATACAGTATTTACCTTATTTTATTTTCACAATTTTTTTATATTCATACGTACGGTGCATACTTATTATAAAATATAGTTATTTAATTGCATAATCTCATCTTCTTCTTTTTTTTCAAAGTTTTCACTTTTAAGTTCTTCTTTTCAATTTCAGATTTCTTTTATTCAATATTTTCATTTTTAAATGATTAACTTTTAGAATAATATTTCACCACGAGATAGGAGGCCAACTTAATTGTCAAGAAAATAGTAAAACACTTTTTCTTTAAATAAACTTAGTCTATCCAAATTTATTTCCAAAATTGCTCTATTTTGTAGTAAAAGCCCAATTTGTCCATCCAAATATATTTTGCAGTACATATGTATTCATTATTTTTCCATAAACACGAGAATTAAATCCAATCCGAGGAAAAATAGCTACAGAAAGACTAAAACGACAGCCTCTCCAACAAGCCAAGGGCGACAGCGCACACAAAGAACTCGCCACGTATTCAGGCTGTGAGTTACTTCTGTGCAGTCACGGTAACATTAACATGATGATTTTTTTCTCAGTTCCCAACCGTCGAAGCAAATGTCGATGGAGACGATCTTTCTCTCTCTCCCCTACCCTCTCTTTCTCTCACACACACAAATAAACATTCACAGTCACAGATACGCACACTCGTAGCACGAACGTTGAGATTCGAGACTTATTTTTTAATCTGGAATAATTGCGTGCACTTGACAATCGCTCCGAAAATAGGGAAGAGGCAAAACTTAGTTGAATTTTTTTGGAGGGACGAGTATTTTTGCCATTGGTTGTGTGGAGGAGAAGAGGTGTAATTTCAGGCCTTATAAACCACTTTACATTTCGTTTCAGTGATGCCTGATTAATTTGATGAACTTGTGTTAGGGTTTTGCTCGGATTTTTGTGTTGGTGATCTTTCTTGTTGTTGGATGGAATAGTTGTATCGGTGAAGTTGTACGCATTCTGATATTCAGGCATATGCTGATTTTTCTTATTTTTATTTTATTTTTAATTTTGTGCAAAATGTTTAATAGGAATTGATATATTTAGGTGTTTCATCCAATGTTTGATTGCGAATCAGTTCTTTGTGATATGAGACTGAATCGGTGAATGTGTTGCGATCACTGGTAACTTCAGCTGGTTTTTATAAGCTGCTCGCATTTTCAAAATATAAGTGTGCGCGCGTGTGTACTTTTTCCCTTTTGTTTTTTTTTCTCCCTGAAACCTAAACCAAATGGCAGGTGGCATTGGATTGTTTAGCAGGATACTAAGTTCTTGTTGATGGAACTCTATATGTGTTGATGTGCTGAGAAGCTTGGATGATCTGCAATGCGGTGGATGGGGGTTTTAGTATTGTTACTATGTCTTGCCACTTTGGGTGAATCAACAGACAGGTTGTCTAGATTTTGGTCTATCAGTTTGGGTGCTGAGGCGTCGTCCCTCTACAAATGGACGGTTGCCAGTGCAGGCATATTTGTGGCAGTAGCTCTTCTTCTGTCTACGTTTCTTATCTTTGAGCATTTAGCTGCATACAATAAGCCAGAGGTTCGTTATAGGTTTTGCCTTTTGATATTTGTTCTAATTTGATAGATGATTGTCTGCCTTTGGCTAGTCCTTGTGATCTATATCATTTACTCCATTCATCAATCATGTCTTAAAACACGTACAATGATTTTCAAGCTGTGTTATGTTTTGCACATTTCTTTGCTGATAAATTTATTTTCAGTCTTCAGAAGTATGCCTTTCTTTTGTTTCAGGAACAGAAATTCTTGGTTGGCCTGATTCTAATGGTTCCGGTTTATGCAGTGGAATCGGTAATGATAGCTTATCATGGCTTATATTTCCTATTTCCTCTCGATGTTAGAGCATCATTGCATTCAAGAGATGAGAGTTATCACCCATGAACAGCAATAGATAAATAATATGTTGATGGAGCAATTGTTTCTCTGAGTTGTTTTTTTCTCATTGTTCCTGCAGTGTTCAGTGCATTACTCAGTTACACTAACGGACTGGATTTTTATTCTGTGTATGTTGAAATAACTTCATCAAGTCGATCTACCTTTTTGGAAATACTATCATTAATATCATACAGTTGTTTTGTTGGACATAAGATGTAAGATGTAAGATGTTTTAATAGTTGACTCTTTAGGTGCATTGTACCAAATTTGGTTGTCAATTTTCTGTGCTCTATATGTTATCTGTTTACATTTTTTTAGATTTATTTTCTCGAATCAGGATGGAATAAAGTTGTGATTTTCTAATTCATGTCCTTGCGTTTTGGGAACAGTTCTTGTCGTTATTGAATGCTGAAGCTGCTTTTAACTGTGAAGTTATCCGGGATTGTTATGAAGCTTTTGCTTTGTATTGCTTTGAGAGGTATCTCATAGCCTGCTTAGGTATGTCCTCTGCTGCAAAACTTTTATTACAATAACATCATTATGTGGTGCTATTTCTATTTTGAACTTCTTCCAGTTAACCTGTTCTTTTACAGCCCTTATTTTTGTATTGTCTTCATCTTCAATTATTTTTCCATGAATTGATTAACTAATTATACAGTAAGTTGTGTTCCAAAATGTTTTTATGTTTATAGTAGTAAGATCTGCATATATGTTTATATGTGCAGTTAATGGTTAAATCACTTATAAGCTTCAGGTTCTTGAAAGGTCTTAATCCCTCTCACTTGCAGTTGCGCTTAATTAACTCAATTCTTATGAAATGGCTGTAATAGCAATGGAGAATGTTATTTTGACATTTAGTCATTTCATTAATCACTAATTTAGATTCATTATCCGAAGTTTCCATAACTAAAAGGAGTGTTAAAATGGAGTGTCGAGTGTGATACATAATTGAGATTCCTGATCTTTATTGGTTAACGTTTTTGGTATATCAAATTTGATGGTTTGATTCTTATCTTTGATACATATATTGTTAATATTTTTTTGCCTTCGTACATACTGCGTGAACCAGTATTATATAGTGAAAACCAGTCATTATATGCTGATTGCACAAGAGTGAGTTTTTTTAATTGATCTAAAACAGCTTGAGATTTGCCTCTCTGTGGGCATCTGTTAATATTATGAAATTCTGTATATTTTGGTTCTTTCAAGAAGAAGCGATAGATTAAATCTGGTGAGCATATCACAACCTGCAGGTGGGGAGGAAAGCACTATTGAATTTATGCAAAACCAGAACTGGATCACTTCTAGTCTACCTCTTATAGATGAAACTTATGCTTATGGAGTTGTTGAGCACCCTTTTCCATTGAATTGCTGTCTAAGGGATTGGAAACTTGGCTCTGATTTCTATCAAGGCGTGAAAATCGGCATCGTGCAATATGTATGCATGTTATTTTTCGTTAAACAGAATATAATGTTATCTATATGTATTTGCTGTAATCCAAATGCTTATATCTGCAGATGTTACTGAAGCTGATATGTGCATCACTGGCAATGCTCTTTCAGTCTTTAGGTGTATATGGAGAAGGAAAGTTTGAATGGGGTTATGCGTAAGTTTTTGCTTTGAGGCTCTTCAGTTTAGCATTTCCGTGTGTGCTTTCGGGAGTTTGAAGAAATTATTTGCTGATCAGCTTGTAATCTGCTTGCAGTTATCCATATTTAGCAGTTGTTCTCAACTTCAGCCAGACTTGGGCCTTGTATTGCCTTGTGCAATTCTATTCTGTTACCAAGAATAAGTTGGAACCTATTAAACCTCTGGCCAAGTTTCTGACATTTAAGTCAATTGTGTTCCTGACATGGTGGCAAGGTATTGCCGTTGCATTTCTTTTCTCTTTTGGAGCTTTGCAAGGGTCACTGGCACTGGTTCTGAAAACACGCATACAAGACTATATTATCTGTATTGAGGTATTGAAAGTATTTCATAAGCAAAGTTGCAATTTAAATATAAAAGCTTTTACACTATGCTGATCCATTGAAGTAGTATAGGCCTTTGAATAAATCTTAGTATCCTTCTACTCAAATTTCTGAATGCTATCCTTGTTATTCAGATGGGTATTGCTGCTGTGGTACATCTTTATGTTTTTCCAGCTGTACCTTACAAACGTGGAGAAAGATGTGTAAGAAACGTAGCTGTGCTGGCAGATTATGCATCTTTAGGAGCTCCACCAGATCCAGAAGAGGTTCAAGATTGTGAACGGTCAACCAGAGTTCGCTTTTCTCGGCAGGAAGACAGAGTGCAAACTCCAAAACTCCATCAGAGTGTTCGTGATGTGGTCATTGGTAGTGGTGAAATTGTGAGATCAACATCCTTTCTTCTATTTGTTCATTTATACATAATTCTATCTTCTCTATTAATATTTGATACTTTTTCTTAGATTGTTGATGACATGAGGTTCACAGTATCACACGTTGTAGAGCCAGTTGAAAGAGGACTTGCAAAAATCAACAAAACTTTCCATCAGATATCCGAAAATGTGAAACGGTATGATGAGGGGCGTAAGAAGTCCAAAGATGATACCCATCTCATCCCTTTGATCTCAGGAAAAGAATTCTCCGACGTGCATGACAACCTTCCTGAAGGCAGTTTGAGTGACAGTGGTGTTTCTAATGGGAAGAGACCTCAGTACAAATCTAGAACTTCATCTTGGTTGAAACACAGATAACGTATCTTCTAACCTGCTTCCGAAACGGGCTGAATACGACCATCTCTAACTGCACTTGCACATTATGAATTCATCTCCGATGACTTTAACATATCCATCCATTTGAGTATCTACTTTTTAGGTTAGACGTAACTATGAAGGAAGGTACAATTTGTAAATCTGAGTAAACTTTAGGTTTCTAACGGGACGATGCATTGTTTTTATGGTGTGAGTCGCAAGAAGAATTATAGCTACCTATAGGATGGTTAAAGGGATTGGCTATCTGAGGAATACAACCTTAGACTATCGACTTGCTTTTGCAATTCATCAATTGGAGAACATATATGTAACATCATAAGTGACATAAGATGCAGTTTTGTGGTTTACAAAGCTAATATTGTGCGAACATTTGGTGCTCGATTGAATGTGTTTCTTGATCTTGTAGATGCTGGATACTTGTGTGAATCGTAGATTTTCATTATATACATGTGGGTCGTGCTCGTGTGTGTGTTTTTGAATGCTTAGTGAAGTTTTATGAAAGTAACATAATGCAACCGTGTTTCTTTGTGGATTGTGGGTGCTAATGGGTGGTTTCGTGGGTGGGTTTGTTTATTTTCCTTTTGCTTTTTGCTTCCCCCCTCCCCCTCTTTTCTTTTGTGTTTTGGTAAAAAAGAAAAACCTAAAACATATAATAAACGGGTTGGTAACTTGTTAAATGGTCCCAATACTTGAATTTATCAGTATTCAGTTTGTATTGATAACTAGCATGAAATATAACACCGTATTTCATAAAATAAGTATTGTAGTGGCGATTCAGACATTTTGACCGTGGGTGTTCAAAAAAATGTATGGGGGTCCAAATAATCATAATTTTATAAATACATAAAAAGAATTCTACAATTAAAACTAAAAATAAATAATAATTTAATATGAAAAATTGAAATTTAGTGCTATGTACTTAAAAAACAATTAATATGTCCATCGAAACAATCAAAATTTGTATTTTTATTGCCAAAAAAAAGAAACAAACCATTCTTTTTTATGTTTAGCTTCCTTTCAATTTTTATGTATTTATTTTAAGTATGTTATAGACTATTTTTCACATATTTTGTACCTTTAAATATATATTTATAATTATTAAATGTAAAATTGTTATTATAATCCTAGTGTTTTTTAAAAATCCAGGGGCCCCCAGTGCCCCACTGACTGTATATCTAAAGCACAATATTGATTACAAATTTTGTGATAATAAATTATTCTAAGAGCTTTCATAAGTTACAAATTAAGTACAAAGCAATGACGAAAAGTAAAAACATGTGAGAATTAATAATCCAATTCAAAAGTATGAAAAGATAATTGATAATCTAATTCGTTCTAGGAGACTATGTTTGGGGTGTTGTTAAGCTTGTAATTTTTGCATTATGATTATTGGATACTATATGAGAAGAGATAACTATTTATAATGAGATAAAAGTTTTGACCCAATCTTAATAAAAATTCAGTCTAAACTTCGATCACTGTTATTGTGGTTGGATGTTCAATAAATTAAGGCTCCGCAACTAATATCATCTCAAACCGAACACCTAGATCCTAGATCGGTTTTCCAAATAAAAAAATTGTTACGAGACATCTCAATCTTCAAAGTCTGAAGATTGTTTTTGGAGAAAGCTACAGCCTCCAAGTCTTCTTCGAAAATTATATACATCTTTTTTTCTAGAGAAAAAATTATGATAAATTTGTAAGTTCTCATATATTTTTTACGCTAGTGTTTGAGTGAGAAGAGCCAATTTGAAAATCGTGAGCACCCCTAAAAGAAAGCTGGAGTTAGAATGTTGATAAAAAAATTGAATGATTGTAAAGAAATTCTATCAGAAAATGCTTGAAAACTCTAACCTCTTTTTATTTATTGAGAGATTGAAAACCTTAACTTAAAATCATGTTGTCGTAACAAAAAAACCGGGAAGGATCGACCGATGGAGTAATGCAGTACTACTAACATTATCTGATGACCTTAAAAAATATATATTTGTGATGGATAACATGAAAAATAATATCTACCGCAACTAAAAAAAGGCGAATTGATATTTACCGACTATTTTGATTTATTTAATTTTAAGAAAAAAAAGATTATTTTTCTAGGCATTTAAATTCGCAATACCCCACTATCATAAGAAGGGCTTTAAAAAAAGTAGTGCTTAAAATAATAAAATCCAAATAGCCCAAGGGTAAATTCGTAATTCAAGCTCAACAATTAGGGTTTTCCTCCATTATCCGTTTCCGTGTTATAAATTGTGAGCCTCGCAGTTCATTTCTTCCATAACTCAGTTGAATGCAGTTCGCGTCTCTGAATTCCTTTCATTTTCCCTTTATTTTCTTCACAGGCGCAATGATTTAGTGTTTCTGAAAATAAAATTAGTTTGTATTTGAAGGGCGGTGATGAGATTTTAGAGAATGTCATGCACCACTCCGACGATCTTCGTGTGACGATAATTTCTCATACCCAAACAATTTCTGAGCCCTTTTCTCTATTTCATTTTCTTTTTTGAAAAGATTTAGTTCATTTTTGTTGCCGTTATAATGAAATATTTCTGGAAATTATATTTATTCTATTAATGATTATTTTATATAATTGGATTTGTATGAGCGAGGAACCAAGTGATGCGATCTTTCTTATGAAAGTTCAAACCATGATGCGGACCGTACAGCATCTTAATGCTTCTGGGGATAAATTTTGGTATCTGATGGTTCTCAGGATGTTTTCTGGAAATATTTTTAAGATATTGTAATAGGGGATTATTTTGGCTTCCAATCATTATTTTTCTCAAGTACTTTTATTTATCTAACCTAATTACCAAAAAGTTTTTGATTGTTTGACATATTGGAAAGTAAGGTTCAAGATAGAAATAATTAATTATTTATAGCTGTTGATTAAATCAAATATTGCTAGCAGTATAATAATTATGTTAATTTGACGCAAATTGTCCGCTTTGAGATCTATTTTTAGTTTTATAAAAAATAATCGTAATTTAATCAATGCACATACGTTTCATATTTCCACATCTTATGTTTTGTATCATTTATGCAATCACAAAGTTGATCGTTTCGATTCTTAATGCATATTTTCACAATTTTATTTTATTTTTAAAAGAAGATCTTCAATCTCATCCGGCGATCATTAATCACCCCACGAAATCTTCTTAGCTTTGTTTATTAATCCTCTTTGTTCTTAGCTTTGTTCGTTAATCTCACAAAATGCCCAAGCTTAAAAAGGCATAGAATTTAAAGATTTTTATTTTAAGCTTTGTTTGTTAATCCTCTTTGTTCTTAGTTTAGGTTCGTTAATCCCACAGAATCTTCTTAGCATTTGAATTCCACAAAAAAAGCTCAAGCTTCAAAAGTCATATAGAATTTTAAGATATTTATTTTTATTTTTTCGATTCGAGTTATGGAGCAGGTTTCAACGTAGTTCCTTTAATCCTTGTGTATTTCGGATATAAACTTGTATTCTGATGATGAAACTGACAATATAAGAATAATTCAAATAAGTTTCGAAAGTTTCCAATTAATTTTGTATTGTGATTTCGGATAAACGACTAAATCTTTTCAGAGGTTAGATAAATTTACTAAAATTAAAAGAACAAGATATAACTAAAATGTTATAAAAATAATTGTAACAATGTTGAAAATTATGATTTAAATAGCAATTATCTTTACTAGCATAACGCGTTCTTTATATTTTTAAATATACCCATTTTTATTATTACGCACTTTTCTCCAAATTAAATCAGCAATGCAAAACAACGACGTATTTTGAAGATATTGTTTTGAAAACTAAAATTTCGGCAATATATGTAGACAGTATATATGGATTTTGATAATTTTTTTATGTAAATTATATTTGATACTTTTTTTTAATATAATTTTTTTTTTAATAATAAATGATATGGTGTGGACAGATATATTGGAATTTGTGTGTAGATTCTATATTAACTTGGTTGAATGTACGGCATTTGACATATAAGATATTACGAGAATTTCAGCTTACAGCATTTACGCACAACCACACGAAGTCATTCCTAAGGAGTAACAACACTCGTTTTTCAGCTATGAAGCATTGATAAGTAATCGTAAGAAAATCATAAGTATTTTGTTAATTTTATTCTTTTATGATTAATGTAAAATGTTATCTAATTGTGAGTATCTTACACGTGATTTTATTATTAACAATTGATAGTGAGATATTCAAAATATGAAATTATTTGCACAAACGAAAGAAGCAAAAGAAATTGAAAGGGGAGCCTTGTGAGGGTACTCTATTCAGATCAAAATTTCTGACACGAGTTCTTGTGAAGAATCAAAAGCAGCATGTGACTTAAAAATAATCAAAACCTCTTTAGCATACACAAAATTCCAACTTGCTTTTACTCTACAATAATTACACCAAGAGGGGAGTGATCATCAAGTATGTAACTTATATTGTATTAGGTTCATTACCACTATGTAAACTTCCAACACATAAAAGGTTGGTAGAAATTATTTAGCCCAAGGCAGCCAACCTGAATATGGTGCAGTTCCACAATATGTGAACAAGCCTTTGATTTCTGGGCATCCATTAGGGTAAGGGATCGACCGATGAAACGGGTCACGGCCGAGCTTCTTGCGACTCAATGCACCTAAACAACCATAAGGATCTTCTTGAAATTGAGCCCTCACCAGCGCTTCACTTTTCAGCGCAGCTTCTCTCGAGTTTTGAGAAGACGGCGTGCCTGAATAGAAGAACCGGAACTCCGGAAACCTAATCGCAGAACGGTGTAAATGGACGAACCTCTCCTCCTTAAAGTCATAACCTACGACCTGAGTAATAAGACAGTTCAAATACAGAAAGCTGTGTAAAACAGTCTGATAGTCAAGATCCATTCACTAGCAAAATTACAAATATACCACTGAATATGAACTTAAATCCAGATATTTGACCTGTCTGACGGGTCTTGCCATCAAACAATCTTACACAAATTGTATAGTATGAAAATCGAAAGAAATGTTTTTAGTTCACTCAAATATATACTAAAAAAATCTCAATTACAAATCTTAACTACCAAACTCAATGAGCTTGAGCTTTTGCACTTAATAGAGACCAGAAAATGTAATGTACTTACAGTTATGTTGTGTGGATATGTGCCGGTAAGCTCCCGAAAGCGACACACGCTAAAGAGAAGATTCTCGAAGCTATCTCTAGCATGTTCTTCAGTTAGTGCTCTACTTCTCACGCTGTGTCGGTTGCCTTCAGACATGGAAATAGATAATCAGGACATAACCATGTGATACATAATCTAGAAAATAATTTGCAATCTCTAATCAGACTACATTTCTTTGGTACCAATACCATCGGAACAAGAACTCGAATTTGTCAACCTTAGAAAGCCATGATAAATATAAAATCAATGTGAAAGAAAAAAATTACTAAATAGCAACTCACTTAAAATCAATGAATGTGTGGAAGGTGCAAACGCAAGACAGCCAGATATGAGAAACTCACAAGGATAAAGAATAAAAGGGATCTACAACTTTTCTTTTCACTAGGTACCCGAAATTGGAGCAAGCATTGAACAAATAAATTTGCAGTCACCACAAATCAATATGCAATGATACAGAAAAAGTTATGCCAGTTGAAATACCTCAAGCTGGATTCAAAATTTCAAGCTAAGTTAGCTGCTGTTCGGCGTCTATGTATCTATATCTATATATAGACAAATTTTAACTTTTTTATACAAGTATATCTCAAGGAACGTTGTTATTACTATATGCAAACAACTCTAAACTTTTTTTGGACTAGTATAATCTCAAGAGATCATTACAAGCTGGTCACGAAAATTTAGTTCAATAAAGTTTCTTTGTCCATTCACTCCGACCCCTTGTACTTAGCCACATCAATGATGTACTAGATAGATCCCCAATGTGTATACAAAGATTTCCTGCTAGCATCCATAAATGACATCAAATTATGTCACTTAAATTCTGTTATACTTGAAAACCAGAAGCAGCGTCTATCTGACTGATCAAATTTAAATTTACACTTAACACAATTCTACAAAGATTTTATGAAATATATGAAATAATGCATATTGTCAAGATCGAGTCCAAGAAACACCTAAAACAAGAGGGCAGAATTTAGACATGAAAAGTTTGCAACTTGGGGCATTCAGAATACGATAAGGATGGAAATTTTCCAGTAGAGCAAAGGTCTAAAGATGTTCGAAGGTCCAACATAAAGCATAAGAGGAAAATCCACTTTCTCAATCAACAATTTACATATATCATCTTCAAAATCTGGAAACAAGTTACTTAACAAAAAGTTCACAACTTGAAAACTGAAACACATAAACTAAACAAACAGTATGTGACTTCAAGAGCTATCATTCAATCTCATTCATGAATCCATGCTTCGCTACTATTCTCAAACATCAAAATCCTATAAAAACGTTATTGTTACTTAAACAAAAACTTCACGACTTGAAAACTCAAACCTCTTGAAGAACCATCATTCAATCACATTCATGAATCCATATGCTACTATACTCGAACATAAAATGCGATGAGCTTGATCATTAACATTAATCTTCACCACACCAAAACTAACCACATTCCACATATCTTGCAAAAGCTATAAAAACAACAAAATGAGGACTCACCAAACCATTGCTTGGACTCTGCCACGGTCCAATAACTCTGAGCTTCGCTCCTTGGACCAGCCTCCTTCCGAGTCTCACCCCCACTAAACAAGAGCAATGCTGCATCATCGGCAGCTGCAATATCCACCCCCTTCTCAATATGCGTAACAAACGTTGCAGCTTGGCCCGGATGCTTCTGATACGGCTCCAAAAACCAAGCATCCTCCTTATCCACCTTCTCACAACTACTACTCGTATAAACAGAATGTCCCGCTACCATTACAAGATTCCTAAAGCTAGCAAAAGGATAGCTATCTGCATTCAACTCTACTGCCCTATAACTAGACATCATTCTCACACCTTCATCATACACCGAGAACAAAATTAGGGCAGCAATGCCAATTGACAAGCAAATCAAGAACAGCAAGACGGGGTGAAGTTTAACACAATGATGTATCCTATTTCCTAGTGATTTGATCATTCTCAAGAGATTATTTTTCGGCTTTCGTGATCTCTTAGCAATCCCAGATTCTAAGTCAAAATCCCTCCTTGGATATGCCTGGAATGACTTGGGACTACTGCTAGCACCAAATGAATAACTTGGCTTCATAAATTAGCAAAATCAAATTCAAGAAACTACTGCAAATGTGTGCAACAAATCAAGAAAAACAACAATGGCACCATGGAATTTCAAGCATGCTATTCAATAAGGGAATCAAGAAATGAGGAATTGATGATAACTAGGTAATGAAAAAAAGAAATTTGAGAAATTATAATGTTGGGAAGGAAGAAGTTGGGGATTTGACGAGCCCGTTTGAGAATTTGGTGGAATGAAGTGAAGAGTGCAGTGAAATTCGAAGTGATTGTGAATCTGAAGCGAGCCCAGAAGAGCAAATCTGCTGTCGAGATTAGATTTTGACACTGAATTCAGAAACTGCGTTTCCGATCTTCAAGAAAAAGCCAGTAGTGTTGAATTAGATAGAAGCGATAAAGAAATTGAGAAATTAAGCAAATCACCACGATTTAGGGTGATTTGCAATTGTTGGGATCTCGCCAAGAATGTTCAACAACTATCTAATAATTTCATTACATGATGAAGAACTAATTACTTTCATCTTACATAAATGCATCAAAAAGCTAAACTTTCTGTGGATTGATGAGATAATAGTTTGCTATCAGTCTTTCAGCGTAATAAACCGAGATTTTATTATTATTATTATTATTATTATTATAGTTTGCTATCAGTCTTTCAGCGTAATAAACCGAGATTATTATTATTATTATTATTATTATTATTATTATTATTATTATTATTAAGACTTAAGAGGTTATACAGTGGATATAATTTAACATAATTTATATGCCCAATCACTTGTACTGATTCGAGGAACATGATAGCGTAAATTAGTGAAAAACAATAAAATTCTTTCAACGCAAGTTAATTCACGTTCATTGAATTTGAGAGCGCTATTTAAAATTAATAAATATCGGGGCTCAAATAGTAATATGGATTCATTGTAGTAAGGTCACTTGGAATTTTGTGAAGCTATTATTATTATTATTATTATTATTATTATTATTATTATTATTATTATTATTATTATTATTATTATTATTATTATTATTATTATTATTATTATTATTTAACATGATTAATTAACCATTTGAATCCACTTTACAGGCATTTTACATAATCATAATTTTTTTAGCAAATTAGATAACCTTAACTAATTTTTTCAATTAAAACAAAGAGAATTTTTAATATTAACTCTCAAGAATAAATAAATCTGACATTAGTTTTGTTTTCATTGTTTTAAACGATCAGAATTGTATGTTTTAGTATGATTTTTTTATTGAAAAATTGATTTATTTTTTACTGAATTTGCAGCTATTCATAAAAGTTGTGTCTAATAGGCAACTATTCCAAATATTTTGATATTTTTACAAAGAAATCTTATTCCTAAAGCAAGGACCGACCCTAATATTAGAAGGGTCATAGGCGAAAAATAAAAAATAGATCCCTTAAAAATGAAGGTTCGAGAATCATATCGTTAACTAAAGATATCGTATATTAGTCTTTCATGCTCAAGCTATAGTAATAAGTATATTCAATAATATTTTATATATTATAAAAATATTAAAAAATGAGTATGAAGTTTTAATAAATTCAAAACATCATCAATCGATTTGTAGATAAGTAATTTGAGATTAATTTATTTATTTTCGATTTGTAGATAAATAAATTTGAGATAGTATAATATGTATAATAACTAATAAGCCCATGATTTGATAAGTAATGCGCCCGCTAGAATTTATAAATTTGAATTTTGTGTGTGTCACCGTATCCCATTATTGTATCTATTATTTTACTAATATTTTTTATAAAAATATAATTTATTATAATATTATGCATCATATATAACTTATATTTCAAAAAATAATTTTTTAAAAAATTGTATACCTTAAATTTGGATTTACCAACCCTACTAATGAATTACTAACTAATAAAAGTGAAATTAAGTGATAAAAAATAACTATATACCCTAACTGTGTGGAATAAACTCTAGGTAATAATTATAAAATTAAACTAAAACATGCAAAATTGAAATTAAAGGAAAAAGATGAAAAAAAGACCATGAAAATTAAAAGTGGGACACTAATTATAGAAATACTTGATCTCAACCCGTTTAAGTAACCTTTCGAGTTGTAATACGTCCGATAAGTTCTGTACTGTATTGTACTCTTTTTCCAACACTCATTGCGACAAAGAGAATATTTCTACATATAAGTATTGGATTTCGCATCATCTCTTTTTGAATTTCTCTCATTTAAGTTTTCCACCCACTCTTACTTCGAAGTTATGGTTATGCTACTGACAATATAACTATATATTTAGTATGATAATACTAATATAAAAAGTAAAATAAAATTATTTTGTAGTAAAAAACCATCAAGTCAAAAATCGTAACTACGTACCATTATTCGTTTTTGAACACTTAATTATTTTTGTATCAACGAGACTTATACTGATTTTTGAAATGATCATTGTGGTGATTTAATTGGTGAAGTGTGATGGCATGACTATTATTCAATATAGAATTAAATATTTTAATTTTAGCCTAGTAGTGTGATCCATACTTGTTAAACTAGACATATTGGCTCGAAATAAATAGCAATCGTTAATCCTCATCTGACAGAATAATATGGCATGAGTTTCAATTCAGTAACAGAAGGTAAATAAAAGTCAAAATACCCCACAATCACCAAATTAACATGCTGTCACAATCGTGCGACCGTTACTTCCCAGCCCTTTATTTTTTATTTGTTTAAAGGATATATTATACTTTAATATTCAAATTATTAATATTTTCGAAATTATATTTTAAATTAAAAATTATAACTAATATTTGAGCTATCACACTTTTCATATAAGACCGTTGACATCATAACATAATCATTTAGAATAAAAATTTGAACTGTTTCACCTTTAATTTAATTAATCTTCATATTGGACTTAATTTTAGTTAGGACAGTCCTCACGTTAATTTAAAGGTAAATATCAGTTTATATTCCAACGTTTTACGTTTTTCACGTAATATCCAACGTAAGCATATTGTGTTTTGGTCCCTAATGTTTCAGAATTTCTATTAACGTCCCGACGATCGATTTTCGACGTACAAACGCTTAAATAGCTGTTGGATTCCATGTCAGTATAAAAATAAAATAAAATAGTAGAAAGCTCATCCAAAACAACGTCGTCTCATTTCTTCCCTTATATTGACGTCGAAAAGAAATGGAACAACGTCGTTTTAGGAGAGTTTTTTTTCCATGTTTTATTTTTATTTTTATATTGAAGTGGAGTTCAACATAGTACTCCGGCAATCGCATAAGCGTTTATACGCTGAAAATCGTCGTCATGAGATTAATAGAAATTTTCTGAAATGTTAGGGACTTAAACAACAATATGCTTATGTTGGGATATCAAGCAAAAATCGCGAAACGTTCGGACATAAACTGATATTTACACTTAATTTAATGATGCAACACCATTGCACTGTATATAGGAGAAAAAAACAAAAGATGTATACAAAATATAAGAGGTGGTCTCCGGAAGTCCGTACGTGCGGATAATGACACTCGTTATCAATGCAAATGACATTTTTCTTCAATGTAAATGACACTTTAATTACAATGTAAAAAATAAATGATATTTTTAATGTAAATGACACTTTTCTTTAGAACAATTGACACTTTTGGACGTTCGTACGGTATAGACATCCTCACAAGATTTTTGTGAAAATATAATGAAACATCATTTTACCTTAATTTAAATTTCCCACTCCAAAAAGTGCTAAACAATAGAAACTATACTTGAAATACTTTTGACTAAGTAAACCATTTTATTTTGCAAATTAAACTGTTTCATGATATATAATTAGGATACCTCAAGACGACCAACATGTGTATATCAAAACATACCAGACCAATTTCGCTAAGAACAAATAAATTTGTTAGCCAAGTTTCATAATATACCACCAAAAAGAAAAAACACACAAAAAAGCTAAAAATTCTCATACGCTGACAGATCAAAGGGACCCCAGTTGCCAGTCATCAAATTCTCGTACGACATTCTCACCCGATCATCATCGTTGCCACTCGGAAACACCTCTAATTCTTGCATCTCCATCAATGGCGCCGCCTGCCCACATCCTAATCCCTCCAAATTTGGAAACATCTCAGTTCCAAGAACCCCAAAATTCTCGTACACAATATCTTGGCCTTCGAAACACCCATGCACTTGCCCCAACTGCTCATCGCCGCCGCCCATCACACCCACACCTCCTCCACACTCAAACATCGCCGCCGCCGCCGCCGCCAAGTTAGAACCCTCATAATTATCATTCACTACATTTTTCGGAGGAGCGGCTGCGGCGTTGGCGCCGACGTCGCTCTCCGGGGCCGCGGGGGGCGGGGAGGGGGTGTCGAGCCTGGAGGCAGCGGCAGGGGTGGTGGTGCGGCGGGTCTTACGGCAACCGCCGCCGATGGGAACGTTGCGGAGGGAGCCGCCCTTGGTCCAGTAGCGGCGGCAGGCCTTGCAGAAGTAGCGAGGCTGGGAGACGCTGTAGTTGTTGTAGTAGCAGAATTTTGTGTTGGAGGAGAAGCATCGAGGGCAGCTCGGAGCTACTTCTATGGCGGAGTTGGGCTTACATTTTAGGGTTTTGCCCCCCATCATTAGCAATGGGGGTTTGATTTGAGGGAATTCAAGAAATGAGTGGTTGCTAGTTGAGGATGGCATTGTTGTAACTGATATTGCCATACTCGTGTCGTTCTTTAACTTTTATATTGAAATGACACTATTACTATAATACTACAAACATGACATTATCAACATCGTGAGGAGATTATCTTTAAACTTTCCCTCCTTTAGCTTGTAGATTCAATAATTTTATAATTTACAGTAATCTATAAAGAAATGTAAATACTTTCCTATATATCATTGTTTAAGGGGCAACTACAAGATTTTTGTTATCAATATTCAACAAATTCTCCCATCGACTAATAGAATACCAACTACGGTTAACGGTTTCGAACAAATAAAACGTTAAGGAGGTTTTTGAGTTTGACTTTATACTTAGGTGTTTGCATTTATATAAAAAAAACTTGAGAACTGAAAAAAAAAGAATATAGATTTTTAAATGGAATATAATAAGTTAGTATATAGATATTGATTGATGGATGATCATAATTGATTTTCTAATGGAATAATACTTTTTGGTGAATATAATTATATTTTTTACGCATACAATAATGACTTCTCTATTATATTTTTTTATAAATAAATAATTGTATATTGAAACCCAATCTTTTTTTATATATTGTTGGAAATATTTTTTATATACTTTATTTTCAAGTTTTTTATATAAGGTGCAAATACTCCACTGGAGTATTAAGAGGGTGTTTGGCTGAGTTTATAAGCATGAAAAACAGCTTATAAGTTGTTTTGGGGAGCTTATAAGCTCAGCCAAACACTCAAACTCAAAAAGCTTCATAACGTTTCATTTGTTCGAAACCGTTAACAACAGTTAGCAGTCCATTAGTCGATGGGGGAAACTGCCAAATATAGAAAACAAAAAGATGGTAGTTTCCCCTTGAGAAACAACGAGAAGGTATTTGTATTTAGCGATATGCTTTAAGAGGGTATTTGAACCTTACCCCTTATATTATATATGTGATAATTCAGTTTATATAAGTACACTTGTGATAACCCATTTCGTATATTACAAAAATAGTTTTTTAATAACAATTGTTGGTTGTACAAAAATTAAATATCCAAATGATATCAACATATTATGAGAGATTTTTTTTATTTGATTCTCCCTCCACTAGCATATCTTCTTTTAGAGGCATACTCCAATCCATGAATATACAGTACATCTACCTAATTCAATTATAGTTAAAAAATTAATAAAATATAGTTGGGAATTGATATGCTCTAATTAAATTTAATTAGAATAAATACAATCGCGTCTCCTAATATACAGAATTTTTTGACCTTATTTTGATAGTGTGCCCCAATTAATCCAATGCAATATTTAATACTCTTTTTGCCTGAAAGGTGAGTTGGGGTGAATTTGATGATGCGTGCGTACACCGTTGGTGGTGAAATTCAAATAAGTTAGATAGAATTAAGTATAGAGTACAATAATTTTTCAAGATGTTGAATTTGTGTACGAAAATTTAAATGAAGCTGTAAAACTATTGTTTGTTCAATTTATAAAATATGTAATAAGTAATGTGAAACTTGAAAGCCATCTGCATATACATTTAGCTAGATAGTTTCATCGTACTCTACTTCTCATTTATACATTTCAATTATTTATCGCATTTAATCTCCACCATTCCTCTTTCTCCAACTCAACTAATTGTTGGACATATATGCTACATGCATGTAGGATAATTGATTTGATAATTTTTTGTGTCACTTTCATGCTACATTCATGTCGTGTTCAGTAAGCATGATATTTTCTCGTCAAGCTCGTGTTTGTGTCTGATATTGTTGTGTTCGTATAATATGATTATATATATATATATATATATATATGAGAGGGTTAATGTGAACCATTTTATTGTGAAACATGAGAAATGAATATCTTATGAAAGTTAATGAATACGCTGCTAAAGTTAATGAATAAAAAAAAATAGAATTTTCGCCTCATGAGATTCGAACCCCGTGAAAATTCAAATTTTGGATTCATTAACTTTAAGTAGCGTATTCATTAACTTTCATAGCATATTCATTTTGTTCAGAAGAATTTTCGTAGTTTTAGTTCTCACGTTAAAATTGGTTCTTATTTAAACCTCTCTCTATATATATATATCTTAGTATTATTTTCTATATTTTAATTATTAATTTATTTCTTATCTCGTTGTACCAACACAAACAAAATCATGACATATTTGTGTTTGTGTTCGTATTCTTGTTTGTGTCGAGCAAATATTTACGAATTGAATTCATGTTTGATCTGCCGTTCGTTATTATATTGGAGATGAGATGCTCTGCCTACAGCTTTGAGTAGGTGGCCTTCGGTAGTTTGAACATTTGTTTATGATATGTAATGTTTATGATAAATAGTTACTTTGTTTATGATATATATGATCGATCTTAATTTCGTAAGGGAATTAAATACGCAAAAACACCAAAGATTTACGTGGTTCGATCTATGAATAAGATCTACGTCCACAGAGAGAGAGAGAGTATTTGATATTGATAATATGAGGGGCGATTACAAAGAGTGTAGCTGATCCTTTTCCGTCTAATCTAGCCTCTATTTATACATGATTATAATGACCTAGATCTCGAATCCGAGATCTATTCTAAGATAGGATTTGAATCCTATCTCCTCTCTAATTAGGATTCTCCTAGATATGACCGAATCTTCTGCGTTCCCACTGGTTCAGGAGCCTTCTTGGGCCGGACTCGTTTTGGCCGAGCTTCATGTCAGGCTTATTTATATTGGGCCTGAGAGTTGGGCCGTCTCCTATCATATCCCCCCCCCCAAAAAAAAGACGCAGAAGCGAGGTCGTGATGGGTTTGGGGGATCGTAATTTACCAGAGATGTGTCTGTGATGAAGTGGAGTATGATCGATCTAGTAGTTATCCTTCTATCTTGACCTCGTATGTCGCCGGCTTCACCTGATGAGGCGTTTTGCCGAGGTCTTCGGGTTGGCTTCTCCTGGCGAGGCATTTTTTCGAGGTCTTCTGGATGCTTCATCTGCCGAGGCGTTTTGCCGAGGTCTTCTGACTGGCTCCGCCTGATGAGGCATTACGCCGAGGTCTTTTGATTGTCTTCACCTGACTAGGCGTTGTGCCGAGGTTTTGGGATTGGCTTCACCTCGCGAGGCGTTATGCCGAGGTCTTTGGACTGGCTTCGCCTGATGAGGCATTACGCCGAGGTCTTTTGAATGGCTTCACCTGACGAGGCGTTAAACCGAGGCTGAACACGGGATGCCTTATTAGCATTTAATGCGCATTTAATGTGGCAGCGGTTGGATTCCCGATAAAGTGCATATTGGAGGAATAACTTCCATGATACGCCTTTTCGCCTATCACTTTGCACATTCCTAAATTCAAATCCTCAAACTCTTTGTCGCCTGAAAATTCCACTGCCGCCATTATCGTTTTCGCAAGGTTCAACGCTATCCTCCTCGATTCTAAAACCAGTAAGTTATGTCTTTCTCTGCTTCTTCTTCCTCTGATGAATCTCACGGCCAGGGTGGTCGCGCTTTAGTTGAGTATTCGTCGCACGATTCTGTGGACATGGAAGTTTATACTTTTGATGCCCTCCCTCCCTTCATACGTAAAGTTTGCTTTCCATTTTGGATAGATGCTGGTAGGTTTTCTTCGGTTTCTTCAATTTTAGAAGCCTCCGTTAGACTAGAGCTCGCCTCTAATTTTCATATTCCGAAATCCTTCGATTTTATTGCTCCCCGACCGGAGGATAGGGCTTGCGCTCCTCCGGACGGTTACGTCACGGTGTATGAGGATAGCCTGAAAAATGGCCTTCGTCTTCCTTACCCTCCCATATATGTTGAGTTGCAGCAATTGTTTGCCATTCCTTTAGCTCAGTTGACGCCGAACTCCTTCCAAAGATTTGACTGCCTAGGTGTCTTTGCTCACCGCCATAACTTTCCTCTGACCTTAGGACTCGTCCTTAGGTTCTTTCAGTTCAAGTCCAGCGGGGGGTGGTATTATTTGACACCTCGTCGCAATTTTAAATTAAAGACGAAGTCGAAAATCTCCAGCTGGCACCAGAAATTTTTCTTTTGTCGTTTTCCTGGGTCACTCCAGTTCGCTTGGAACCGGGAGAAGCTGTCAGATATGGCCACGGATCATGACTTCGGTAGCTTTGAGCAATCCTTAGATAGGATCGGCCTTGTAGACGAAGTCTTTTCCGAGGCCGAGCTTGCGGATGCGGGGCTGAGCCCTTATGACCCTACTGCTGCAGTGGAGTCGGCGAGGGGTGAGGCCCCTCTTTCTCTTCTCATTTTTTTGTTGCTTTGATGTTTTCCTGTTGATGTACTTATGTATTGTTTTCCTTGTTGTAGTGAATTTGGTCGCAGACAGGAAGAAGAAGAGGAAGGGGCCGAGCTCTGAGGCGGGAATGCCCTCTTTGACATTGAAGGATGTCTTTGAGGAAACCTCTGAGAGGGGTGGAGGCGACGAAGTCCCTTCGCCTCACCTGAAGCGCTGAAGAGGCTTGCTTAGCGCGATCATTGACGCCCCGGGTGCTTCCGATCCCGAGGTCGAGATCATTGGTTCTCAACCTGCACCTCGTACTTTCCCCGAGGTAGCGTATCTGTTTGTATATATTTAAGATAGCATAATTATGGTATCTTCTGACTTGGTTGGTCATTACATAGGGGGTCGAGGCCGTATCGGCCGAACTGGCTAAAGCTGCGCCTTTGTGGCGGGGCGTCCACTCGTGACGGAGTACCTAAAAGCGCCGTTGCCCGCCTCGACGGAGTGGTCGGGTTACGTCTGAGAGATGGAGGACGAGAAGACTCTTCTCGTCCAGGAGGTTTCCGAGGCCGAGGCCCAGGCTCGGGATGTGGTCCGAAGGAAGGCGGCGGCCGTGGCGGCTGAGGCGACGAGGGCTAGGGCGGCAGAGGCAGCTAAGGCGGCGGCGGCGGCGGCGGCGGCGAGGTCGAGGTCACCGCTCGAGGGTCAAGAAGAGGAGCCGTCGGGAGGTCGAATGGCGACCTCGCAGTGAGATGCTCCACGCTATGGAGAGGCTATTCTTCTCTGGGGTTTCTCCGGATGGTCGCCGACGTGGGCTGCGGTCTTGAATAAGCGCAGCGACGACGTCATTGATGAAGTCGCCGAGGATTACCCGAGTTGGATAAGTCCAAGTATGGGTATGAGGCGACGGAGGATGACTCCACGGTTCGAGCGTATGCCGAGGTCCCGGTCGCGGTTTGAAGGACTTGCCTGTCTTTGAGCTTGACCTCATCCTCGGTTTTGCTGACCGCGGAGTCTGTCCATGCTTGCCCGGTGGATCGCGATCCCATGATTGAAGCCTTGATGGCTGATCTTACGAAGGGATCCGGGGAAGCGGTAGCTAAGGCGGCGGAGGGCGTCGAGGCTCAGGGAGTCCCTGAGGGAGAGGAGGCTGAAGAAGAACGGGCTCTGGAGACGGCCACCGCAGCCGAGGTCGACGCTCCCCAAGATGCGGTCGAGCTAGCCGGGTCGGCGAGCTTCGGAGGGTCGCTTGATCCTTTTTTTTTTTGTAGATCAACTTGTAAATACGTCATCATTAGGATGTCGCTTTTGATTTGCCTTAAAGGCTTTAATAAAATCATCGCTCATCCGAAGGAACTTATCTTTTGTGTTCGGTCTTCTCCGATATGCCCGATGCTTCCTGGTTGGGTCAAATCGAAGCTTTGACGCTGGCTCGGTTAAAGAGGTCAAGTCCTTCGCTTGGAAGCAAGCTCGGTCATGTGCGGGAGGAGGCCGGTTGCTTAGGGCGCCCAGAGGGTGTGACGAGCTTCAAGCTCGCCTTTTAGAATTGGAGGATAAACTCGAGATCGCCGAGGCGACGGCTAAGCGGGTTCTTGAGGAACACGCAGTAATGAAGAAATTACACGCCGAGGTGGAAGGATGACCATCTCCGAGTCAAGCAAAAGTTGAAGAGCTCGCAACCCTTTGTTGGAGATATAGGAATGAGTACGGCTCAAATTCTTGGCAATATCGAGAGCAATATGCCGAACTTAAGAAGGTCGGCGGCTTGTATAAGATCGTCGTGGCTCGTCATTCCTTTCTTGAACGGGTGCTTCGTTCGGCGATCGAGGTTTCTACTTCTGCTGCGGCTTCTTCGTCTACTAGGACTTCTGCTATTGCCCCGGAGCCTTTTTCTACGGAGTGGATAGCTCAAGAGAGGCGTTTCACTGCCGAAGAGAGACGTAGGCCCTCGAGGAGCCGAGGTCGGGCGTCATCGAGCGGCCGAGGTCGATCTAGCAGGGCTGTGTCATCGAGAGGCCGAGGTCGATCTGGCAGGGCTCTTAGCGTAGATCGAGGACGAGGTAGGGGTAGGATTAGTATAGATGCTCTGTTGAATCCCGATTTTTCTAGGGATTGGCTCAGCTTTTCTCGGCCTCCTGGGCCCTCTTCGTCCTCGTAATGTATAAACTGTATACTTTGAAATAAGAATTATTTTTGTTTGCTTCGTGTTAACTCTTCGAGAACACTGTCTTTTATTACCGTAACTAATAAGAAGGTAGGTCGTCCTCGTTTAGACGAAGGTAGCTCGTCCTCGTACAAAGGTAGTCCGTCCTCAAATGAACGAAGGTAGTTCGTCCTTGTACGAAGGTAGTTCGTCCTCGAAATAAATGAAGGTATTCATCGAAGGTAGTTCATCCTCGTACGAAGGTAGTTCGTCTTCGTATGAAGGTATTCATCCTCGAAATAAACGAAGGTATTTCGTCCTCGTATGAAGGTATTCATCCTCGAAATAAACTAAGGTATTAATCGAAGGTAGTTCATCCTCGTACGAAGGTAGTTCGTCTTCGTACGAAGGTATTCATCCCGAAATAAACGAAGGTATTTCGTCCTCGTACGAAGGTATTCATCCTCGAAATAAACGAAGGTATTTCGTCCTCGTACGGGTATGGGTTCTGTTTGGCAAGAAGTATTGCTCGGGTGGTCCTCTTCCCAAGTGAACGGAGGTATAGGTTCCTTTTTTGGCAAGTTTTATCGCTCGGGGTGGTCCCCTCTTCCCCGAAATAAACGGAGGTATTGGTTCCTTATTTGGCAAGTTTTATCGCTAGGGGTGGTCCCCTCACGCGCGTTTAGTTCGTCCTCATATTAAACGAAGGTAGTCTGTCCTCCGTCGAGGGTATAGTTCGTCCTCCGAAGAGGGTATAGTAAAATGGAGAAGATATAGTATGCATAAGTGACAAACAAAACATGCAAGAAAAAGATTTTATTGATAGAGACCGACGTAATAATAAAATAAGACTCACGAGGCATAACCGAATGCACTCGATAACACGACCGAACAGACTCAACTTTTGACACTTATGCAAAATATTTCTTCGATGAATGATGTGCCACGTCTCGGGTATTTGCTGTCCGGATATATGGGCGAGCTTATACGAGCCTTTTCCGAGACTTCTTCAACCCGGTATGGTCCTTCCCATGTGGCTTCCAAATTGTCGAGCTTTACGGCTTTATCGATATCTTTGTTTCAAGTGCGAGGTCGCCTACTTGAAATTGTCGGTATTTGACACGCTAGTTGTAATACCGAGCTACTTGTTGCTTATATCGAGCTTCTACGATGTGGCGAGGTCTCTTTTTCTTCGAGTAGATCTAGAGCGGATCGTAGATTGTCGCCATTGGCTTCACGGAGAAGTGAATGGTACGGGGCTCGCATACCGATCTCTGCAGGGATTACCGCCGGTTCCATATACCAAGTCAGTAGGTGTTTCTCCCTTTGATGTCCGAGGTGTAGTACGATATGACCATAGGACTTGCGGTAAATTTTCCACCCAATTGCCTTTTACTTGGTCAAGGCGAGTCTTGAGTCCTTTCACGATTGTCCGGTTGGTGACTTCGGTTTGACCATTTGCTTGAGGATGAGCTACCGAAGTGAACTTCTGCTGGATCCGAAGCTCTTGACACAATTCTTTAAATATTTTATCTGTGAACTGTGTCCCATTATCTGAGATAAGGACATGAGGGATGCCGAGCGACACACGACATTCTTCCGCAGGCGGTTGAGGGCGTTTTGCTCGTGATCTTTACCAAGGTTCTGCCCACCCACTTCGTAAAATAGTCGATCGCGACAATTAGGAATTGAAACCGTCCCGGAGCTTTACGTAAGGGCCTCGATGTCGATCCCCATTGCATAAATGGCGAGGGCTTTGCATGTCTTGGCGAGTCGGTTTAGCCTCGACACGCTTCCATGGATTGACACTTCAACATTTCTTCACGAGATCGATTGAGTCCCGGAACATTGTCGCCAATAGTATCCCCATCGCATGACTTTCTTCGATAGGGCGAGGTCCGATGTGACTTCCACACGATCCTTCATGTATTTCTCGTGAGTACGTAGTTAGCTCGGTTCGGACCCGTGCACCTTAGAGAGGCCGGAGGTATGATTTTCTATAGAAATTCCTGTTCAAGCGTATATCGCAGATTTGCTCAAGATCTTCCTAGCCTCGAGCTTGTCATGGGGTAGTGATAAACGCGCATTTTACACGTTTATTGGTGATATTTAAAGATGATTTTAGATCTATTAAATGCGTTTATGTATCGGATCTTAATGATTTTATCTATTTTAGAAGACATCGCTCTTGGGTGCTCCTTCGACGCTTTGTAGGTTTATATGTTGATGATCGAAGCAAGAAACGAAGAACGAGGCCAAAACCACATCTCGCCCGCTTTCTAACGACCACCTAGCGGTCGCTAGGTCGGCCGCCAGGCAAGCCGCGCGAGAGCCAAACGAGACCGCGACCGTGACCTCGTACACGCGAGCATGCCCAAGACCGAGATAGCCATCGCCTAATTTCGTGACCATGGATAGCGGCCGCTAGCCATATCGCGAGGGAAGCCCAGCGAGCGCACGCGCCAGATGCGAGAGAGAGGACGCGCGCGGGAGATGCCTCGCGGTCGAGCTAGCGACCGCGAGGAGCGGTCGCGAGGTGTGGCGGCAGGTGCGCAAATTAGGGTTTCCACCCTTATCTATAAATAGGGGATCACCCCCCTCGCACCTCCAGAGCCCACACACGACCCCAGAGCACTTTTAATTCAGTTTTTCCTCAATTTTATCTTTGTTTTAGCTTTAGTTTAGTTCTAGATTTAATTCTTGCATTGTTCTAGTTTAGTTTATCGCTTTGCTATCGTTCGGAACGTTTTGTCCGATTTGTTTTCCGTTTATCGCTTGGGATTGGATTCAAGACCAACAATTGTTCATCCAACGCTTTCATCACGGGTTTTATCAATTTAATCTATGTTCTTATGTTTTATCGTATTTTTATTCCGTTAATTATGTCTAGGTAATTTCATGTTCAAATCCTAGGGTTTGCATGATCCGATCCTATATGTTGTGATTCCTGTTATCTCTATTTACCTTCCAGGCATTGATTCATGATTCTTGGTGCTTATTTATATGTGTTAATTTCTGATCAATCTTGATGCATATCTAGTTGCCAGTTAATTACGTAACTATATTAATTGTCAATCGATCTTGAATGCATGATACGGATAAACCTTGAGTCGTAGCTGAGATAGGAACATCCGTAGGAAGCTTATTCTTTGTGATCTGTTTGGAGTTGCTTGTTTTCACCTAGAGCGTATGATAATAGAAAACTAGTAATCTGACCACAATTGTCGTGAATCAAGTTGTTGGTTATATATGTGATCTTCCATCTTATGCGGATTAAAATTGGCTAATAGGAAACAGGATAAACATACGTTGTGGATAGGATTAATGTATCCCTAGGGTTAGTCTTTCTTATCTGTTTTATCATCCGTGATTTTATTGCTTTATTTTATATTTCTGCATGGTTACCTTTGCTTTGGATTAAATTCTGAAGCCCTTAAACCTCTCACCAAATTTCTGTGCTTGAATAATGATGAATTATCGTTGAACTAGCTTCTATGTTTTCGTGATACAATCCCTGTGGATACGATACTCTGCTTACCTTATACTTGCGCGTTTTGCGTGTTCGAAAAGTGAGCGATCAAATTTTGGCGCTGTTGCCGGGGAAAATTTTCCATTGCCACAAGGAAGGATCATTTCCCATTGCCCTTCATTGAGCTCCAATAGTATCCCCATCGCATGACTTTCTTCGATAGGGCACGGGGTCCGATGTGACTTCCACACGATCCTTCATGTACTTCTCGTAGTACGTAGTTAGCTCGGTTCGGACCCAGGCACCTTAGGAGAGGCTGGAGGTATGATTTTCTATAGAGAATTCCCTGTTCAAGCGTATATCGTAGAGATTTGCTCAAGATCTTTCTAGCCTCGAGCTTGTCATGGGGTAGCTCGCCCTTTTCCAGGTATTCTTGAATGGGAGTCATCCAATTAGGTTCGTCGTCAGATACTATGTTGACCTCGGTTCCAGTGTCGTCATCGCTTATGCTTCTGCTTCGGACCTCTTCTACTGGCGAGTTCGTCGACGACGAGGCTAGTTTACTTAATAAGTCAGCTCGGCTATTTTGCTCCCTTGGGATGCGAACTAACTGGAAGTGCGAGAAAGCTTGTTGCAGGCTTTTGGCTTTTTCAAGATATTTCTTCATCCTGTTGCCTTTTGCCTCGTACTTTCCCAACATGTGACTTACTATGACTTGAGAGTCACTGTGAATTTGCACGGCTCGTGCCTGAAGGCTTTGAGCTAGGCGAAGTCCTGTAATTAAGGCTTCGTATTCTACTTCGTTGTTCGTATTTTTAAACGCGAACCGAAGTGCATATGTGATCTCTTGGCCATCTGGTCCTAAAAGTAGGATACCTGCTCCGCTACCTGCTTTCCCTGAAGCCCCGTCAACGTAGACTTGCCAGCAATCCTCTGGAGTTTTATCTATAGGTTCGGCTTGAATCGCCCGACACGGACTCGTTGGGCTTCGGTTTCTCGTAAGTTTGCCTCGACAAGGAAGTCTGCTAAGGCTTGACCCTTGATGGCTTGACGAGGGCAAAAAGATATGTCGTGTTCGCCTAATTCAATTGCCCACTTCGCGATTCTCCCTGAGGCTTCTGGCTTCGTCAATACTTGCCGAAGTGGGTGGTCAGTGAGGACGTGTATGGGATGTGCATGGAAGTATGGCCGTAATCTTCTTGCAGCATTTATTAATGCCAGCGCGAGCTTCTCCAAAGGTTGATACCTTGTTTCTGGTCCTTTCAATGCTCGGCTGATGAAATACACGGGGAGCTGGCGTCCTTCCTCTCGTACCAAAACCGCACTTATGGTTTCGTCCGAGGCGGCGAGGTATAAGGAGAGGACCTCTCCTTCTTTCGGGACAGATAGAGTGGGAGTTTGACGAGGTAGTTTTGAGATCCTCGAAATGGACTTGTGTATGTCATTCCGGAGAACTCCGAGCCTTTTGAGTATTTTGAAGAAGGGAAGCTGCTTATCCGCGGCTTTCGAAAGAAAACGGCTGAGTGCGGCGATGCAGCCTGTCAACTTGTGTACGTCGTGGATTGTCTTTGGCATCCTCATCTCCACAATGGTTTGAACCTTGGACGGATTGTCTTTTAAACCCTCTTGTGAAACCCAACACCCCAGAAATTTTCCGGACCGAACTGCGAATGTGCATTTCTGGGGTTTAGCTTTAGGTTGACCTTTCTGAGTAGGTCGAGGACGATCCTGAGGTCGGCAACACATACGGCTTCCTCAATGCTCTTGACGACGATGTCATCTACGTACACTTCCACATTCCGTCCTATGTAGGGCTGGAATATTTTATCTACCATCCTTTGATAGGTAGCCCCTGCATTCTTGAGTCCGAATGGCATCTTCTTGTATGCGAAGACTTCGAAGTCTGTAATGAAGGCTATTTTGGCTGCGTCTTCGTCGTTCATCAAGACCTGGTGATATCCTTTATACAGTCCGTAAAGTCAAGACTTCGTACCCGACCAAAGCGTCAACCTTTTTGTCGATGTTGGGGAGGGGGTAACAGTCTTTAGGGCAATGTTTGTTGAGATCGGTATAATCGATGCACATTCGCCATCCTCCTCCGCCTTTCTTCACCATTACCGGGTTGGCTATCCAGGTCGGATACTTGACTTCGAACAGTATGCGTGCCTTTAATAATTGCTTCACCTCGTCGTGGATGACTTGATTCCGTTCGGCTGCAAAAATCCGTTGCTTTTGCCGAACTGGTTTTACACTGTTGTCAATGTTGAGACGGTGTGTAATGATAGATGGTGAGACCCCGGTCATATCAAGGGGCGACCAAGCGAACACGTCTCTGAATTCCCTTAGGAGTTGGATGATCTGTTTCCTTAGTTGAGGTACACCGGTAGAGCCAACTTTTACGATCTGGGATGGTTCGTTTTCATACAATGCGACCTCCTCCACCGAGTTCTCTGGGGCCGGCGACGTCCTCTCCGGTTCCAACTCCTCGGGTTTCTTTGATTGCTATGCTTGCGGTTGCTGGACCGAAGTCCCTGCACCTCTCAGGGCGACCTGCATGCATTCTTTAGCCTGCTTCTGGTCTTCCTGGATTACGGCTATCCCTCCTTTTGTGGGGATTTTCATTGTCAGGTGGTAGGTTGAGCACACCGCTCTTACTGCGTTTAGCCAGTCTTGCCCAAGTATAACGTTGTATGGCGAATGGGCACTGACCACGAAGAACTGTACCACTTTGGTAGAGCTCGTCGGTGCCCTTCCTACTGTGACGGGCAGGTCGATCACCCCATCTGGGCGTGTCTCTTCTTGTACGAAGCTGCGGAGTGGTAGCGGAGCCTGCGCGAGGCGCGCTTCCTCTACTCCTAGCTTGTCAAAGCATTCTTTGAAGAGGATGCTTACTGACGCGCCACTTTCGATATATACGCGTCTAGGGCTGAGAATTTGGGACCGGGACTCGGGAAATTCCCATCCCGACCCGAGTCCCGACGGGATTCGGGACCCCGAGTCCCGAAATTTACGGGTTCGGGACCGGGACCGGGAAATTTATACGAGTCCCGTTCGGGAAATCCCGAGTCCCGATTATATATGTTTTTGAATTAAATCAATACTTTGTTTTCTTCAATTCTCCCACTCATAAATTCGGGTATTTTTGAGATTTTCGGGTAATTCGGGATTTATGGGTAATTTCGGACTTCGGGACATTTAAATTCGGGACCGGATCGGGCGGGATTAAAAATTGAACATTTTTGGACCGGAGTCCAAGTCCCGATCGGGACCGGATCGGGACACAAAAATGTAAATTTTTGGGACTTCGGGACTCGGGACGGGTACTCGGTCCCGTCCCGATTCTCACCCCTATACGCGTCTTACCAATTTGTTGGCGATCACTGCCTGGATCACCAGCGCGTCCTGGTGGGGCACCATCGCAGGTACAGGGTCGTCCTCGGAGAAGGTGATTGCCTCGTCCCTCCTGAACCTCTTGTTGACAGGTTCGCTGGTATGGGGACTTCGGGCCTCGGCCTTCAGGGAGGACTTCGTAACTCCGCGGGAGAGACCCGTGATGGTAGAGATGACCCCGTCGTACTGGGGTTCGTCATCTCCCTCCTCATCTTCGTTTCTCTTCGTCTTCTTGTGAGGGGCACAATTCCCCCTTCTCGTCTGCTTTTCTTTTTCGCCTCGATGAGGGCCTCGTGTTAACCGCCTTGTCGGTCCTGCCTTTTGTATTTCTTAAGGACCCGTCTTGTACTAAGCATCTCGATGTCTCCCATGAGGTCTCGGCATTCCTCTGTGTCATGCCCGTAGTCCTCGTGAAAAGAGAAGTACTTGTCCTTGGTTCGACGTTTTGATCCTCCTGTCATTGGTCGAGGCTTCTCGAACTTGTCCATGTGGAGCTCGTAGATTTCTGCTCTTGGCTTCGTCAAAGGAGTGTATTGAGGTCGCTTCGAGGTGCCGCGCGGTCCGAGTCTGGACTCTATGGGGCGGCGTATCCTCTCTAAGACACTTCGCCGGCCTTGGCTTCGGTCTCCCCGTCCTTCATCTCTTCTTCATTTTTCAGAGGGCTCTTTTTTTTTTGCCTCGCGCTTCTTCCTATCTGCCTCGTCCGCCTTGGCGAACCGATCGGCTATACGCCATAGCTCGCCGCAGATCGGGGCTCGTGTGACGATTTCTTTTCAGCAGGCCCCGGCAGATGCCGCTTGGAAGGTCGAGATGATGAGGAGGTCATTTATGTCTTCGACTTTCAGGCACTCCTTGTTGAACCTGGTCATAAAATCGCTTACGGACTCGTCTCGGCTTTGCCTCACGGTGAGGAGGTGTGCCGACGACGTCTTAGGCTGCGCCTTCTGGAAGAACTTTCGATGGAAGGCTGTCATCAGGTCGCGATATGATCCAACGCTCCCAGGAGGTAGGCTGTCGAACCACCGACGGGCGTTGTCGACCAGCAACTCCGGGAAGAGTTTGCACATATGAACTGTGCTGAGGCGTTGGTTGATCATATTGTACTGGAACTACGAGAGGAAGTTCTGCAGGTCCCTTAGTCCGTCGTAGGGGGCAATGCTCGGCACCCGGTATTTTTCAGGGAGCGGGGTGTCAAGTATTTCGTTTGAGAATGGGGTGACTATATTCCTGTACTCGTCGAAGCCGCCCTCTGGAGAGTGGGGCGGAGTTCGTCGATCGAACTCATTTTGGTAACCAGGACCGGCCTCGCGGCGGTCGCGACGTCCTTTCCCACGCTGTTCGTCCCTTGCGCGATTGGTTTGGGCCCCAACGCGTGCAGAGGCACGAGCGCCCATGACCTGGATGCTGGGGGATCCACCTCGCTGTGGTGCCTCGTGTTTAGACAAGGTTTCGGCGTTCCTTTCTTCGGGTAGTGGCCGACCTTGTGCTTCGCTAAGGTATTGGAGAAAACTCTCCTTATTCTTCTCAAGAAACCCCTTAACGGCATCGTCAAGGTTCATCTGCAGAGCAGGAGGTTCTCCTTGGTTACTGTTGCGATCTCCTTCGCTTTGGTGTTCTACTTCTTCACGCATGATGGGATTGCCTCGCTCGTCGAGGCTCTGGATGTGCCCTTCAGGGGTCGAATCCCTGACCGGGTTTTTCCCAAGCAGAGCTCGGCGTGTTTCATCACCGTTGTTGCTGTTGTTGCCGGCAGCGGCCCTGGATGCAAGACTTCTTGTTCTCATTGTTGTGATTGATTCCCTGTAAACAAACTTTGATCGAAAACACAGAATTTCGGTTCCCACAGACGGCGCCAGTGATCGATCTTAATTTCGTAAGGGAATTAAATACGCAAGAACACCAAGGATTTACGTGGTTCGATCTATGAATAAGATCTACGTCCACGGAGAGAGAGAGAGTATTTGATATTGATAATATGAGGCGATTACAAAGAGTGTAGCTGATCCTTTTTCCGTCTAATCTAGCCTCTATTTATACATGATTATAATGACCTAGATCTCGAATCCGAGATCTATTCTAAGATAAGTTTGAATCATATCTCCTCTAATTAGGATTCTCCTAGATATGACCGAATCTTTATGCTTCCACCGGTTCGGAGCCTTCTTGGGCCGGACTCGTTTGGGCCGAGCTTCATGTCAGGCTTATTTATATTGGGCCTGGGAGTTGGGCCGTCTCCTATCAATATATATAATGTCATTGTTGGTATACAATACTTATTTGTATGTTATAGGCTATTTTAATCGATACAAACTATTATTCGTGATACTAGGCTATTTCGAAACTCAATTTACTGAAGGGTACTTTTGTCCACAACATCAACTTCTAGGCTCTAACCAAAAGATATAATGTATTTTAAATTTTGAATGAATATAATAATAAATGCAAAGCACTTGTAACCAAAATACACTTTTTCCATCTTATAGTGGTTTGGTCTATGTCATTTTCTCAGTCAACAAGTAGTATGTTATGATTCATGACCTAGCTCATTAGAATTTTTCAGTTAGAATTGAACTTTTATAAGTTCAGTTAAGTCCATGACTCATACGACAATATTACAAGCTTATACCATTTTTAGATCATTAAAAGCTCAAGAAATATTATAGATATATCTAAATCCACACATATAATTATAATTTATAAATATCCTTTTTAGAGGATCATTAATGAGCCTTCACTAATTACTTAGTTTTCTGTTGTGTCTACTTATATAAGGGGGCGGGGACCCGAGGAAATTATGGATTTTTTTGTTTAATTTATTGATTTTTGGAGAAAAAACTGGGGAGTAAATTCTTATCGTTAATCCTTATAAGAGTCGACGGTGGGGATGTCAATAGGTGGCTATAACTCGGACCGATTCGGAACCGCTCAAAACCCATTAAATTGTAAAGCAGCGGTTCTGGTTCCGGTTTCGATTTCGGTTCCAGAACTGCTTTAGACCCTGACCGTTTAGATCCATAGTTTGATGTCATCCGGTTCCGATTCCAGAACCAGAACCAATACTTATTTATTGGTTCTGGTACGAGTAAAACCCGTATATTGATAAGTCTAAGTTTAAACAAGCTTGTCAATGAGTTAATTATATCCATATCGATTCGAAATCACTCATAGCCCATTAATTTATAAAACAACGATTTCGGTTTCAGTTCTGATCTTAGACTCGCTCAGATCCGGACCGCTTAAGGACTCATAGTTGATGGTCCGAGTCAGGTCTGGATCCAGTATCTAATGGGTCGATTCCGGAACCAGAACCATTACTTATATATTGGCTTTGGTCTGGGTAAAACCCACCCAATGACATCCATAGTCGATGGTACCGGTGTGGATATATACTCTGTCCCAAAAAAATTGTGTTCCAATAAATGTATTATTTTAATTATATTTATTATTAAAAAATAGTAGATCCTAAGTAGCATTACCAAAAATTGAAGCTTAATAAAATTATATACCCTAACTATGAAATAATCAATCCTAACAATCAATTATTAAATAAAAAGTTAAAACTAAATACTAAAAATAATTATATACTGTAATTGGCTATAATCAACCCTAATTAATAATTAAAAGTTAAACTAAATTACAAGAAATTGAAATTAATTACAAGTGAGTCACTAAAAAGTAGAATAGAGGATCTCAAGTGGTCCACCAACTAGCTAGATCACCTAGTAGAATTGTGGTAACTAATTTGATATACTCCTTTTGTATATATAATGAGTAAATTAATACGAGGATGAACTCTGGTGTGTTTACTAACAAAAGATTGTCAACAATCCTCTTTGCAAGATATTAATTAGGCAAGTTCGACGCAGACATTCGATACTTGAATAAGTAAGTAATTATAAAGAAGAATAAACGATATTAATAAATATATTGCACATTTTATAATTTTTGTGACAAGAACATAACCCATATTGCTATAGTTGATGTATATGTAGTTCTCAATTATCACTTGCATTGTCCCTTTTGTGGATGTAGATGTCGATGTTCAAACAAAAAAACTCTTCCATCCTTATCCCTTTTATTGCCACTTCTATTTAGTTTTGGGACCATCTTGTTTATACACTTGAGAGTGATCTCAATATATATATTTCTAACATAAAAATACAATGAATATATATTTCATTGCTTTTAGCTAGGTGTGTATTGTAGAAAAAGTTTCATTAGCATCTTTTTGAAAAGAAAAAAAAGTTTTAAGTTTGACCATCTCTCAGCAATGGAAAATAATCAGTCTGACCAAATTTTGATTATTGATACGCTTGAAAATTGTGTAAAAGTAACATTTTCTTTTTAATTTTGTAGCAAATTAAAATAGGCTCATCCTAAATTTTCCGACAACGTGATATGACTTGTTTCCACTCTCGCTGGAAATCCCGAAGAAATATACTATTGAATCTTGAAATAATCATGCCACAAAATTTTTGAGCCATCGAAAAATTAAGGGTATGTCCGTTTTCCTATAAGATGAAAATATTGGGTTATTATTACAAAATTTATAAATAGTGTTTAAAATCATAATTGGGTCAATGTTGGTGACTTTTTGTGTTTAAATATTACTTACAAATACTAACAAATCAAATGGTATGTGTGATGCCTATAGAGTTATGAATTTAGATAATAGTGTGTATAAATGAGATCAAATAAAAACTAATTTTAAAGTATAATATGAGAGCATTTTTAATCATTGATTTGTGAAGATTTATGGTGAATTCATCATTTCGTTTGATAGATTCAAACACTCAAGTTCGAATCTCATGAGGGTGAATTTTTATTTTTCGAATTCAGACATATACACGACAAATTCAGAGGCTTTCACGATGAATTCAGACGATTTCAGGAGTCTGTAGTTTATACGTTAATGATAGTTTTTACAATAACCACTCCCACAGTGTTTGTAGGAAAATCTGATTTTAACCCTCTCCCGAGGATCTATCTTGGATGTTTAATTCATCATACATTGATTATATGCTTAGCATAGCATGCACCTATATAATTAATTGCAACACGTAGGAGTTTTCTCGTGTTTACCTACGAATCTGTCGGGAAAGAAAAGGACCAAGACTCGTGCTTTGATCTTCTGGACTGTATCCCGATTGCCTAAACTCCAATGTCGAGTGAGGACAATCTATAGAGAATGCTGCAGAAATTCGCCTTCTTCCTTTTCTCAAAGTTTTCGAAAATCTCAACTTGGAGAAATTTTCGAAAATTTCATTATTGAGAATTAGGGTTTGATTTTCTCTCACCTTATATTTATAATGCAATCCTAAATCCTATCAAGATAGAATTTATGCATATCTAATAAATATAATAATATTACTTAAGATAGAGAGGATCAAGTCAGAGTCCCAGAGGGACTCTATAAGGAAGGTTTCGAAATTCATCAAGCTTTAGGCCTGGATGGGCCAGCCTAGGGATCAAATCCAAGGAATAAAGATGGGTCTCAAATAAATTAATTATCTTATGTTTAGCCCGAACATAAATTAATTCATAAATATTTATTCATGCTACTAGAGAATAAATGCGATTACCCATTTATTTCCGAAGTTGAGTCGGGCTCGCATTTAGACTTAACGAATCCTCGTATTTAAGATATCAGACGTCCATTAATTATTTACGCTGCTCGATCGCTTAAAATAATTAATATCTTTAATTCCTTAAGTAATACCACTCAACCTTATTATTGTACCTGAGATAACTCAACCTGCAAGGTTTAGTACAATAAACCCTTTGAGCTTCTTAAGGGGACGTCATCATCCTAAACGGATACGGTGACTCGACACAGGTAACTAGCATAACATACAAGCACTGCCACCACCCAAGATGCAGAGAATCTTGGGTTATCTCATGTAACCCTCACCCATAGCAAGTCAAAGTGATGGTCAGCAACTCATACTCACCTAATACCTTATCGAGGTTTAGATCATCGTAAAGTCACCGAGATCTAGGTTCTTCACGACGGTCAGATAGAAGAACTCATCTCACTGTGATCCATCAATACGTCAGAGACGTACCAGTATAGACAAGCAACTAAGTCAAGTCACTTATCTATACCGCACTATACCAACAACTCGTCCTCAAGTTGTCTCACCGTGATACTTTGTATATCTCATTAAGCTCGACCAATCATACAGACTTCTGTGATCTACAACACACTGTATAATCTAACTTATATATGAGATAAAGGGACATACATATGCAATCAAGTAAACAATTCAGATAGGAGATTGTAATAGTGGTAACAAGAAACATTGCATACAAGCTCAACCAAAACTGCTTCCAGTATACAAATCCAACAATGTTCATATAACTTTATATTCAATGCTACACTTTATATGTTGAATTTGATGAAACAAATTTATATTTTTAGTTCAACAACTTCATACGTTCAGTGCAAATTTCTTATTTCTTACCAATATTTGTATTCCTATGTGAACTACCCCCTATATATATATATGTTCAAATGAAAACTATTTTTATCCTAAAAACTAAAAATTAAATGGATTCGCCTATGAAAGTTGATGAATCTATTGCGAAAGTTGTTAAATCAAAAAATTAAGAATTTTGTACCCGGGTTCAATCCCATGAGGGTGAAAATTTCATTTTTTTGGATTCAGTAACTTTTTGACGGATTATGAACTTTTCAGAGCGAATTCATCAATTTTTGGTTCTCATAGTCTCACGATAATTTTTTTTACGTTAACCCTCATATATATATAAAATAGATAAATCTCTTCACAATTATGAACAATTTTATTTTCAAGAGGATTCTTTATTTATATTTTATGTCAATTCTAGTTTTAAACTCCCACATACTTGTTTTATAGCTTTCAACTGAGCAGCAGACCCGACATGACTAACAACCCACTTTTGATGTCCCACGATTATGCTAGTTTAGATCTGGACATGCTCGAGCGCGCCTCCCATGGAGGCAAGTGAAGTTGGTGAGCCGTATGATGGGCAACTATCTCCTGCAGTTCGCTTCCGGCTTGTCTTGTAGTCGTAGTCTTTTAGTTTATGTAGTCATCAACCTTCCTACACGCATGCGTCCGCCAAAATGCCTCCTTGGTTCGGGACAAAGCCAAGTCGATGCATACGATAGGCGAAGGAAAGACCCCCCATTTCATAGTGCCCGGTGAACGCAAGTTTGATCGAGGATTGTTAAATAAATAAAACCTAAATATATATGTAAGAATTACCAAACTATCCTTCAAAGTTAAAATAAATAAGGTCAAAATAAGTATATCAAAATGTATAAAAATAAAAACTCTAAAAATAGTGTAATATATGTTTATATGATAGATATATTCTTGCAAAGAAGCACAAGAAACCGAGTTGTAGACCTGTAGCCAATTAGCACTTGTTGCTTCTAGTCAAGATGGGAATTCATGAGGACTGCACAAATGTTGGGGGTAGTCATTTTCGTATATACATGGCACATGCAAAGAACTAGAGAATAGATTCGATTTGGATTCTGTATTACGTTTTGGTATTTTATCTTGTATTCAATTTATTTGTTTAGTTCGATTCGTAAGTAAATCACAATAATATTATACTAGAATTTCATTATATTCGCAAAATAAATTAAATACAAGACTGACGTATCGAAACTACGACCACAAGTAGCTTATTTAGGGCCAACCTATCCTTGATTTTTCACTTTACTAGTTGTAGAAAGAGATTGTGCATATTTAAATAGTGTGACATGTCATAGACTCCATTTAAATGTGTTAGAAATTCCACTCTTTTTTTCTCATAGCCAAAACTCAAGCGTTGCATGTGGTTGGTTTCTTAGCTATAATTGGCCATGCAACGAAGGCCCAAAAATTCATGAGATGTGAGCAGTGTACCACATTAGAAAGATGTTTGTTATGAGCGTCATGTGCAAAATTCTTTTGACATCTAGGGCAAAACACTTTGTGTCAATAGTTTTACTTTTCAAAAATAATTAAATTGCAACCAAAGTAATTTTGCTTGGACAATTAATGCTTAGATTAGATGGGAGAGAATTTATTAAGCCGAGTATAATTAGTTATCAATTAGGTGAGCTTCGGTTAATCAAAGTCAAGAGTTTTGACGATTTGAAATTGCCCCAGGAGTTATATATCAAACATGTGGGGTTCCATTGAATAAGATGTCAGGTGTATGAACGGTTGAAATATACATGACTGCAAACTTTTCAGTCTTCTTAAACCTTAATGAAAGAGTGATTGAGTCAGTATCTTGGGGGTGGGTAATCGAAATTATCGATCGGTATCCACCAGTGAAGAGGCGGCTGGCAGCCTTTGCCTCCTTTTGCCTCTCTCCCCACCGTTCTCGCTCTTTCTCTCTAAAGAATCCAAAATCAGATCTCACTCCCCATTTTCTCAACCCTGTCGTTGTTCCCTCTCCAGATTCGACGAGTCATCTTGAAATTCACCACCCTATCCTCATCTATGTCTCTCTTTCTCCCTCTCTTCTAACTAGCCGTGAACGAAGAATGGCCATGTCGCTGTCGCTACATCCTGCCACCTCCTCAACTCCTTATCCTATTGTTCGAAGGTCGACGACAGCCCTGCCGCCGTCACCCCTATGCCAATGCCGCATTTATCTCCACTGCCTCTTACCCTTCCCTCAAAGAAAAAAAAAGCAAACAAAGTGAAGACATTTTACTTCTCCAACGGGTTCGATGACACAGACACAACAATTCAAAAGACAAAATTCATCTCTTCATCCATTGAAGTTGTTCTTTAAGAAATTCCTATTTTGTAGCAATAGTTAAACACACATGCAACAAATTTTATTTATATAATTAATAATATGTATGTACATGTGTATTTGTATCGATGAAAATTAGTATTTCTATTATGTTGGTTTTTAGCGTGCAGAAATAAAAACATTGTAGATATCTACAGAAAATAAATATCAATGAAAAGTATTAATTTCTTTTCAATTATTAATATATACCCCTGATCTTTTTTAAAAAATTCAGTAAACCTCAGGGGCCCCCTCTAGTTTGGACCCGAGTTTTCGGTCTCACCGTAAATGAGAATATTTGTTATACTCACCGAGCATGGAAGTTATTTTTTCTGATGTATTAAAATCATAATAACTCCAAAACTAAATAAATTGAAGAGTTATATTTTAATCATAACAGATGGTTTTGAAGGACCAATTATTTTGGCGTGGACGATTGTTTTGATTTTCATTGTCTTGACGCATACTTGCATGTATCAGGTGTTTTGATTTTATTTTGAACTAGTCCTCGACTTCACAATCAAAGACACATCGTACTGTTCCTCATAATCGCTAAATGTTCAAAATATTTATCATAAATTCTCATTATAATTTGAATTTTATTTTTAACTATCAACTTTGACCAATAATATTTCAAACTACAAGAAATTCTGCGAATATATTCTCGAACAAATTTTTGGGTATCTGAAAGTTGAATATGATCGACGGGAATTTGGCGTGGCTCAACATAAAAATCAATTTTACACGTGTTTTCAAAATAAAGTATTATTCCAACTAATCCTAGGAAGTTGCAGATTAAAAGTATTACATTTTGAAAAATATGGAGAAAAATTAAGTTAAGAAAGTAATCATGATGATACCAAGTACAAGAAAGGAACCCTGCTAGCTAGTAAAAGTAGAGTCAATATGGTACTCTTTTCAACACAAATTTACAATAATATGGCCCATAGATTATAGATAAATGGATCGAGTCAATTTGATCAGGTCAGTTGCGTCGTCAACTGTCAAATCTTTGTTGAAATTGTGGACTTCCTCTAGTGTCTTTACTCCAATTATATAGAATTAAGCAATAAATCGTTTTCATATAATTTGTCTCAATTTTTGGCTTAGTTCCAAGATAAATATCTTCAATTGGAAAAGGAAATATGTTTATATTTATATCGGCAAATATACATCATTAGCTTTACATATATGACGTATTATTCACCTAACGCTCTGGATAGTTTGATGTTGAAGGCGTAAGTAGATTCTGAACCTAAAGTTTTAGTCGGAAGCCACTTAAACCAACGAACCATCCAATGAGGAAAAGGTTTAAATTACTTGATCTCCTGATTTTAATTAGTTTTTAATCCATCTTAATTTTTATTAGACTAGATCAATGGTATTTAGTGACACACATAAAAGTTATATATATGTGACGACCCGACTTTCCAATGAAGACGGATCATATGGATCGTCACCCAGTATGATAAGCGTGAAATAAACATAGCTAATCAAGGCAACCAACCAATCAACTACTTAATAACGCATAGGTTAAAAGGGATAAACAATCCATCAAACTCAAGTCCTGAAGGACTTGTCAAAAGGGTTCAGGTTCAACATAACCCAATCAGGCGAGAATTTAAAGTGCAGTGCGACCTCCAATTCAATACGAAATAAGCGGTTATAATCAAAACATTAATAATATCGAGTTAAGCGGCAATTAAACGTGTGGACATGCATATGACGATGCATGCCCAAGGTTCTAGAAACCTTTCTAATTAAGCATCAAAATAGTCGCTACTCGCACCACCTCGCACCCATCATCGATCCTTGCTCAACCCGCACGTCAAAACGAAATGCGGGGCTAAGTACAAAAGTACTCGGTGGACTCGTTGCAAAACATTTTCTTTGTCAAAAGTTATTAATCGCCCACAATAGCGCATGAGGATTTTAGTTAAAGACTCATGCCTATCAAATATTTTATCGTTTTCCAAAAGCGTCGGTTCGACTATTTCATTCACGTTGTTTCCATATCTGATCATTCATTCATTCATTCCATTCGTGCACTATGGAGGTGGCCACCTACACATAGTCGCCGTGACCGGTCGAGGTAGCTAACCTTAACACACAATCACACGTGTACACAATCCGAGTTAGTCCTTAACTAAGTCGGATCCGATCGTTACCCTTTTTTAACGTTGGTGGACCAACACATTCACATACCACATTGATATACCAATCTCAGATAGGATAACAACAAAACATAAACATTTGGCAGTCAATAACATTTCATGTGATAATATTTCATAATGCTTTGTAAAACATGCTTTGAGATATGCATAACATTTTCGTTTCAAGAAAGCCCACCTGCTAATCCAAAGCTTAGTGGTTCTAAATGAGCAGGGGTGAGTATCCTTCCTCAAGAACTACGCCCGATCGAACCCTTCATAAGAAAATAGCCCTTCTTAGGTTCTTTCTATCGATCGATGGTCGTTTATAAATTACGACTTTAAAGTTCCCAATTAGGGTTTCTTTATGATTTTATGTGATTGTTTTAAGATAATTTCTATTATCTTACATTCCCAATTCTCAGGCTATATTACCTCATCGTCCATAGGTGAACTTCAATTATGAATTACATAATCCGAGTCTATCCGTGACTCTTAACCTTAGTTTTATTATAACGTTATTACGTTAAAGGTTATCGGTAATCAAATTATGATTGGTAAATTAGGATATTCTCAAGCCACTAACTAAACTTAACAATTATAGTTACGTCCCTAGTAGGTTATGCTTGACGACTTGTCGTGTTAGCACGATAATTAAAGAGGAATATCGACTTACAAATCAGTGGACATATGCCATCATGTAAGTAATTAGTACTTAAGAATAAATGGAGTACTTCGAGAATATTAACTCGGCTTTTGAGACATAAGGATCGACATCATGTGTTCGAATCGTTGCTTACACATTACGACATTGTCTATTTAACTTAACTCGCCGGAGGTTACATATGTCGATAATCGTTATTCATTATCGAGTTGTGTTTACGCCCGACTAATGTCGTATTGAGTTGTCGTTATTGAATATTAACGTTGTAGCTCGACTCTTGGTTTTTCTAACGTAGGAACTCACGTTTGGGTATCCTTTCATTAATAAAAACCCTAATTCGTATCTAACTTCGATTCTTGTTTATTCCATCTTAAGTTATCGAAATTGGTCGATTTCTTTCGGATTCTCGTTCATATAGTATTATGTTGTTTACGTTCGGGGTTTTGGTTTGTCGGTTCAACATAAACATAAACATTCAACATCGACAAAACCATACACAACATAAACTATGCTAAGCATTAGAAAACCCTAATTTCTAATGCAATACACAATCATTGTGTAAGTGTGCATAAGTGTTTCATTCATCCACCCTAATCACAACCACTCATTCTAAGTTTATAATTAACTATCATAGCATCATTTAACATTAGAAACGAACTCATACTTAGCCATTTCGTTACGTTTTCGATAATTAGCAACAATTAGCATACGTATCCAATAAATTCCAATAAAATCATGTTGTACTCCTATCATACTATAGAATTTAATTATCAACTCAATATCATCATATAAAATTTTAAACCATAGGTTAAAATCTTTGTAATTTTCGGCGATTCAAATCAACAAGCTTTGGTGTTCAATAAATTCCACAAAAATTATTTCATGCTTATACTATATACTAAACATGAAATATCACTTCATATCATGCATTAAAAATTTAAACCCATGCTTTTCATCCTTATTTATTTTCGGTATTCACATGTATATACATATACATATCCAAAATTTCCAATCTTTCACAATATGGTTGTATATGTAATAGCATGTAATATTAACACCAAGTATTTACCAATATTCATAATATTACACATCCTATTATTTTCAACAATAAAAATCAAATAAATGACTACATATATATATATAAGCCACGGTTCTAAGAAAAAATATAGGAGAGGTGTTTGAATAAATTCAAGGTTAATGTATGATGTTCATATCATACCCTAAACACCATATCTCAACTATTTTCCTCAACCAAAAATCAAACAACAAATATATATATATATATATATACTATTCGGCCATTTTAAAAATAAATAGGAGATGTGTTTCAAAAATCCCAAGATTTATATATGATGTTCACATCATATATTAAACACCATATCTCAACTATTTTCCACAAAAAATTTAAAATCAAAGCTTAAAATAAGCCAATAACTCTCGGCCCTTTTAAAAAAAAAAATCCAAAAATTACAGAAAAATTATGATATTTATTATACATGCTTATAACACATTAGCAAGTAACAATATCAAATAACATTCACAAAATCATGCTTTAACATATTTAAAAATAAATAAAGCATAAATCGAAAAAAATAAACATGCTCCAAAAATTATGAAATTTTTACAGTAGCCTTAGAACATCATTCTAAGAATTTTTCATTCACGACTCAAGAGCATTTGGAGGCTCTAAAGTCACGAAAATAAATGGGGAGCAAACTAGGGTTTTTAAACCCAAAAATTCAAAATAAATATTCCACTCCATTAGGATGGAAGGGGATGATGAATAATACCTTCCTATGGTCTTAGAAGGATTATTTGAGTGTGGGAGAGGTTGGAAAGGAGGATTTAGAGTTGGGGATTTGAAAAGTGTAGAGAGAAATTTGAAAATGAGAGCAAAATGTGAAAGGGTGAAATGGGCTGCTCTTGGACGTTTTTTCCTTGTTATGGCAGACCTAATGGCTGTCATTTCCCATTTTGGGGTGGTCTTGGTGGTAGTTGGGAGGTGGATTGGTCAAATTACCCGTTTTGGTATGTTAATACCGACTCTTTAAGTTTTAACGCACTTTCGATCGATTTCTCGGAACCTTAAGGTTCTATCTTATTAAATAGCCTTTAAAAGACTTATTTTAATGTTCATAAAAATTTCACGACGTTCGGACGTCGTTCGATAAGTCAATTCCGAGTTATCGAGGAAAAACGGCGTCTGGCGATTAAAAATATGTTCATTCAAAAATTCTCTTGAATTTTTGAGCTTTCATAAATAATTTAAGTCTTATAAAGCATATTTTATTGATTTAGACCCTCGGTTCGAGTTTCGGTCGTTCGGATCAAATTAGGGTTTTCCAGATATTTTACCCTACGTTCGGTTAAGTTCTTCAGGAATTCCCTTCAGAAATTGATTCTTATAATTTCTAAGTTCATAATAAATTATTCCTTCATGATTTTGGTTGTTATCACTATTTATTATGATTAGCACGGACTGGAAGTTGTTCCGGCTCGTATATAGTGTTTTTAAGACTGACCGGGCAAGTATGCCCGAAAATTCTCATCCTTTGCATTCTCACATGTTTTCATGTGAGGATTCTAAAATGAAACCGTTCGTGGAGATTCATTCTCGATCTTTCATTCTATGTTCAGGCTACTCGAAAACCCTAATCCGGTAGGGACTAGTTATCGCTTTTGATTTCTTTAGTATTCGATCTCGAATCGATTCTAATTGTTTCATTGGTTTCCTTAAACATAATTAAGGTCTAAGAACCACCACTAAGTGATTCAAACATCACTAATAAAAGTTTTAAATTTTTCGGTTATTACAATATATTATGTTTATGTATATGTAATAAATTGTCTGCAAACATATATTAATAAATAATAATGGTAGAAGAATGAAATTTGTAGTTTAGTTTACTAATTTATGGTACGAGAGTGAACTTATGCTAATTTAGTCTATGAATGATCTAATGTATGGTGTAATTCTATATGTTTGGTATCACATATCTCACTTAAGAGGTGATACATGTATAAAGTCTCGCATATATATGTATATATACTACTCTCTCCGTTCACTAAAAATTTGTATTTAATTTCTTTTCTATCCGTCCATCAAAAACTTACATTTTTTGTTGAAAACATTGGTTACCTTCAATCTACCCACTAATTTCCAAAAATCCACACATGACCCAACTTTATACTCTCATTATCCATTAATATATTCATTTATTATTTTCACTTAATTTGCATTCATTACAATTTATTAAAATCGATACAATCAAAATCGATATAAATTTTTAGTAGATGAGGAAGTGCATAACATGTTATTACTTTATAAAGGATTTTGATTTTTGAAAAATAAAATAAAATATTAAATTGTCGTAGTATATTATGCACACTAGTCATCCATAACACACGATCCCCTGTTAATATATAATACAGAAACAAAATTTATAATATAAGACTTAGCCTGCTCACACGGATGATTTCATTGTCCGTTTCCAACCTCAAATGCGACAATTTCAAATAATATTTATTACACTAAGAAAGCAGCCCCAGTTCCTGGAACTAGAAACGTAAGATACGGTCAATGCACAGGAGTTGGAACTAGCCAATATTTCCACTTATTCAAATATTTTCTCCTACGTATATATACACCTCATATGATCCAAAGTAACACATCATCACTTTTCCAAATCCCTCCACCTCCACCGCCGCCGCCGACATGTCCGACGCCCCTTCGCGCCACTCCCCACAGCGCGAGCTCCACCTCCAAGGCCCCCGCCCGCCGCCGCTGAGCTTGAGTAAACAATCCCGCAAGATAAGAAAACAAAAGGCTGCGCCGCAGCTGCCAGCAGCCGCAGCAGAAGCTAAATCTCACCACCCCCACCACCACCCTCCGCCGCCGCCTGTCATAATCTACACCGTCTCTCCCAAGAAAATCCACGTCGAACCCGACGAGTTCATGTCAATCGTCCAACGCTTGACCGGGTCCAATTCCGCATCATCGTCCGCAATGATCAACACTTCGCCGCCATCATCTTCTGCCTTCATAGAAAACGGCGGCGGAGTGTTCCCGGCGGCGCAGCCGGCTTCAAATGGCAATGCCAAGTTGCCGCAATGGAGAGACACAGTTTTTCAACGGAGGCGTTGAAATGCCACAAAATTTGTTGTGGAATGCAACTGATCATTCCAATCATTTGAATACCGGTTTGTATGGAAATAACGTAAATCTGAATAATTTGATGGCGCCGCAGATGACGAACATGCCTTCTTCAAGTAATCTCGACGTTTTCAATTATTTGTATGACATCTAATGATGGATGAATGAAAAATAGTAAAAGATATAGGCCTTACATACTGTAAAAGTAAACGTCAGATTAATTTTCAGGAGTTCTTTTAATTTTAATCAAATCTTTTTAAATTTTTAATCATTCTATTTTTATTATTTATGTCAAAATTAGATGATATGACGAATATGCGGAGTCTACAGCATTTGCATTGACATATATAATCCTTGGTGATGTGAAGATTGAAGTCAATGAAAAAGTTTAAACGTACTTTTTGACTGGAGTTTGTCACGTAGAGTTTGTGTTATCTAATTCTCGCTCTCGTTTGCATGGGCTGAATTTTGAGGGAGTTTCAACACCCCAGCTATTTTTAATCTTATTCAAATCGAAAGTAATTTAATTGTTAATTATGAAAACGTTTGTATTATTTATTAAATTACAAATTTTCGTAAATTAAATAAAATATAATATTAAACTGAAATTAATTAAATACAAAAATATTTTATGCAAAAAGTTGGTAGATTTTAATTTTTTATAACGCGTCGATGCAACATTGTAGAAGAAGTTTTTCTAGGTACACATTTACAACAATAGATTCTGAAAAGTTGGTGAATTTTAACTTGACGTGCTAAGACGTCGTAATGTAAAAGTTGCTTTTTTGGCTACACCATTACAACCATCCTAAGAAATATTTCCTCGAATATCAGAAGAAAGCAGAGATTTACACTATTTGGGAGACAAAATATATTAGCCTAGACATTTATGTAGTTCAAGAAGTGTGTGAACCATAACTACTGCAGTTGCTCAGGGGACTAAGGGGGCTCTGACCGCCAAAATTCTTCATTGCTGCAATGGCGCCATTGTCATATACACGATCTCTACACATCACTGGGTTGTACCTCGACGGAGAGCGTGACACCGGAACCTGCTTTTCCCTAAATACACCCCATAGATAATATTTTCCCTGAAATCCTACACAAAAAGGCAAACAAAACCACAATCATGTCAAAATCAATGAAAAAGATTTGACAGATATCAAAGAAAGTAGGACCCATATTACATACTCCAGTGTGATAAATGCAGTTTCGTTGAAGGAAACACCAAAAGCTCAGCATTCTTAACAAAGGCTTTCAGAGCAAGTTCCTCTTTCACCATTTCATCGACTAGGTCATCATAGAATTGCTCGCTTCTATGGGTAAAGGATGTGCAGTAACATGAAAATAAGAATGATTTCAAACCTCTCGGATGGAAAGAAATACAGTGCAATGTTTCCAGCACCTGATTCTGAATTCCCGAAACTTCGTGGCCAAACATGAGATCGGGGCAGCATTTCCAGATGAAGCAGTGGTACGAACTGGCATGCCTCGTCGTATACTTTCTTGCATGCCGAAATAGACAAGTGAGCCATGATGTCCTCGAGTATATCGTCTTCGTTGTTGGATATATTGAAACTTCCCCTGTGATTATGAAGTTAATTGTAATAAATACATAAAATTACTAAGACAAAAACTTATATGTAACTTTTCCATGTTTACACCCTTATTAGGATTCTTCAATCCCCAATTAGGGTTCACCAATCCCCAATAAGGATTGATACATAGATCGGAGTGTGCCTAAATAACTTATATGTAACTTTTCCATGTTTATTATTTTCTCACCTCCAAATTGGTTCCATGACTGGTTCGGAACGATTACTGCAATCAACCACCGGTGAGATCGTTGACTCTTTTAGAAACCCATTGCAGTAATAACTATGGTTAGATGCCGGGCTTCTCCTATCTTTAGTAACTTCGGATTCTCTGCTTAGGTTGATGCTCCTTAACTCAGCATTCATGTCAGCACACAGGGTTCCTGAGCTGCACTCTTTGTGTTTCTTGACATGTTGAGAAAAGAGAGGTCTACGCTCTTGGTCCTTGAAATTAGCTGCAGAAGGCATCCCAGGTTTCATCTTCTTGGAACTTCCCAAAGATCCACTGTATGACGAGAAAGGATGCGGTGTTGCAGTAGTCTCAGGATCTGACCCATGATGCAGGCCATGATCTCTCTTCAGTGATGCCTTACTTGCCTTCATTTCCTTGGATACTGTAGAATCACAAGCTAATTTAGCACGCTCGTTGAAGCCAATATTAGGGCATTCTTTATAAGGCTTATCCGAGGAGTTATTACAAAGTGTATGCTGGTCTTTTCTCGTGACGGGTACTGCATTCGCACTTCTCTTTTGCTTGGTACTCTCTCTCGGAGAAATATCAGCTGATAACTTATTGAGAATCAGTTTATCCTTGATATTTTCCTCCTCATGCAACTGGGAAGAGCTCTGCTCATGTCTTTTGCTTTCATCTGCTGCTGAAAGAACGGTAGCCTCGTCTATCATCCGCAAGCCTGCAGTGTGACAGTCACAGTCAGATTTAGAATGTTCAACCGGGTTGATCTTTGCAGATGGATCATAAGATTGAGATGCAGGCTCCTCTACCGTGGGTGCCACTATACCATTTTTCTTCATTCCGGTTCCAGAGTCACCTAGAGTATGCTCTGAATTTGCACAGTCTCTTGTTTTGTGTCGAACGGCATCATCTTTTTGGAGGGGATGTTGGTTTTGCTCCTCAGCTTCACAGTCATCACAAAGCCATCGAACAAATTCATTGAGTAACTTAGGTATGACATTAAGGCAATAGCTGGAAGACAAGAAAACTACAGCAAATTAACAACAAACGCATCCAGGCCCCCGAACCATGATAATATGGATTCCAAGAAGTTTCAGCTAAAATATGACAAAAGTAGACAATCAACTAGAAATGATAAATTAATGGATGATCAAAGCAAGGCAATTTGTGCTTTAATACCGAACTTATCTGGGAATAACAAAAACCAAGAAATGAGAACTAGAGAGTATTGGCTTCTACTAGACTACTTCAGATGATTTACTGGGAAACTGAATGAACATAATTCCAACAGACATGTTTACATGCATCACATATTAACACATTCCAACAAGCAAGGAAAGATATCTTAACCGATCAATGGAGGATAAGTTTAAAACTGGACTAGAGAGAAAATTTTGCTCTAAATGTTTACAGCTACATTAGAGGTTGACATCAAAATGTAGTGTGCAGAGCATTCTTCAATAACTTAATTGAACATGAACGGGAACATACTTAAGTACTCTGTTTTATATAGGTCAAAACATAACCACACAATATCATAGATGATAATGATAAATGTAGTATCTAATCTTATAGTTCTCCATATAACAATAACACACAATACACATTTTCATTTTTCTTCTTTCTTTCGGAAGGGGGGGACATAGTCATGCAGAGGGAAATAGTGGAAAAAGAAAAAACTTGATTATACAACTTACCGATGCACAGCAAATTTGAGGCATTTGACACAGTACACAAATGCATTACTGAATCCTACGTCACCACACTGCAAACATACTATCTCCTGCATGAGGAATTTATGCACAAGTCCATTATAACAGAAGCTGATTCATATAGTTTTGCTGTTAAAAGTTAGAAGCTTTAAACTGGCTGATATTTATAAAAATTAAAATCAGTTGATTCATGATGGAGGAGATGATTCATGATAGCACCCTAACAGGCCCTCAATTAATAATTGGTCTTTTCCACATAACCAGTATAACATATTCAGTTAAATACATAAAATAATTAACAAGTTCAGTAGAAGAGTGCAAGTATAATTTATACCTATAAAATATATCAGATATCATTGCACAGTTTCCTTTTCATTAATAAAAATCTCATCTTTTTAGTCTACACATTCACTTAGTAAGCGTTAGATTGTAGCATCAATATTTCATCTACTAATTGTCCTAAAAGTTCCATAATACATTTGATACTCAATTTGCAGTAAATGATAGCTTACAAGGTAACAAATGCAAGGAAAAGATCAGCTCAATCTATAAGAAGTTTATTTGTACTTAATCTAACTTAAGATTTCAAAGTAAGACACTGATTCCATCAATAACCCGGTATTTACATAACAGAGACAAGACAATATATACACGAGCAGCACATCCATACCGGGTTAGAAGGAAGCAAACTCATGTTTCCATATGAAGAATATCAAGAATGGTCAACATCCACCGTGGTTGCTTGCTTTCTTGACAGTACTTCAATCATTCACATTTGTTTCATTCTGAAGAAAGTTAAAATAAAATCTAAAGCTTAATCAGCTGGCATTAGACATAGGCAATGACAGAAGCACATGCATTATAAGTGTAACTACAAATTGTAGCTTATTTCAACTATTTATCAACTATGCCCAACAAAACCCCCCTCTAATTTGTAAAGCACCATTGCAACTTGAATTGAATTTTGCCATAGAAGAAATTGGTTTCCCCAAAACAACACCAATAATGTGTTTGAGTAATAAAGATACACGCAATACTAGAAGCATTACCCATTTACATTTCACAAAATCCCCAAAAGTATGAAGGAGGCAGAAAATAGCAAGATATCGGCATGCTGCTAGGAATTTCATCAAACTCAAAAGGGGAAACTGAACATATGAAGGAAATAATCGTGATAACAGTTCGAATGTTGAACTAGAAAATTGAATCTTGAAACCTAAAGAGGCGAATGCAGAAAGCAGCTCTTGTCACTGTTGCATAGTTGATTACAAAAAACAAGATTTTGCAGAAATTGATGGGCTCGAATTATGGAGAAGGCGACGAGCACTACGGAAAACTCGAGCTTCGTAACGTCATCGCCGTAGTAGAAATACGTCCAGCCGGAGTTTATTGCAGAAAATAACCATTAAACCTCTGCGCGCGATTTCCAGCTTTCCACTGTTGCCATTTTAACAACGGGGCGGTCTCCTGTGCGCGCGCGCGACAGTGAGACCCCCTACTTAATTACTTAATCAATTAATTAATTGTAATTAATTAATCCTAATTAATTAATTAATTAATTAATTAATTATAATTAAAATTAATTAGTTTAATAAATTTTAATTGTAAATTAATAAATAATAATTTTAAATTAATATATCTTAATTTTGAATTAATAAACCCTAATTATAAATTAATAAATCCTAATTTTAAATAATAAACCTTAATTTTGAATTAATAAACCCTAATTGTGAATTATTAAACCCTAATTTTGAATTAATAAACCCTATTTGGATTTAATAAACCCTAATTTTGAATAATAAACCCTAATTTTGAATTAATAAACCCTAATTGAAAATAATAAACCCTAATTTTGTATAATAAACCCTAATTTTGAAATAATAAACCATAACTTTGAATTAATAAACCCTAATTTTGAATAATAAACCCTAATTTTGAATTAATAAACCCTGATTATGAATTAATAAACCCTAATTTTAAATTAATAAACCCTAATTTTGAATTGATAAACCCTAATTGGAAATAATAAACCCTAATTGTGAATTAAGAAACTCTAACTTTAAATTAATAAACCTTAATTATAAATTAATAAATCCTAATTATGAATTAATAAACAAAATATAAAATAATAAAATAACACTAATTGACACTTAAAAAATCACAAAACACTATGATAATTTATGGGAAGAGGCAACTGATCATTTGATTAATCAAATGATTCGCTAAACTGTACTTGGCTCAGGGAATTAAAGAATATATATAACACAAAAACTTGTGCGTGCACGTTGCGCGTGCGCGCACAAGTTTTTGTGTTTAACAAAAGGTAGGTGTTCGGTACGGTTGGACATCGTGACGGAGCCAGACATATTTTTTTGGGGTCCAAATAATTATAAATTTGAGAAGTTATACGTGTAATTTTAAAAATAAAATTTAAAACTAATTATAATAATTTTAATAATAGTTTAATATCTTTTGCATTACATGACAATCTTAAAAAAAATTAAAAACGCGATCATCTCATGATGTGAACAAAAAGAGCAAATCCAATGTATAATGTCATTTTGATATGGATTTTGCATTGAAATGATACATTTTCGTACTTATATGAAATTTGATGCAAGTGAATAGCTTTATATAAAATTTGTATGATTGGAATAAAATATGATGAAAACTATATAATATTTAAAATTTCAGGGTAATTTAGAGTTTGACTAAAATGATACTTATTTGACATAATGTTGGATAAAGAATGGTAAATTTTATTCTTAGACTTTCGAAAAAAGAACTTGTGATAATAAAGATTTGATCAACACTTATATTTCTAAAATAATTCTCAAATATTAAACCGAGTTATATTTTGATTTCTCTATCATTAGCAACATCTGTAGGGCTTAAAATAAGAATTCAAATAACATGGATGTCTTCAATTGTTATTGCTGTTAGAATAAGTTTATCATAATCTTTTTAAAAATTTGATTGATCATATTAATTCACATATAAAGCTTTATTATTTGCATATATATTTTAATTTATCAACAAAATATAAATTAGATTTAAAAAAATAAGAGCACAAAAAGGAGAAAGATTTTAAAAATTGGATAAATTAAATAAAAAGAAGATAATAAATTAATGGGAGAGAGAAAAAAAACACTCCCTCCTATTTTTATTATATATCTTTTATGTTTTTGCACACAGATTAATAAAAAAATTGGTAACCAAATTAACCTTAATCAATGATAATTAATCGTTAATGAGATAATTATTATTGAGTTGAATACATGAAAAATAGGATTTGAAACATATGATGAGAATCAATCAATGAAAGATGAGAATCAATTACTCCAATTAATGAGGACAATACAGATGATGAGAATCAATCAATGAAAGATGAGAATCAATTACTCCAATTAATGAGGACAATTTTGGTGCTTCATTCTAAAACGTCAAATAAATTTTAAATAAGGAAATTTACATAACGACATATAATAAAAATAGGTGGGAGTATAACTAAAAGTATATAATGGGAAAGATAAAAGAAACATAACTAAAAAACATGGCATTCGCCCCTACCGAGAATCGAACTCTAATTAGTGTACAGAAAGATGTGCAACTTAGCCAACTAGGTAGGGGTGAGCATAACCGAATCAAAACCGAAAAACCGAACTGAACCGATGGATTTCGATCGAATTCGGTCGGTCGAGCATGGAGTTCGATTTCGGTTCGATTAGAAAATATAAAACCGAAATTTGTTCGGTCGGTCATCGGTTTTCCTACCGTGGATATCGGTCTTGACCGAACCGACCGATAAGGAATCAAGTTAATGATTTATTTTTTTATTCCACTTAAGTTTTGCTTGTGCTGGCTTCTAGGGTTCAAAAAATCAATTTTTCATTCACAATACCACACTCACACCACTCGTGCAGCATGCCACGACGGTGAACAGCAGGCAACAACTTTCATCTCCTCTCATCTGGCTCTCTCTGGTGCCAGAGTCGGCGCTCGTAATTGTCTGCATCACTGCGACTCACGTCCATGGTGGTTCCCCGTGGTGCGCGCCTCTATCCTCCTCTGTCGTAGCCAATTTCCCGTAGCCCATGGTTAGTACCTTGCTCTTTATCCTTCTTCATCTTTGTTTCTCTTCCTCTGTCTTCTCTAAGATTTTTATTTTTTATGTTCAATTTTTATTTTAGTTTTTTGCTTCTATCTTCTCTGCGCAATTTGATCTCTTCTCTGCACAATTTTTATTTTGGTTTTTTGCTTCTATCTTCTCTGCGCATATGATATCTTCTGAGGACTCTTCTCTGTGCAATTTTTGTGTTGAAATTTGTAAGTACATATTAATGGAGTTGGCAAAAATTTGTAAGTAAATATCAATGTTAATTTCAAAATTTTTATCAAAAAAATTAAAAATGACGGTTGTTTGTGGAAGCTTCCTGCCTAAATTAAATATGTGTACACGTCCAAAAATAGGGCAAAATGGAATGAAATTAGGGCAAAATTCAAGAGAAACAGTGTTGTCGGTTTGGACCGGAACCGACCGAACCGAAACCATTCGGTTTCGGTCGGCTTCGGTTCGGTTCAATGATGCATAACGGTTCGATTCGATCGAAAATTTATTTTTATTCGGTTGATCGGTCGAATCGGTTCGGTTTTTGACCGCTGCTCACCCATACAACTAGGCTATATAAGATCTTTGTATTATTTATATAGCTAGAATATTAGTACGTTTTTTTCCAAAAAGTTGGGGACTCATGAGCTCCCCAAGCCCCAACGTGGTTCCGTCCCTGGTTCGACATCGACTAGTTATTTTATTTTAAGAGGAACTTGAGAATGAAAACTACAGAATGATGGCAAGTCGGTTTGATTATTTTGCTTTTTTCTTTTCTCAAATTCAATGTCTGGACTTTAATCTCTCGTTTATTTTAATTTTGATAAACCATCTTTCTCGTTTATTAATCAATTAAAATTTACTTGCTTTTCGTTTCAAACACTTACTTGCTGTCCACTAAAATAAATTACTTGCTCTAATTAGCTAATCCAAGTGCATGTACTGGTGTTAATTGCAGTTGTCGCATTCAGCATTTCAGACACATTTTGCACGTGTGAATAGTTGCTAGGAGCTTAGGAACTTTACAATTTTGATGATGTTGATCGTGAACATGGTTCTATAGCTTGATAGCCTCGCTTGGTGACGTTACATCTTAGAGACAAACGGACCAACATCTATCTATTAATATTATAATCTATTACACATTGGAAGCATCATATTGATTCTTGATCCAATGTGGCATTTTAAGAATATTTTATTTTTAATTTTCTAAATTCCACAACTTACCTCGATAAATCAGCCAATTATACATAAAAATTTGGAAAAAGACCATTTGAAAAAATATGGGAGCATAAGTTAAGCAAGTTACCTTATACATAAATAGATATTATAAAATTTGCCGAAAGCATTCATTCATATATTTATCCTTAACGCCATTTTTTAAATTAACAGACCATTATACAATCAATTATGACCGCAATTACAGGATAAATTAAACACCAAATCTTAATTCATCTTTGTATTCTACAACTCCCAAATCATTCTCTTAACTTTGTGTACTTCATAACCAATCTATGTGATCCACACATGAATTGTGAAGAACGAGGGAAGCGAGTTGCAGTATTGGCGAAGAAGACGACAAAATTGGCTCCATAATTGTATTCAGTCTGAGATTTGACCCTGAGGTTCGGCCTAGAATCGGGTATGTAATTTGCTTTATTCGTGTAGTTTGCTTTCTCACCATTTTCTTCATTATTGTTTTTTCCTAATAATTTTGTTGCCCTTGTGGGAGTCGGCTGTGTCAATGCCAAGATTTACGAGACCAAGCCTAAATCCAAATTTCTCAAAGAAGTTCCCAAATTGCAGAGATTAGATGTTGATAAAGTTTATTCTACTTACATTTTTATCTCTTCTCGCTTTGTGGTTACTCCATAGTGTGCGTATATATATATACACAATAAATATATCTACTTATAAACATATATTATCTTGTGTCTGTATAAGTATATATGTATTAGATAACAATATTTATTAATATAGTATGTACAAAAGGATATTAAATTTATCTTGAATAATAGCGTTTAAGAGTATTAATTTAGGGGAAATGTATAACTGAGCGGAAAATTTGGAATATTGGAGAGCAAAGTTAATCTATTAATTCTATATACATATTCGAGAGTCCATGATAATTCACAATCTTACGTGACATCTTCATATTTTTTAATATTTTTTTTCTCTAAAGTCTACATCTTTATGCAGCAAAATTCATTTGAATGGAATGCGAAGTTCATAAACAATTTTTATGTCGTAGAGTGGATCGGTTGAGGCAACATGGTATACCAATTTTGATAAAAATTAAAAATGTGACATTATTACAAAGAAGTTCAAACATTGTCAGTCTTGTGACATGTTTTGGTAATTTTTTTGTATAACAAAATAATAGATTGAAAATCTAAATATATTTAGGTAATTAATAGGTATTACTACATAATTTTTTTAGGATTTATATTTCTATTTCTATTTTTCTTAATTTTGAAATTTCACGTCGGTTTTTCATGAGGCTTCTTCAATTGAAAATCTAAATAAATGATATAATTTGAATCACACATTGATTTCTTATACAAGTAAAAACCTAATTAAATAAAAGAATACAACTTGCATAATTTATATATATAGTCTTGGATTCAAAATTGTCCATACTTTAAGTATAAAATAAATTTTTTTGTACATAAATAGATTGAGGGTAAAAATTATATTAGAATTTACGTGGGAGACAAGTCCAAAAGAGAAAAATGCACTTTTTGATAAACGTACTAAAAAGAATTAAAAATATGTTTTTTTTGGTGGATGGACGGAGTATATTATGGATTTAAGATTGTCCTAATTTCACAGTTCCTTTTTCACGAGGCTTAACTATTTCAAACCTAAATAAAGGATACAATATTAATCCAACATCGATTTTATGAGACTTCACCAATTTAAAATCTTACTTAAATTATATAATTTGTGAAATGTCTAAAAATATTAATCTCCTTTTTTATGTATAAAGTAATTTTTTTGGTACATAAATAGATTGATGGTAAAAATTATAATAGAATTTACGTGGGAGACAAGTCCAAAAGAGAAAAATATACGTTTTTGATAGACGTACTAAAAAGAATTAAATGTACGGTTTTTTTTTGTGGATGGACGAAGTATATTATTGATTTAAGATTGTCCAAATTCTACAGTTCCTTTTTCACGAGACTTAACTATTTCAAACCTAAATAAAGGATACAATATTAATCCAACATCGATTTTATGAGACTTCACCAATTTAAAATCTTACTTAAATTATATAATTTGTGAAATGTCTAAAAATATTACTCTCCTTTTTAAGTATAAAGTAATTTTTTGGTACATAAACAGACTGAGGGTAAAAATTAAATTAGAATTTACGCGCGAGACAAGTCCAAAAGAGAAAAATGTACGTTTTTTATAGACGTACTAAAAAGAATTAAGTATACGTTTTTTTTTGTGGATGGACGAAGTATATTATGGATTTAAGATTGTCCTAATTCCATAGTTCCTTTTTCACGAGACTTAACTATTTCAAACCTAAATAAATGATACAATATTAATCCAACATCGATTTTATGAGACTTCACCAATTTAAAATCTTACTTAAATTATATAATTTGTGAAATGTCTAAAAATATTACTCTCATTTTTAAGTATAAAGTAATTTTTTTGTACATAAATAGATTGAGAGTAAAAATTATATTAGAATTTACGTGGGAGACAAGTCCAAAAGAGAAAAATGCACGTTTTGATAAACGTACTAAAATTAAAGAATTAAATGTACTTTTTTTTGTGAATGGACGAAGTATATTATGGATTTAAGATTGTCCTAATTCCACAGTTCCTTTTTCACGAGACTTAACTATTTCAAACCTAAATAAAGGATACAATATTAATCCAACATTGATTTTATGAGACTTCACCAATTTAAAATCTTACTTAAATTATATAATTTGTGAAATGTCTAAAAATATTAATCTCATTTTTAAGTATAAAGTAATTTTTTTTGTACATAAATAGATTGAGGGTAAAAATTATATTAGAATTTACGTGGGAGACAAGTCCAAAAGAGAAAAATGCACGTTTTTGATAGACGTACTAAAAAGAATTAAATGTACGTTTTTTTGTGGATGGACGAAGTATATTATGGATTTAAGATTGTCCTAATTCCACAATTCCTTTTTCACGAGACTTAACTATTTCAAATAAAGGATACAATCATACAATATTAATCCAACATCGATTTTATGAGACTTCACCAATTTAAAATCTTACTTAAATTATATAATTTGTGAAATGTCTAAAAATATTACTCTCCTTTTTAAGTATAAATAATTTTTTTTTGTACGTACATAAATAGATTGAGGGAAAAAATTATATTAGAATTTACGTGGGGGACAAGTCCAAAAGAGAAAAATGCACATTTTTGACAGACGTGCTAAAAAGAATTAAATGTACGTTTTTATTTTGTGGATGGACTAAGTATATTATGGATTTAAGATTGTCATAATTTTAATTTTTTTTAGGGGGGGATAGATACTCAATTTCAAAATGATTTTAAATAAATAGTTACTTTAATTTAATATTAAGGTAAAAACATATAATTTCTTCAATTTAATTTGAGATAAAATGTTTCTTCAATTTGATTTGGTCAAAAAATTATTTTGAAATGAATAGTAATGTTCGAATTTTAATTGAGACAAATATATAACGAAATATTATTATAATTGATTTTGATTATTTAGAAATTTAAACGAATTTGGATAATTTATAGGTATTATTATACGGGACTAGGACATGAACGAATAGTAAAATTAACTTGTAATCAGATTTAGGACATAAACGAGTATATAAATTCTAAATTAGTTCATTGTTTACCCACATGTCTATATGAAATTATTTTTATTTTTTAATCTTTTATTATTTATATTACATAAATAGTTTCCCGTCGAAATTCGACGGGTTATATACTAGTTATCTTATATAAGGAGATCGAAATATTGTTTTGATGATTACGTGATATTATATCTTTGAGATAATTGCTTAGACTTTATATAGATAAATAAAAAATATTTTTCTTACAGAGAGTACTAGTCTGAACTCTTGCATAGGCTGTTTATTCATTTCATTTCTGATATTCAATATATGTTTTTATAACAAATCGAATTCAAAAAATCTTGAAATTATATTTTATCCAATTAAATTAGGTTTCGGAATATCCCGAAAGCATATAGATCTAAATAGATTTTTCCATACATATAGGGTGGATTTTGAATAGAAACCATTCTAATTATAGGAACTATAAATCAATTTTGATTAAATGGATGATGATTGGTAACATGCTAAATAATATTTGTTTATATATGCAATAATGTTTCTTTTATAATATTACTTTTTATATGTTACAATGATGTTATTTTTTATGGCAATAGCAAATCCTATTAATATCATGATACATATTGGTTTTTAGGTACTAAAAGTAAAAATATTTTTATTTGAATCGCCTTTTATAGGTAATATATCAAATCAAGATCATCGGCCTGTAATATGTTGTTGGAGCAATTAGAATGGTAAGGTGCCTCAAATAGCAATAATGGGTGATGGCCCATTTAAATACGAATAAAGCTCATGGGCCCATTAAAGGGGACAAGAGGAGTGAGAAATCAATCAAAATCTAATCTATATGATTTTTAGGCGAAAATTAGCCCATGAATTCAAAAACTAAATATAAAAAATAAAATAAGAAAGAAAATAGCTACTTTTCATTTTAAATATTATGTCATGTTTCCAATAAAATTATTTGGTATGAAATTTCACCTACACGGAATACATTTTTAATTGTAGTCACCCTCAAAATCATGCGGATTTTTTATTTGTGCGACATCATAGTAACAAAATTAAAAGTGTCACTAGACATAAACTTTATCAATTTTGAAGCATGAACATATCTATATCGATAAATATGTTAATATATGCAATAACAGAAAAAATTAAACACTAATACTCTCTTCGTCCCATTCAAGATAACTTATTTCTTTTCGTTACAATTATTTAGGAGAATATATATAAAGTGATTAGATGGATAAAAAGTAAGTAAAAGAAAAATAATTAAAAGGATAAAAAGTATGTATGAGTCATACCTTTTAAAAAGATAATTATTTCCTAAAAATAAAACATACCAACTTGAATGTACAATTTGAAAAGAAGTACAAATCATCTTGGGTGGGACTAACATAGTATTATTGATCCTTGTGTAGCGTGTGAAATGCACTACACATCAGTTTCCTCCGTGGATTGTGTTGTGCCTTTATCTGCTTCCTTTTCTACTGCTTCTTTTTTCTTCCCCCACAACACGCAGTACGAACCCCCTACTAGCAACATGCCCCCGCATATACTGCACAAAAGGAAAGAGGCCCTCTAGTCAACTTTTATTAGGATTGACAATTTTTGCCACGATAACATGATGATATATTGTAATTGGTAGATACAAACGACATACCAAGGTTCGACATGATATGGAAAAAAGAGTTTTGGTAAAATTTGTGTATGTCAGATAGATTAAAATTCATAGGTCCAGACATTAGCAAAATTACATATATGCTAATGTTTAAATCTATATATGAGTGTCATCTAACAAATTTCGACCCGTCAGACAATTTAACAAGAATTTTAGTGTTTTATGTCTATACTAAAATAATGTAGGATGAGATAACATGAAGAAGCATTAACAAGAATTGTCAGCCACTTTCTTCGCCTTTTAAGTTTTAACCACGATATCTTGATCTCTTTTACATGACTTGAAAAGACCGTTTGTTTTGCTCAAACAACTTTTGTGAGTTTTATAGAGGTAGCACGACTAAAAGGGAATCATCTAGGATATTATATATGCTGCATTCCCTATTTTGATCTCACTCTTTATTTTAATGATACCATTCATTATATATATACATGATGTGATGATTTTACATGAAGATTTTCGTGAAATGAAAATGCAAAATTAAAACACAGACAGTCTGTCTCGAATGAGAAAGAAAGAAAGTTATGAAAATTACCGACCTTCCGAGGGGGAGCATCTCCTTCCATAAAAAAGCAGAGAAGATGGCAGTAAAAATAAGTTGCAAAGGAGTGAATGCAGCAGTAAAAAGGGGACCTTTGCTGTCCACAGCCCCCAGAAACAGCCAGTAACTTATTCCAGTTACTACTACACCCTGTCATTTAATAATGTATGTTAGTACATATTTTAGGTCAAAATCTAAAAGAATTGGGGATATTATTAAGTTTTACTCATAACATTGACACATGGTGATATTTTAACTCGAATTTATAAATAAATATACCCGAACTTAGCCCGAGTTAAAACTATGGCAACCTAAAGCTTACGTATACCGTCCAAAAAAATGAAGAAAACATTGAAAATTCACCCTACACATCACCACATGGAACGACAACCTAAATTTTATGCTGTTCACTTGACCTCATTTTCTATTAACTATAAAAATACATGTCACACATTTATTTATAATTTCATCAAGTATATATACATGTGGCATGATACAATAAATATAAAATTATGATGTAATTGTATCATTCACGCACACATATACATGGTACACATACATAAGTTATAAGTTAAACTCTAAATTTACTTTAAATATTCGATTAAATATATGATTAGTTGTCGGAAAAAAAACAATGTTTATCTTAAATTTGAAAACTTTGTTTAATTACAACATCCCCAAACAGGGACGGGACAAACAAACAATTTTCACAAAATAACTTTCAATTCTTGAATTTCTTTTCTAGCTCGCGGCAGGAATGTGTCAATAATGTTATTCTACACACAACGTAAATCAGTAATACCACACAAGGGTGTGGGAGTTCGGGGGGAGAGCTTCCTCTTTTGCTCACACGGGCTTAGCTCGGTTGGTTAAGAGTTAGTAAATTTGAAACAAGGACCAAGTATCGAGTTATAGCAGTCGCAGGAGTTTCACTCTCTTTAGAGTGGCTCCTTGCAGGCACTAGACAAAGTCATTATAACTTCTTAGTCGCTGAGTCATCGTGATTTATCCTCTAACATTCTCATGGGACTAGGGTGTGAGGCTCTCGAGAAAAGAACTTCCACTTTCGGAACAAGTAATACCATACAAATATAAAACAAACATCGTTTGGCAAAGACGAAAAAAGTTGAGGGGTAAATGCAAAAAGTGGGATATGAAGGCTTACGCAATATACGACAGATAAGAGATTGAAATCCCACGTCAATTTCCACGAAGAAATGTTCCTTTCCATCGCCATGCCCCAAACTGATGATTGTAGGCAGCTAAATAAGCATTGTAGCAGTGTCAATCGAAACTTTGCTGGATACTGCTTCACCAAAGGGGCCTAGAATCAAACATCTATTAATTTCACCACATGTTCTATCACATAATAATTAGGGAAAGTTATATTTTTGAATCCACAGATTCAGCCAATTTTTGTATTTAGAATATTAACACATTTTCGAATTTAACATAATTGTACTCCAAAGACTGTAGTCCATTTTAAGATATCGATAAGTCGAGCTGCTGATAACCTAAATTCCACGTTGACCATTTAGGTATGACGTGGAAATAAAAATCCACATCATTATTTATATATCTTGCGAAGTCCGCGTGAAAACAAAAGTACATGCTTGGGTGCCGTATCAATATGTCAAAGTCAAAAATATATTATGAATCTGAAAATCAACCAAAACTTTGAATGTGTATAAGTATAATTTTCCTCAACTTTTTTGTCAATTTTTTTTAAAAAAGTTTTAGTCTTTGAGTATGTGCTTGCAATCATGTCACAATAAGTGTAAAAGCACTAATAAAATATTTAAAAAATATTGATAATAGTGAAATAAAAAATAAAGTGAGTTGGTAGATGTATAGAACCTTTCAACGAGATAGTCACCTGCATGACAAGCCATGAAGACCAAATGATGTTGGCCAAGAGCATGAGTAAACAACCTTGAATCCACTTCTCTTTGCTGTTAAAATCTGTACTAGGATTTCTCATATTTGTTGCTTCACTCAAATTCACAATACTAAATTGAGGGCCTTTCACAAAGGCAAACACCATTGCCCCTGAAAAACTCATTACAGTCCCCACAAGCTTGAGAATTCCAGACAAATCCCTTATGGAAAAGCTCTCAATCCTGATCAATAACAAGCCCCCCCAAAAAGAAATGAGATATGTAATTTCTTGAAAAAGTATAAATAAATACAAAATATAAAAGCTTAAGTTTGATATGAGAGAATCTTGTGTCAGACCATCACACGGGTCAAGACTCAAATTTAGATAACTATCTTTTGACATATCTTGACTCGTTAGATAGTTTGATACAAAAAAAAAACTATTTGGTCGTACCGGAGGCCGACGGCAATGAGAAAGGTGAAGGCAGGAACGCTGTTGCTGCTAGCAGAAGCAAAGGTTGCTGAAACGTAGTTTATTGCATACACGTAGAGGTTCATACTAAGAGTAATCCTGAAAAAGTTCAAAACTGAAATTTTCAATAATGTTATTCATGTAATATATAGTTCTTGTTTAGAGCCCAAAATGTTGTGTAATAACCTTACCCAAATAAAGAAACCAAAAAGATCTTCCACAGTAGCCTGTATGACAGTTGATCATCTCTTTTCCTGAGAATATGGTTAATATCAGCTGCTGCATTACATAAAAGAAAAATGAATTCAAGAACTTAGAATGACAAATATAAATACGAATTAACCTCTCGAGAAACAGAGCAAAGGGGAGCAAAGCAAGAGTAGCAAATGCTTGGCGATAGACAACAAACACAAATGGATTCATTCCTTTAGCTATTGCTGTTTTGGAAAAGAGAGCCATTCCTGCATATGCAAGCTGCACTATTATCATTGTCAGATATGCCTTATTTTTCTTCATCATTTTTACAATATCAAATGATTCTCCCATCTCTCTCGAAAAAAATAATTACTGAGTTGAGTTCATGTGGAAATTTAAAATGACAAGCTCTTCCTTGTATATATATAGATTCAGTTAAGTGATCGTATACGTGACTTAATCGTCATAATTTGAGTTTGAGGGCAAGGGATATTTAGTAACTTTGAAATATTGCAATTTGAACAATCGGTGAAGCTCGAATTTCACTGTGTCAATTCCTGACTTAATTACTTAGCTGCTAGACAATTCAAAAAATAAGCTTCAAAAAGTTCTCAATTAATTTTGAGTGTCAGAGCTCTCATACTAGAGCTGCTGGGTGCGACACGCGACTCTCGAGTGTGCGTGTATAAGCTTCATTGTGAACACCATAACCAATAACTTCTTAACCAAGTGATCAACTTTGATTCATTATTTCTCAATTATTCGGAAACAGATTGTGAAAATGAATACACCACAACCATCTATTCTAATGTAGATCAATCTTTTACCTTTTTATTTCACAAAGTTAAATGTTTCGTCACTTGAACAATCCGTCAAAGTAAGTCGCAATTTACTTTAACACTTAATATATATAAGGACTCGTTATATTGTGAAAACCCTTTATAGTGTGAATGTGAGAACAAATCACAACTTCAGATACACAAAATTTATGATCGAGATTAAATCTTCATCAATCGCGCAGATTGATGAAGTGGCATGTTGAGAATCAAAATGTAAAATTAATTTCTCTCCTACAAGATCAAATCTTTAACAAGTCCTAAAATTGTGGCTTTATTTTCTCTCTCTCTCTCTCTCTCTCACACACACACACACCCCACACGCATACACACTATCTCTCTTTCTCTCTCATTCCAACGTGCAATTACATAATTCCAAATGTGTATTTCTACATATTGGTCAAAAATTGTGCAGTTAGACGATTTAAAATGTGTATTTAGATAATTGCACATGTGCATGTAAACGTGAAATCGAATAATGTTGAGTTTTATTATTATCGAATGTGCATTTAGACGATTCTAAATATGCATTGGACTATTCATAGCTATAATTTGTAATTGTAATGGCACTTAAAATTCAAATGCACACTTAAAAATGTAACAAAGTAAATAATCGACTGAAATAAATCCAAAAACGAGATTAGATTCATACTAAAATAACAAATTACCTAAGTAATCTTAATATATATATAAATAAATATATATATATATATAGAGGATGGGTTATAATATAAACTCCATTAAAATAAGAAATCAGAATTCATCTCCATCATCATTATCATTAATCAACAGTTGAAGATTAAGTTATCACAATTCATATAATTAAGGGACGGTTATTTTCGTAATACTTCATGATTACCATTATAACATAATTTGATTTAATCACAACCATCCATCTTCAAAATTCAATTTTGAAAATTTATTCTCATTTCTTATTTTTTAATGTGTTTTTATTTGAACCAAACTCTCTATCTCTCTATATATATAGGGGTGAGTTATAATAGAAATCAAACCCTATGTGTTAACTAGGATCCACTATAAACCATTTATTGGATCAATATAGATGGAAGAGATTTAATCTTAATAATAATGACAAGAATATACTATTCACCAATATAAATTTTTGTTAGCTGCAAACTTACCATATCTTAATTTGGCGAGATTTGTGGAAGCCCAAAAAACATAGAGCACAAATGGAAGTTCAGGTTTTTTTGTAATTGTATTAGTTACGGCATGTGCTCGACTTCTTATGTTCAAATCTATCTATCTATCTATCTATCTATCTATCTCTCTCTCTCTCTCTCTCTCTCTCTCTCTCTCTCTCTCTATATATATATATATATATATATATATATATATATATATATATATATATCATAATCTTAATGGTTTGACACATAAGAATATCTTCTTGGCAGATTCGTCTGCAAAATGTTTATATACTAATTATGCATTGCTTATTTGCTTGAATTTTGTCTACCTGTTGCTTATTAAAAAAAATAGTATATTGTTTTTTATTGCTGGTTTATACAGTGCTTCTATTTTGTTTGTGTTGCTTATTAAAATATTATGTTGCTTGTTATTGCTTTATCCATTGTTTATATTGTGTTTATGCATTATTTATTATACGTCACTGCTTATATTGTTGTTGCATATGGATGGGTGCTTCATTAAAATTTAATTGGAGATTAAGAAGTTATAGTAGAGATTTCAATAATATTTTTTATAAAAATAAAATCATAATTTTCAACAAATTCTTTAATTAAAAAAACATATGTTATTTAACCATTGCATTCTTTACAGTGTAATGTTGTGAATATAAAAAATGAATAGAGAGATTTAAAAAATATTTAAAATATAGAAATAAAATATGATCATAAGAGAGAGAGAAAAAAAACACGTAAGATAAATAGAAAATGCTAAAATAATTATAAAAAAAAATATAAACATATAAATATGGATTCCCATTATTTTGGGGATTTGGTTGTCACAAATCTAGGAAAAGTTACTACGGTTACATTTAAAATTATAAAAGGAATAAAATTTTAATGGAGTGATTAATTGTAACCATCGATCTAAAAAATTAAATGGTTTAGATTGGTTTCTAGTTAACATTTAGGGAAAGTTTTTATTTGATCTCTCCCCTATATAGGGGAAAGTAATTATATATATATATATATATATTTGTGTGCGTGTGTGTGTGGATCAAATGAGAACTCCAACTTTTTTTAGAACTAAGAATTAATGTGTTCCATCCATTTTTTATAATTTAACGGAATAGTAACTGTTTAGCTCTATAATTAAGGAATTTTATATATTTATTTATGATAACTATTTTCATATGTACAATCACTACGATTATTTGCACAAAAACATGAATTACATGAATATAACAATTAATTGAAATGTGATAGCATACACATGAACTACAATTACATGAATAACAACATGTATTACACGAACAAAAAAAGAATAGAATTTGAAAAATCCAAATACAAAATTTTTTAGGAATTTGACTATTTTTTTATCATTAAATAGTTAAGAGTTGTCCGATCCTATTCAATCTAATGGTGACTATTGATTTTTATTTCTTATCTAGGAAGTAGTTTCCTCTATAACCAACTCCTATATATATGAAATGATTATATAAAAATCCTCCTTAATATATAACTATGAACTCATGAAATCATATGAATTCGCCGTGAAAGTGTATGAATTCAAAATAAGTAAAAATTCGCTCCTTATGAGATTTGAACTCAAGTGTTTGATCAATTCATCAAGAAAGATGATGAATTCACCGTAAATCTTCAATAATTAAGGACTGGAAATAATTTATTTTTTATATTTTAAGATTTATTTTTATTTGATTCAATTCATATATATAGGGTTGGGTTCCCGTAGTACCCGGTCCCCAGATAGTATGTAGTACTCAATCTAGACCACACATTTTGAACACGTGGCCGCACCACAAGCTGACATGTGGTAGCTCATTTTCTTTTCTTTTTTCTTTTTTAATTTTCGCAGGGGGCAAAATGGGAAGAAATCAAATCAACCTTCTTCTCCTCCTCCTTGGTGGCAACGAGCGGTGCCGAAGACGACGGCGACGACAACGGCAGCGGACGATGGCGGCGACGGCGACGGCAGCACCGGCGAACATCAACAATATAAACAAACAACAACAAACAATAGATTTTGAAAGAAAGAAAAAGAAGAAAAAAATTTGAGAATAAAATTGATGGATTTTGAGAAAAAATAGAAGATAAATTTGATAGATGATTGAAGAATCGAGAAATATGATGGCTATGACGGTGGTTCACGGCGAATTCGCCGGTAATCAACGAAAGAGACGACGGAATTGACATAGAAGGATGAATGAGAGATTTTCTGTCGAAACCATAAAAATGCATTGAACAAAACATGAAACTGCATTGAACAAAACATAAAACTGCATTTGCCACAAAACACAAACATGCATTGAACAAAGCACGTCCATGCATTGAACAAAGCACGTCCATGCATTGATCAAAACATGTAAATGCATTTAACAAAACGTAAAAATGCAGGCCAACGGACGCCGAAAGACGAAACGAAGCAAGACGCTGGCGCGCCTGCTGCTGGGTGCGAGCTTCCAATCGCATGCATTATTATGTTCAAATGCATGCATTTTTTGTTCATTTGAATGCATTATTATGTTCAAATACATGCATTTTTTGTTTTCGCAATCACATAACAAATCAAATTACTAATCTACCATTTTTTTTACGAAAATCAGCGAAATTTAGCTTAAAAAGTCCGAAAAAATCTCAGTCATAGGATCTATGAGATGAGTGGATGAGATTGAGTACTACATACTATCTGGGGCTCGAGTACTATTTGATCCCTCCTATATATATATATATATAGGATTGGGTTCCCGTAGTACCCGATCCCCAGATAGTATGTAGTACTCAATCTAGACCACACATTTTGAACACGTGGTGCACCACAAGTCGACACATGGCGACTCCTTTTCTTTTCTTTTCTTTTAATTTTCGCAAGGGCAAAATGGGAAGAAATCAAATCAACCTTCTTCTCCTCCTCCTTGGTGGCAACAAGCATAGGAGACGACGGCGCCAAAGACCGCGAACATCAACAATATAAACAAACAACAACAAACAATAGATTTTGAAAGAAAGAAAAAGAAGAAAAAATTTGAAAACAAAATTGATGGATTTTGAGAAAAAATAGAAGATAAATTTGATAGATGATTGAAGAATCGAGAAATATGATGGCTATGGCGGTGGTTCACGGCGAATTCGCCGGTAATCAGCGAAAGAGACGACGGAATTGACATAGAATGATGAATTAGAGATTTTCTGTCGAAACCATAAAAATGCATTGAACAAAACATGAAACTGCATTGAACAAAACATGACAATGCATTGAATAAAACATAAAACTGCATGTTGCATCAAAACACAAACATGCATTGAACAAAGCACGTTCATGCATTGAACAAAGCACGTCCATGCATTGATCAAAACATGTCAATGCATTGAACAAAACGTAAAAATGCAGGCCAACGGGCGCTGGAGCGAGCGCCGGAGCGCGCACGAGCACGAGCGCACGCTGGGCGCGCGGGTGAGCGCACGCTAGGCACGCCCGCGCGCTGGACGCGAGCTTCCAATCGCATGCATTATTGTGTTCAACTGCATGCATTTTTTGTTCATTTGAATGCATTATTCAGTTCAACTAAATGCATAGTTTGTTTTCGCAATCACATAACAAATCAAATTACTAATCTACCCTTAATGAAGCGAAAATCAACGAAACTAAGCTTAAAAAGTCCGAAAAAATCTCAACCATAGGATTTATGAGATGAATGGATGAGATTGAGTATTACATACTATCTGGGGCTTGGGTACTATATGATCTATCCTCTATATATATATATTAGGATTTCCAACAACTACAGATCAAGACATTATGCAAAAACTTTAAAAATTTGATATAATTTACAATAAAATCCAAAGTTTGAAACTTAGATTGCAACTCTCTCTTTAAAATACAGCACAACTGAGAGTAAAAGTAAGATACATGAGATATGAAAGTGTAAAAATTAAAGTATAAACTGTGAAAGCAATAATCTTACCTGTTTGGTAGCACATTATCTTCAATTTCCTTTTATCAAATAGTTTCTTTATTTCCTCTATTGTACTATTATATAAGAATAATCGATTTAACAGTGAAACATAAAAAAGTATTGAGGCCTACCTCAAAAAATAAAAAAATGTTCGAACACAGAATTTGAATAGTAAAATTCTAGTCGCAAACCAAAAGAAAGGTAAATACATTTTTTCATTTATTTCCCTTAAAAGACTAGATTGTAAATATGAACTCACTGTCCAATCATGCCTCTCTTTTAAGGCACGTATCACCAGGTCCATAGCCACTTATTCAATTCGGATTAGATTAGATTTCAAACAACGAAATAATTGTAACTAAATAATACAATGATATCTATGTTTTCTATTTTATTTCTCTAATAAAAATCTAGGGAAGAAATTAAATATAAACTAATTCCTCTAAAGGAAAGAAACTAGAAATCAATTTGAAATATCAAATTTACTCCTTTCGTCCCGTTAAAATTGGTTCACTTTTTTGGACATGTGAATTAAATAGAGTTGTGTTTTGTGTGTTAAGTAATGTGTGACACATAATTTAAGACTTTTCTTAGTGTAAAATTCTTTTCATTTTGGGAATGAGCCAACAATAATGGGACAGTCCAAAGATATATATGAGCCAATATTAGCGCGACAGATGGAGTATAAATTAAGATTATAAAAAAAAGTAATATTATACATACAAATAATAACAACAATCATCAAACACAGATACTAAAAATATGTTGGATCGAACTAACTACAGGAAAGGTATATTCATAAGGCGTCAACATGATTTGATATATTCGTCACTTCAATTTTCCATTAAAATGCCAAACATTTTCATTTATTATGATCTTGATCGAATGGATTAATATCTTCCCATTAAAATGCCAAATAAATTTTGATATATTCTTTTTTTGGTTAATTTAATACAAAAATTTTAAAGGCTGCATCACGGTGGACTCGAACCCGAGACCTTTGGTCTCGGGCATTAACCACTCTACCACTAGGGTGTGTCTAATCATATATATATAGGATCTCGGTTGATGAATAGATTGTCACTCGCAATATGATCTTCGTAAATCATAGACTTCGATCGATGCCTCCTTTTCTCTCATGATTTTTTTTATTATTATTGAAACAAAAAGGAGTAGTTTTCATTCATCATCAATGAAAGCCCTTTCGTACATATCCATCAATCAAATATGTTCAAAATTACAAAATTTAGCAAAAGAAGTTAATTATGAGCTTTCACTTAACCGTACAATCCATATGGAAGGTCATTTCGTACCATTAAAATAGTCAGTTTTTCTTTTTGGATTGTTCTACTAAAAGTAATTCATTCTAAAAAAATAATCATTTTATTTTTATATGTAAAAGTGTCTCAATTCCGTAAGCCATAACTTTATAAATATAAAATACAATTCGCTTTAATTTACGTGTCCAAAATTAAAATACCACTTTTAACGGGACGGTGGAATATAAAATATTGAGGAAATATATTAGGAGAACTTAGTAACAATATTAGTTCGTCAATCTCCGTGAATACGATCTTGAACAATCACTCCATGCGTAGAAGTGCACAGAGCGAGGGATTTTGGAGTTGAATACCGCCACAATGTCGTCGACGGTCTTGTCTTCGCCGACGCTGATTCGCTGGAGTAGTTTCCGCAACATCTTCAGTGGAATCCAAGTCAGAGAGATGAGCTGATGAAATTCTTATTTCTACGCCATACTGATAACGAAGAATAAAATGCAATTAGGTTTGGAATTGGGGGAGGATCCGAGGAGATGCTAGCATTTGGCTTCGGTGGCTTGGCGATTGGCGGCGGAGCGGTGGTTGCGGGGATGCGGTGGCGGATGTAAAGGAGTAAAGGAATGGAGATATAGGAAGAGATAGGGAGAGAGGCATGTACAAGCGTATAGATCTAGGCTTTTTTTTAAGTGTTTAAATTATTTTGAAATCATATAAATCTATGACAACAAACGTTAGGCCCCTTGTCTATGAGACTATGAGTGCATTTTTTCACTCTAAGAAAACAGACAAAGTTACGAAAACGGACTTTAACAATGTCCGAAGTCTTTTCTTGGATTTTGTAGCTATTTTTTGTAGTAGTGATTTAAAGTGTGTAGCTAGAAATTTGGACGAACAAACACCAAATATCATGTTGTCCTTGGGAAAATTCTATAGAACATATAGGTGTATTACATCCTCTCTCATATGATAATATTTTATTAATATAATTATATTAATAAAATATTATCATGTAAGAGATGATGTAGTATAACTACATTTTCTATGGAAATTCCCGTGATACTAGTTAAAAAGCTTGAAAATTTCACATACTTCAATTAACATCAATCTTTTTTAGAGTTATACAGCAAGATTCAAGATATATATGAGACGTTGTTTTGAAGAAATTAGAAATATGCAGTCCGCTGAGTTGCATGAAATTTGAGCCAACTTATTCTGGACAATCTGGTTGGCTCGTATAATTTGTTAAAAAAATAAAAAATTACTCATCTGTTAGTTTTCCACTATAAATCTGTTTTGGTCTAGATTGCAATTATCTCTGTTTATCAATTATCTTATATTAATCATTAGTTAATTTAAAAGTGGTACACGCTGTGCAGAACGTGCTGGTTTTTGCAAGGTGCAGCATTTACACCAATTATTGGAGGAAAATAATCAAAATGGTTTTCTGGACACATCCTTTGTTTTTATCCAAGATTTCGTGACTTCAATCATGAACTCAAATAATTGAACAAGCTCTCCTACTTGGTGGGGATTCGTGATTCCTTCGACCACGCCAAGTTGTATAATTCATATCCGTACGGCTTATTTCTTTAATAATCTTGGATTCTTTTCGAGACTCATTAACTAACCATTATTCTAAGTGATCAGTTGATGTTAAAATTTAGAGTTGTTTGCCACTTGATAATATTAACACCACTCTAGATAGCATAGCTTAGATATTCATTTAGAGCTTAACTTTACTTCATTAAATCATCCAACTTAGTCAAATATTTACTTCGGAGGATGAAAGTTATTGGTGCAGTCTCATTTGTTCGGTTGCAATCCCTATCTTGGTTAATACAAATAATCCAGTGTTCTATCTCACTAAATACTAGTAGTTACCGACGGACGTTACGATGGAAAACCTTTTATCGTAAAATTTGCAGCCTTACTGATAGGATATGGCCCAACCTCTCAGGCCCAACCTCTCAGGCCCAACAGAGCTGGACCTAACCTACTGCTGCCCTACTCGGTTACGCCTAAATGACGATCCCTAAACCCTAATTATGGGTAACGGTAATGAGGTAACGGCAGTAATCATGGGTAATAATGATGGAAATCATGGTCAGTTATGGGAGAGTTATGGCCCGCCTATCAGGGGATTCGTGGGACATGATTTACGTTTGTGTATAAATAGGAGTTAGATTGAAGGTAAAGGGTTAGCAAATTATCAATACTAGAGCCCTATGAGATACTTGCAGAATCGAATTATAGTAAACATCTTGAGGATCATCTCCTCCGTGGACGTAGATCTTATTCTTGATCGAACCACGTAAAAGTCTCTTGTGTTCTTTCTCGCTTTCATAAATCTCTCATATTAGATTTATCATTGGCGCCGTCTGTGGGAAACTCTTGAACAAAAAGCTGTGTTTTCTACAATCTAATGGCGAGGACACGTGCAAATGCTAGTACTGTCGGCGATGTCGGTAACAACCGTGCGGAGGACGATCAGGTGGTCACACAACGCCGGGGAAAGGGAATTGCGGACGCCACCAGCGGTCACACACCTGATGGTCACATGGAAAATGTTTCCATACACCCTCAGGATCGCCGCCCCCACGAAGAGGAAGACACTGACCTCAGTACCGGTGAACAGGAGGTTCACCGCTCCCACGAGGTCCTCGGTCGAGCAGTGTCCGAATTCCTCAACGTCAACCTCAATCAATTCCAGAGTTTCCTCAACCAGAGGACAAATGGAGCGGGCCCCTCAAGAGTGCCCGAAGTGGTGGTAACAGGCAATCGAGGTCGCTTACCTCTCCGAAACAATCAACGTTCATCACGACATAATGATCGCCTGATACTAGGGTTCATTCGTCCTCATACCCTCCGCGGAGTCGTTCTCCACCTCGACATGATACCCATGAAAATGGACGAGAAAGAAGGAGGAAAGACAAGTCGAACTCCCCACGAAGAGATGACGACGTCGTTATCGATCTCCCACTCCCGGAGAGGGATGGTAACGAACTCCCTGATTCGACCGACACGGACGAATTATCTCCTTTTCAAGGAAATTTTGGATACACCCTTGCCACAGCGATACGGGCTCGAATATTGCTGCATACGATGGCCTCAAGATCCTTCCGACTTCCTATTTGCCTATACCACCAATATGGCAAACCAAGGATGGAAGATTTCCATATGTGTAAGGTCTTTCCCGAGGTGCTAATCTCCAACGCCGACGTTGGTTCACCTCGCTCGCGAGCAGATCCATTGCTTCAAAGACCTCATGGATCGGTTCAAATGGCGTTTTACCGTAAGATGCCACTCAACAACCTTCGTCCGATCGCTACAATCCGCCAAGGACGGACGAAACAATGTCGAATTTCATCTCCGATTCATCATGGAATCCCTTAAAATAGATGAGAGTAACGATCTCTACATCATCAACGCATTCAAGAACGGATCCGACCGAGCTCGAATAAAGAGATCACCGTGAACGACCAAAGACAAATAGTCGCCTTTGGACCCTGTCGACAACTTTGTCAAAGGGACGAGTCGGACCGGAAGAGAGAGATCTGGGATGAGCAATGGATCGAGAGAAGAAAGCCGGGAGGATCGGGGCCGAGGTGCCGAACGCCAAGTGCGCTCGAAAGAATAAAGAAGGGACCAGAGAATCAAGGTGGGACCTCGACCAAACCCTGGTAGTAACGATCGCCTTTATTTAAATCCAAATGCGAAATATTTGAGCTTCACACTGAGCTCTTTCCAAAACCTTCTCCTATGAAAGGAGGATCCAAAAAAAAAGTCAACGGGAAAGTATTGTGACTACCACCAAGGGTACGGTCACGATACAGAAGATTGCAAGTCCTTGGGCTCACAGATTGACGAGCTTGTGAAGGAAGGAGCGCTGAAGAAGTACACCGGCCGACCTGGGCCGGGTAATAAAAAGCGCAGAGGGAAAAATGGAGGTGGTAACAACTGCGGACCGACCTCAACGGCAACCCGACCTGAAGATGACGAGGACGAAGGTCCCAATGCAATTGAGCAGGTTTACGCTATAACCGGGCTGCCAGTTGGTACGACGAGGTCGTCGCTTAGAAATGAAGCTCGGAGGCCGACCCCCGAAGAGCCGAAAAACAAGCGGCTCCGAGATGGAGAAAATATCGTGTTCTCAAAAGACGACCCAGTACCCAAGATCATGCCCCACCAGGATGCCATTACAATACAAGCCGTGGTGGGTAATAAAAATGTACATCGGGTCTACATTGACATCGGAGCCTCCGTTAGCATCATATTCCAGAGCTGCCTGGATAAACTTGATGTCGGAGGAATTCAGATACACTCCGCACCTTCCCGCCATTCTGGAGCTTTACTCAAGAGGCGGTTCAACCCGAAGGTGTCATTACCCTTCCGGTCACCGTAGGCGCGCCCCCGTGTCGATCACCAAAGCCATTCAATTTTTCCCGGTCCGAGCTCCTCTCCATACAATATTATCACGGGAAGAGATTGGTCAGATGCAACCAGAGCCGTCTGCTCCGTGTACCACCTCACCATTAAGATACCCACCCCCGTGGGAGTGTTAAGCATTCAGGGTGACCAAACGGCAGCTAAAGAATGCCTACGAGTCTCAACCCAAGATGCGGCCTTACCACAGGCCTAGCAATTACAGAACCCTCCGAAGTTGCCACCTCGGGATGATCTGACTGAGAGTCTTCAGCTATACGACGACGATCCTTCCAAAGTTGTCAAGGTTGGTACCCAAGGTTCAGTCAATATTCGTCAACAGGTCATGCAGCTTCTAAGGGAATATAGGGATGTATTTGCATGGTCTCCATTGGATATGACTGGGGTCTCGCCCGAGCTCATAACTCATCGTCTTAACATTGATCCGGCCACTAAACCAGCTCGCGAAGAAAAGAAGTTTTGCCGCGGATGAAGCCAGTCATAAGAGATGAGGTAACCCAACCCCGTGAGGCCAAAATCAGACGAGGTTAAATACCCAACTTGGATGGCTAATCCGTTGTAGTTCGAAAGCCGGAGGCGGATGGCGTATGTGTGTCGACTATACCGACCTCAATAAACACCGCCTAAAGGATCATACCCTCCCGACATTGACAAGAAGGTGGAAGCCTTGGTGGGCATGAGGTATTCAGCTCTGGATTTATACAAGGATACCACCAAGTCTTGATGAGCCCTAAGACGCCCAAAACAAATGTTCATTCTCGACTTGGTGTCTTTGTTTCCCGAAAGATGCCTTCGGTCTAAAAAAGCTGGAGCTACCTACCAAAGAATGGTGGATGCGATCTTCAAGGATCACATAGGAGAAATTGTTGAGGTCTATGTCGATGATATAGTAGTCAAAAAAAAGGCGAGAGTGCGCCATCGACCTCGAAACTATTCTTCGCCTCCTCGTGTCGGCCAACCTCAAGCTCAATCCCAGTAAGCACATTTGTGGTGAGGACGGGTAAATTTCTGGGTCTTGGGTTTCTCAAGAAGGCAAAGCCAATCCTACCAAGGTGAAAACGGTGCTCGACATGCGATCCCAAAACCATCCGTGAAATACACAAACTCACCGGATGCCCGGCCGCCTCACCGATTCCTATCTCGGCCGCCGAGCAGCTTCCTTCTTCAAGATCCCGAGGAGAGCTCCAGATTTCACCGGCAGGAAGAACACCAGGTCGCTTTCACACAGCTGAAGGAATATCTTACCGACCTGCCGACACTATCCGCCCCAAAGCAAGGTGAAACTCTATCGTTATATCTGGCCACCTCGGACGAGGCAATTAGTGCTGTATTGGTGCGAGAAGAGATGGGACGGCAACTTCCCATCTACTTCATTAGCCGTGCTCTCAAAGGACCGGAGACGAGGTACACCAACCTCGAGAAGGTAGCTCTGGCCTTAGTGAACGCCAAACGATGCCTCCGGCCTTACTTTCAAGCTCATTCAGTTCAGGTACTAACGGATTTACCTCTAAGACAAGTCTTATCAAAACCAGAGTCATCTGGACGTATAGCTAAGTGGGCACTGGAGCTAGGCGAACACGATATCTCATACTCCCCAGTGCCGCCATAAAAGGACAAGCCCTTGCAGTTTCTGGTGGAGGTCAAATTCACCGAGGTCGCCTACCAATGAGGTCACTCCCACCCCCACGGCGGAGGAACCTGTCTTTACATCACCCGGTGATTGTTGGCAGATGTATGTGGATGGTGCCTCATGTAAGACGGGCAGCGGAGCAGGCATCCTCCTCCTCGGCCCCGATAAGCAAGAAGTGACATACGCCCTGCGGTTTACCTTCCCAACCACCAACAACGAAGTGGAATATGAAGCATTGATCTCTGGACTCCGCCTAGCAAAAGAATTGAAAGTGGACAAAGTCCAGATATTTGGAGATTCCCAGGTTGTGGTAAACCAGGTATTAGGCACATACGAGGCTAAGGAGGATCGAATGAAGCAGTACCTTGAGAAGGCAAAAGAGATGCTGACCTCATTCAGATACTTCAGTATTAATCAAATTCCACGAGGGGAAAATAGCCGAGCTGACATCCTTAGTAAATTGGCTTCGTCATCGGCAAATCCGCCAGTAGAGGAAGTTCATTCCAGAAGCATTGAGGCGCCTCATATCGCTTATCTCGTAGGTCGAACCGAACCGGACGACGCCCTAAAAGCATATCCGGAAGTGGGCACACTACCTCGGGATCGACGGAGGCCAAAAGATGATGGCGAAATCCCGAGTATCTTATGCATGAGGCGCTCTATACCGAAGTCTTACCTTCAACCTCTCCGAGGTGTCTCGGGCGTAAGAAGCCGACCACGTGCTCAATGAAATTCACCGGTGGTCTTGTGGAAGCCACATCGGTCGCGAGCTCTCTCAAAGAAGACGCCGAGGTCGGGATACTCTGGCGCCCACCGCAAGATTCGGCCGAACTCGTCAAAAGTGCCCGGTGCCGATTCATTCCACGGTCAAAAGCGCCTCGATCGATCTAAGCGATCGCAGAGTCCATGGCCTTTCATGCGGTGGGGATTGACATTGTTGGTCCGTTCGACCGAGCACCGTGTCGGCCGATACTTAGTCGTAGCCATAGACTACTTCACAAAGTGGGTCGAGGCGAACCACTATCGAGCCTCACGAGCGGAGAATTCGACCTTCGTGTGGAAAAATATAGTCCGCCGCTCGGCATACCGCACGCTCGGTCTCGACAACGGCACCCAATTCGTAGACAAAACTTCGCAGGTGGTGAGAAGAACTTGGATCGTTCAACGTTTCACCTCGGTCGCACACCCACAAGCGAATGGCGGCATCGAGGTCACCAACCGCACGATCGTACAAGGATTAAAGAAGAGGTTGGACCGAGCTAAAGCGATCGGGCTGAAAATCTCTCTCAAGTCCTTTGGTCCTGGACCACACCTCGGACGTCGCACGGAAACCCTTTCACCGGGTCTACGGTACCGAGGTCACATCTGCGCCGAGATCGGCCGTCAAGCCCGCGCACTCTTCACTTCGATCGGTCGGAACGAGGAAGACCATGAGCAAACCTTGACGCCTCGAAGAGAAGCGCGAGCTAGCCTTCATAAACGAAGCCAAGTATAAAGCCCGTGTCGCACGGTATTACAACAAAGGGTCAAACTTCCGCTCCAAGTAGGCGACCTCGCCCTACGAAATAATGAAGCCAATGGTGAGCGTCTTAACAAGTCGGATCCAACATGGAAGGCCCATACCGTGTTCACGAGAACCTTGGTAAGGGGCTTACAAGCTATCTCACTTATCCGGCGCTTATCCCTAACCCGACATATTTCTCATTTAAGGAGGTACTTTACATAGTTTTGATTTCAGATCAGCTTTATGTTAGTCTCCTTACTTGCCTTGTCGAAGTGCGATGTCATATATTTGTTGAATAAAATATTTATTTTTCCAATGAATATTTCATTTCGCTTCATTTTATTCGTATGCGAACATCTATTTGGATATACCGCATTTAACCTTCACGAGGGGACGCCCTCACGAAGATAAAAAAAACCCACTAAGTAGGGTACTCACTAAGCGCGCGCCGCACTCGTAGATTACTCATTGAATTGAACGTCTCAGTGCAACGCATACAGACTACTCACTAGTTTGAAAGTCTACATGCATACATACAGATTACTCATTAAGTTGAAAAAATCTACATGTATAAGACATCCAAAATTGGATCTCATCAAATTATGGCAAAGTATACAGTATAAATACATTTACGACCAAACGAAGTCCTAAGCTATGTTTATACCTCTCAAGAGGAAAAACGTACACTTCGAAACGAGTCTAAATACATTTATACCTACATACAAAGTCCTACACTACGACGCTCATTCGGGTTTCCGGCCCGCCGAGACTCACCGTCGAGATAATTTTGAACGAAGTGCCGGTCGGCGATGGATACCGGAATAAACTCGTGCCTTCCACCCAATCTACGGTGGCCCCACCGGCCTGTTCGGTAGTAGTTCGACTCGACCGGGAATTAATCTCGCACCCGAGGTCACATCTTGACCCGTGAACCCGACGCCGGACCAGACTATACCCTTGTCCCCGAGCTCTAGCTCTTCCACGCCGATTGGCGCCCCGCGCCCTCTCCTCCGAACCGCCGAGCTGCCCTCTATACGCTCCGCCGCCGATGGACCCATTTGACGAGCACTTCGGCGTGATCGGCGTAGCCGCCTCCTCTTCGTGCTCTTCAATTATGGGATGGCGTTGCCCATCTGTAGATGCGCGGCGGGCGGGGCATGCGTCGTTCGCGGACGATCTCATACATCCGCATGTATTTCGTGACGTAGTCGAGGCGCTTTAAAATTCTTGCTATTGGGACCTCCTCATCCTCAATACCATGCCCTCCGCCAACAAGCTCGAACTCGATCGTCGGCTTCAGATATAGTCGTTCCCAGTCCGCGGATGACCTTTCGTACTCTTCATGCTCTTCCGAGATCCGAGCCGCCTGCTTGTCACCAAGCTGTTCTCGCAGCGCATCGATCGTCCGTGGATCACATCTGCAGATAAATCACCCCACGGACTTGAGATGTGTAATCCTTGACTTTAACACCTCATTTTCAGCAAGGAGGCGGCCACCGCGCGTCGATTCATGCAACTTTTGTTTCGATTCGGTGACGATGCCGAGCCGACGTCCATCTTGGCAATACCGAGTCATTTCGGCGGACCGACTCCTCCATGTGCCACCTCTTCGTCCTTCTCGGCTAGAGCACCTCGGACTTCTTTCGGTTTGTTAGCGCTCATGATCCATCCAAGTATTGAGGTGAAGAACGCTAGAAATAAAACAATGATGTGGCATTTTAAAAAAAAGATATGTCTATTATTATTCAAAATGGAAGTTTGTACAACACCGGGTCCTATCGATCCCGGCAAATCATCCTATTACAATGGGTCCACTGACCTCAGGCTCATTAGGCTGATTGCCGACCCTCCGACCTCCTCCTGGCTGCTTCTGCTTTTCTCTTCCGGTTGCCGATCCGCGAAGAGACGTCCGAGCTGGACTCGCCGCCTTTCGGTCCTCAACTCAGCAAGGAAGGCTTGAAGCTCTAAGTCTTCATCTTCCTTGCACTGAGTTACGGCCTCCGCCGTCAGAAGTGAGGCAGAAGACGCCAAGGCATCCACCACGGGAAAGGAGGTCGCCCCAGCGATTATGCGAGCATAATTCTTGCATACCTCCAGGTGGTCGACCTCAACCCAACCGTGTTGGGCCTTGTCAAAATCTGGTCTATCGGCCGCCAACTTCTCCAGATGGCCACAAATCACCTCCGGCCTCATCACAGCAGCCAGGTCGGAGATGAAAGAGGAAAAACTCTCCGACTCAATAAGCTTGTCATGGCGGCCCTCAAGATAGGTCTTTGCCCGTGACAAGGCGCTTGTTTGTGGCCGACCTCCTCTCGACCTCGGTAGCCTCCTCTTGGCGCTCTCCACTTGCACGGGCCACTGCAGGGCCGGTCCTTCTTGAGGGCACTCTCGCGGCCATCTTTGCCACTGGCTCCGTCGCTTCGCCTTAGCAAGTTCGGCGTCATACTGGCAAGATCTAGCGGATTCACCGCGGCCCTCGATCTGTCATGCAGCCGCTTCCTCTCCATGGCCTCGTGTTGCGAGGCACCCTCAACAATAAGCCCGGCCATGCGGTGCATCTCACCGCCATCGAGGCCGCATCCTAAATATGAAACAATTAGCAACAAGTAACAACAAATTTACAAGGAGAAGGGTAGCGGTATACCTTTGGGAAGGATAAGGAAGTCTTTGAAGCCGGCACCTGGACCGAGGTGACCACGGACCTCGATCTCCAACGTCGGGCCCGAGGTCGTCGAGGACCGGTCACAAGGTCTTCGTATGCCCACTACCACAGTCGTTGGGTGGATTCGCCGTCTCGCCTTCTTCTCGGGGTTCCCTTCGATCGGAGGAAGGGGCGTGGCGAGATCGGCACATCGACTTCTCCGGTGGGTCAACCTTCACTGCATTCAACATGAGAATTTCATTAGCACAAAAAATCAAACGAGGGAAATAAAGATAAGAAGGTTGCCCTCACCCAAATCGACCACGACATCGGAGCTTCGACCTATGACACTCTCATTTCAAAGATCGCTCAAGTCATCCTCAAGATAGTTGATCGATAGATCTCACCCATATCGCTCAACAGCTTCTCCATAGGGCCCGGGGATTAATTTTCACGTCCTTTATCGACCAAGCCCCACTCATACCTCGGATACCCTCACCCCAAAAGAAGTATCTATTTTGCGGTGGGAAACCTTCGACGGGAAGCAATTTTAAACTTGAAAGGCGGTGGCGGTAATATACTCCCTATAGACTTGATGCTAAAAAAACGCATCAAGACTTCGAAAGAGAACCCCTCGCCTATGCTATAACAGGCCAACCCTAGCCCCACCGCCGACCTAATAGAATTGGAGGTCAGTTGGCATATAGGGATCTGAAAATACTCCTGAAAGCTAAGGAAAATGGGGGCAAAAGGAAATCTAAGCCCAGCTATTAAGCTATCTACAAAAATGGTGATAAATCCCTCCGGAGGGGCCATCGCCCTATCGTTGGGTTTTGGCAAGCACCACCATGCATCCTCTGGGATGTGGTATTTCTCAGCGACCACCAGAAGCTCCTCCATCGTCAAGGTTGATTTCGCCCCACCAATCCTGAGGCCATCCCATACCGAAGACACTGGTGAAACCCTAGAACTAAGTCCTATGGATTTACCTAGGCGGTTATGGCATATATAATCCCTTATATTGGGGTCTTGACGACCAGAACCCGAAGCTGAACCAGAGTTATCAGAGCGAGAAGAGGAGTGAGAAGGTGAAGAATACATACTTACTTTTTCTGGAGCGGGATTTCCGATTTCTTCAACAAAGTGTGAAAGAGGAATTGGGGATTTCTAAGGTTGTATTCTCTGGATTCAAACGTCGAAGGAGAAAATGAACAGTTGCTTCTTTTAGACCTATTTATAGGATAAATGGCGCCTAAAAATCTGCCGTTTCGTTTATTACACGTGCTATTTACGGTTGGATGTGTGAAAGACGCGCGCGCTTTTAAGTGCCCAACTACCGCCTGGCGCGTATGACGTACCTCTGGAAAACAGACCGCCAGTCTGATCACGTGATGATTACTACGAGTTCGGACATCGGACTACGCCCATGTCCTAATACCAGAAGTAGTTCAGGTCGGACCTCGACCTCCTCCTAACGTCGGATCTCGACTTCAGCTAGTGATTTGAGTTCGGGCATCGGGCTGTGCCCCCATGTCCACCTCGGATCAGCAAAAGTATTCCAGGTCGGATATGTTCACCTCGGACCAGCAGAAATATTTTCAGGTAGGACATGTCCACCTCGGATCAGCAGAAGTATTTCAGGTCGGATATGACCACCTCGGACAAACAGAAGTGTTTTAGGTCATACAGCGAATGACAAACCTTCAACGAAAAATTCAGCCAAGCAATATTCCGCCTCGGCAAAGCACATTCTCCGCTTCACCTCGGCAAGGCTATTCCTTGACTTTTCGGGGGGGGCTATGATAGGATATGGCCCAACCTCTCAGGCCCAACAGAGCTGGACCTAACCTCATCACGCCTACTACTCGGTTACGCCTTAAATGACGATCCTAAACCCTAATTATGGGTAACGTAATGAGGTAACGGCGGAATCATGGGTAATAATGGTGGAAATCATGGTCGATTATGGAGAGTTATGGCCCGCCTATCGAGGATTCGTGGGACATGATTTACGTTTGTGTATAAATAGAGTTAGATTGAAGGTAAAAGGGTTAGCAAATTCTTGAATACTAGAGCCCTTTGAGATACTTGCATCGAATTATAGTAAACATCTTGAGGATCATCTCTCCGTGGACGTAGATCTTATTCTTGATCGAACCACGTAAAAATCTCTTGTGTTCTTTACTGTTTTCATAAATCTCTCATATTAGATTTATCACTTACCGATTGATTAGCGATGGATCTGTTATTCGTTGTTACTCGTTAACTAATTGTTGTTTTAATATTTATTAAGTAATTTTAAATATTCGCCGTTATAGCGCCGTTATCCGTCATTTATTAATATCGAAAATTTTGATTTGATTAAATTTCATATTTTTCATCGATATATCCGTCATTAAATTATGTAGTAGTGCCGTTGATCCGTCATAGCAAATTTTTTGATTTTATTAAATTTTATATTTTTCATCGATATATCCGTCATTATATTATGTAGTTTTTTTTAAATTTTTAGAAATTACAAATTATCTATCTGTAAACCATCTTTAAATATAAAATATACTTTAGATATAATTAGTAAATAATATCGATTCGAGATTTTATTGTACTCAGAATGGCTGAATTGGTATGATTGTTTAGTGACTAGTAGCGATCAGATCATGGTGAATTGTTAAGGTTGTTGCTCTCAAATTTGTCCTCATCTCATCTGGTACAAGTGGCATCAATAGTTAGCACGATGACTCTGATGCCACCGAACCTCCATTCGGGGACAAGAGCCAGCATGTAGTAGGATGGAAGGTATTAAAATAATTATTTTAATTTTAAGACAATTTGGTTTGTAAATCTAATTCTACAATAACTTATACGTAATAAATAAAAATAATTAGCCACTTAATTAACTATTCTTTTCTTTTTCTTTTTCAGAGATGACCTAATTAACTATTCTTATAAAGTAAACATGGTACTTTTTTGTATACAATAACCATATAATCATTCAATCACATATTCCATCGTCTAAAGGAAATGCCATTTTCCGTTTAGTATATTGCTTTTGATTCTCTTAATTTTTCTCGGTTTGAAACTGATTTGAATTTGATCATATGATTATTTATTCAAGAACAAATTGCAGCACTATAAAAAAACTTATTTTGATGGATTGAATAATTTAAAGCTTGTTTGATCATACAACCTTTCAAATCATATATATTATCAATTTAGTTTATCACCAACAGAGGGTATTTGGATGAGCTTATAAGCTCTTTAAAACAACTTATAAGTTGTTTAAGAGCTTATAAACTGTTAAAAGTGTTTGGCAAAATAAACTCTTAAACAGCATATAAGATATGAAAATAAGCTCCAACAATTTATAAGTTCCCATAAAAATAAGTTGTTGAACCCCAACTTATTTTTTTCATAAGCTTATAAGCAACTATGAATTTACCAAAATAACCTTATTATAATTCGTTATTTCCTGCATATACACTACCAACTTCATCTATCGTCAATTTTATTTCTCTAACTATGATTTTCTCTCTCTAACTCACGATTCTTTCTTTAGCTTATAAGATCAGTTATCCAAACACTTTAACAACTTATAAGTTCTTGAGACATTACCTTTATAAGCTCTTGAAACATCTTATAAGCTCTTGGAACTTATAAGCTCTTTAAAATAAGCTTAGTCAAACACCCTAAACACTCTCTTAAAAAACTATGATTGACTCGCGTTCATGATACAGACGTCCATCTTCACGCTTCAATGAACACGAGATATTTTCTGAATTAAAAAGTATTATACTATATGATAAACTTTGATCTTTACGATGGTTTCATAGAAAAGTAGTCACTTAGGTAAATGAATTTGTGGCCTATATATTGTGTGAACATGACATGATTAATTTCACAAACTTCAATGATGGTACTTGGTAGTGAAGTTTATGGGAAGTATCTCTTGGCACAGTTGTTGCACTCCAAAGTCAAAATAGATACCAATTAAGTCCAAAGATAATATAAGCCTGCTTTGGTTGCAACCTATTTAGCAAATTTTGGTCATGCAAGTGGAATTAAATAGCTACCCCACTAAATAATGTCTAACATAGGCTTAGATGACAAATATACTATAAAAAAAACTAGAAAATATGACTCATTTTTATTGCCAGTGATTTCTTCTAATTGTGTACTTCAATATATAATTACAATTAACTGTGTCCAATTATAAATTTCACATTTGACGCTCTACTTTGTTGTCGGTTCTTGCTAATTCATAAGTCGATTATGCTAAGTGATAGAAACTATTCAATCAACTCAATAAGTGGAGACAGTAATTAATGCTTCTCATTTTTGGGTGCTTTTATCTTATTTCTTTCTTTCTTCTTCTTCTTTTTTAAGAAATCATTGTGGGTTTTGATTTTTATTTATTTTTTGCTTTAGTTGGAAGAGCTATAATGTAATTTTATATGATATGTATAGGTATATTTTATTTACCAACACCCATAACTAGACTCAATAATTGCATAAACTACTAGAGATTATAATTTGTAGTTTTTCGAAAGCAAATCGGTATTGCGAGACTAACAAAAGTTGGGCCCGTATTTAACTGGGCTTATAAATATATCAATGGACTCCTCTTTAATATTTTATTTTCTCCAAGGAGAAATAAAGTGAGGCCTATTCTACTTCTATTAAGTACATTTTTCCTAATTTTGTAGTTAAATCCACATATTATACACTTATAAATATCATGTGATTCTCTTCCATTATAGGAGATAATCAATCTGAATCATTGATTTTTATATGCTTTATGATTATTGTAAAAAGAAGCACGATAGTTTAATCAATATTCTAGGGAACTTATTCCTTTAATCAATTATTTATGTTCCATAAAAAATGAGAAAAAAAAATCACTAACTATATCAGTAATTATTTGTTCAAAAGTATTAGTAGTGTCCATTACTAATAATTCGTTACCTTAATAAAAAATTAGAAACTCGTTATTTATAAGTGGGTCGTGATAAAATGTTGGCCTGGCTCAAAATTACTAATAATTGGACACCTTAATAAAAAAACAGAAACTCTTCATTTACAAGTCCGTCATGACAAATATGTTGGTATGACTCAAAATTATGACATTTGAGTGCGTTAATTACAGTTTATTATATGATTTTTTGATCGAGTTTCAAAAATAATAAGACCTTTAAATTATTGTAAAAGTAGTTAGATCTTTCGGTATGAATTGCAAATATGGCTCGTGCATATATTTTCAGGTTAGAAATTCCGACTTGAAGCCCAAATTCGATATTGATAATCTAGTTTATCTTTTAAATTACGTGGAAATATAATTTTTACTTGAGCACTAAAATAACGCCATTTCAGGTCCTAAAATGTATTTCTTGAAAATAAGACCTTTAAGTAGACACTATATTTTCGCATAATTTACAAATAAATCCAAATATCCACATCTAATCCGAGCCTTTTACGTTAGAATTTCCAATCCAAAAATATAGAGAAGGAGTATATTTGCAATTCACACTCAAAAATCAACATTTTGCAGTATTTAAAAGATCATACTCCCTCCGTCCCACTATTGTTGACTCGTTTTTCTTTTTGGGTTGTCCCATTATTAGTGGCCCGTTCCAAAAAAAGAAAATAATTTTATACTAAAAAGTGCCTCGAATTTCATGACCCACTACTTTATACACAAAAAACACAACTCTCTTTAATCTATGTGCAACATGAATATTAGGATGGTGGAATTATTATTTTTGAAAGTGAATCCAAAAGGAAGTACATGGACCATTATGAAACTGCTTGCTTGATTACTAGGTGGTGCCTATGTGAGTTGTTTATTGAGCAATTTAATTTATCATTTAAGTCGGCAGCGGTTCCTGTAATCTTCTTTACACTTATCTAAGATAAAATGATAAATCAGCCATGTCAACTTCAGGAGTTCGATTACAGTTGATTTTTTATGTAAAATTATTAGAAAATTACAAGTTCATTCTTCGGTTTAAACAAAATGACAAAATTTTGTTGAGCTCCTGCCGTTTACGATAGGAGTAAATCCATCCAAATTTCAATCGAGTGGACCCCAAAAAAGAAAATCTTGGTAATGTAGATATTAGTATATTTTAGAGGCCGCACTCCTATGCGCATCATGTATATGTGTACGGGTTGGATTCACATGACGGGTTATTCACTTTTATTCATTAGTACAGTCATTTTTATTTGTAAATATTATCACTTTTATTTAAAATAATTCTTATTTTTACTGAATTCATTTTTTTGATAAAAAATTCAAAAAAAACTACTTTCATTTTTCTTAATCAGAACCGAATAACTATAACTTTTATTCATGAACAACTAACTTTTAATCATAAAAATAATCACTTTTATTACAATCTTTATAATTTTTATTCAAAACAATTATCACTTTTATTCACAATAACAGTTATTTTTTTATTCATAAATATTGTTACTTTTATGTATGAAAAGTAATGAGTAGGTTACTCAAATCCAACACGACCCGACCGGCCGCGCGCACATGAGAGATTTATGTATATTTTAATATGCTCAAAATTTGTGACAACTAATTATTTAATGAAACTGAAAGGCCATAAATAAACGAAACTAATTAGTAATTAGTGTTTATAACAAAAATTTAAATATATCTCATTACCATATAGTCTCTAAGGGGAACTTGAATTGTGCATTAAGGGGAATGTTATCAAATCTATCAATAGATTTAAATTTTCAATGCCAGGAACGTGATATGATTCGTCGGACACATGCATTAGTTCAATAGAATAAATTAGAAAAAATTTATATGAAAAATACCTTGATCCATTAAAAAAGTATAATTTTAAAAAAGTTAAAATATACTAGTTTAGCATGATAATATGAGTTTGGGATAGTTTTAACCTAAAACCTCATTAATACATTATTCAAACCAAACAAAAAGGATTTGTGACAATTTTAGTTCAAAAGTAATTTCCAGTGTTGGAAAGCACATGTGGCAACAGGAGATGACGTACAACTATCAACGCGGATAAAACGACATCGTTTTGCGTTTGATATGAATACACGGTTTAGCATAATAATATGATTTTGGGACAGTTTAGTCAATAGAAGAAAATTTTCAACAATAACAAAATGTGTTAATCATTTTGTTGGTCTAAAATATCAAAAAACATTTTCTCAAACTAAACTCATATATTCATCTAAACCGCAAGACGGTCGCCCATGTTGTGAGCCGCATATCAGCTTCGATTGTCAATTGTGTTTTAGATGCGAAAATTAACGAAAATTATAAAAAAAATTGATTTATTGAACTTGATAATGTGCTGATAATTTACAGGACTGACACTGACATAAAATCATATTATATATTATGTTAAGCTATTAATTTTTTTTTTTGAAAAAAGAATGCAAATAAATCAAGATGACTCGTGAATTAAGGTAAGTTTGTTGCAGGTACAGGCTGTAAATAGGTACTTTCCAACTTGAATGTATACAGTTTATAGTATCCACTTCTCAAAGGAAATGTCAGATAAGAAAAAAAGAAGAAAAAGAGGAAAAGCATATGAATTCAGTTAAGTAGTTGCAGCCATTTTAATGCCCTCACCATTTCTGACCCATCAATACACAATCATCAGAATTCATGACAATGACCCCTTTTCAACCAACTTATTTAGTTAATTGGACCAAACTATTATTTTTAACAAGTGGCAATGAAAAGTTCTCCAAAAAGACGTTAGCTTCCAGTTATTTGGATTATCTTTTCTTTGTATTTTCCAACCTGGAATTAGTTATATATATAGGGAGTGGATCAAATGAGAACCACTTTTTTTTGACTACTGCGAACCACGTATGTGTTGAAGATGATGCAAAGTGACATAAAGTTGTGCATGTAAAAAAACTTTCTAAAATTATTGTTGTGCAACAATTTTAGAAAGTTTTAGTTATCACAACTTTATAGAGTTTATACATTATCTTCAACGTGTTATGCATGGTTCTCAAGTTCTCAAAATAAATGAGTTCTCACTAGATCCAACCTCTATATATATATAATGTTTACTAATTAATAAAACAAGCAAGTTTTGTGTGCATGTGTTGATGAGTGGTAGAGTGATTAATGTTTGAAGCCAAATGTATCGGATTCGAGTCTATCGTGACACGACTTGTAAATTTATGTATTAAATTGTCAAGAAAAAAAAAAGCAAGTTTATTAAAATTGTGGATAGTATTTGACTCTGTATTAGTATTGTATACATAAGGCAAAAGGCCCAAAATTCACCATATTGTGTCACCCTTTTTATGGGCTAAAATGGATTTTAAACTGTATGAGAAAAGTTCCAATTGGATCCTATAGTATCACATTTTTCTTTACTGGGCTTCTAATGATTTTAATTTCTTCCTAACATAGACGCTAAGTTCTAAAAAATTGTTCAAAATAGTTCCAGAAATATTAATTTATGTATATTAAATATGTATTTACATTTTTGCATAATGATCTATAAAGAGCAGTGATATGACATACATAATTTATGCTTTAATTTTTTGTAGGGATCCAGAATGAGGATGTTAGGTGTATGGGGGAGGGGAACACACATGATTGAAATATTTTCAATTTTTCTAGCCTTAACAAGAGCGCGATTGAATCATATGTAGAACTCTCTGATGAAAAGGATTGTTAGCCAACAAGATGTAGCTTCAAACTCAATGTGTGAGCGAAATGTGTTGGGGCAGTAAAGGGTTCTCGTTCAGATATTTACAAACATTAGAGTAAATTGAAAGCATAAGTCAGATGCATGTAGATGTCAGATTTTATGGATCTTCTCAGATTGAGTCTATATTTATCCTGAACATACTGAGACTATGATATGCAAGATAAGAAACAAACAATAATACAAAAAGATAAACAACATAAGGATTTAACGTGATTCAAAGAAACCATGGACGGATCTACATGAGAGTTAGGGTTGGCTAAAACACACCCCCAATTTTTATTTTATTTTTAATACCATGAAGATATCGGCAATCGTCGGAAAGCACCCGTCAATGTTCGCTATAGAAGAGATATAGTTGAGAAGAAAGAGCATTTGAGAAGAAAAAGTAGCTACGTAGGGTTGGCTAAAACACACCCCCTATTCTTTGTCCGACAAATTCACAGGTGAACACGAGAAAACACAAAAGTGTTGCAATTAATTATATAGGTGCATGCTAGGTATATAATCAATGTATGGTGGATTAAACATCCAAGATAGATCAAATGAGAACTATTTTTATCCTAAAAACTAAGAACCAAATGAATTCATCATGAAAGTTGATGAATCCATTGAGAAAGTTGCTGAATTCAAAAATTCAGAATTTTTCACTCGGGTTCGAATCCCATGAGGGGTGAAAATTCTATTTTTTTGGATTCAGTAACTTTTCCAGCGGATTCATCAATTTTCACTGTGAATTCATTATTTTTTGATTCTCACGTTCTCACAATAAAAATGGTTCTTACGTTAACCCTCCCATATATATATATATATATATAAGGTTCCACCATTCGTTGATAAAACTCTCTATCTTTTTCTTGCTTGATTTGATTTTAAGCATTGCATTCTTGAGGAGTTAGAAAAATGTGTGAGAGCATACAAATTATATTGTAGTTTGTGAAAAATTGCATTATAGCTTAGTGAAAATAGCTTTAATTGTTGTCTTATGAGGGTGGTTTAACGATGGTCTGAACAATTTTAAATTCAAATTTTATCAACGTCTCTAATATAAATATAAGCCTGTTAAATTTGATTTTCCAAATAAAATGTATACTTATAATGTAAAGATATATATTTGTAAACTAGGTGAGGTATATATTGTGGTCTTATGAACGAAACTACCAATTAATATTATTGATTATCACTAAATTTTATATGATTTCGGTTGAAATGATTGTAAGAATTAAATTTACTACTCTCTCAGACCCCCAAAAATGTTGCTGGGAATTTTATGTGCGAGTTTTAACAAATGTTGCTTATTGTTTTTGTGAGTTGAATAAGGTTCCACATTAGGGTAGTATTAAATTGATTAGTGGTGGGTCATGGAAGGTAAATTGTGTAAATAATTGATATCGCTGAGGGTAATAAGTAGGTTTAATGGTGAATCATGAGTGATAAAATATATAAATAATGTGTATTTTGAGGGTAATACATAGGAGATATTTTGTGGGAATATATAAGAAAGAAATTTGGAAACATACTAAAAAACAATTATGGACAAATTTTAGGAACGAAAAAAGTACGTGTTTTATTATCTCTTTTTTCTTTTTCTTTTTTAGTCAATTTAATCTGTTTTATCTATATGTATCATCTATATGTATCTCTCTTTTTTAGATGTCAATTTAATACATAAATTTTAAAACGCTTATTTAATTTCATTTTAGTTCGTCTATAAAAAAATGTTTTTTTTTGGTCAATTTAATCTGAAATTTTAAAGGTGCGTCATGGACTGAATTCGAATCTGACACACACATGTATCTCTTTTGGCGTTAGTTATAGTTTATTTCCGTTTTTATTTGTAATATTATGAAGTATGAACTATTGGACCACTCTACACACTAAAATACTGTTTTTTAGACAATACAACACACACGTTTATTTAATGTATCTCTATTTGTATGTTAAATAGTTAGTTATAGTTTATTTCAAAACGTTTTTATTTGTAATATTATGAAGTATGAACTATTGGAATTCGATAGTAACTTGACATTAGATGTCACATAGATAAAATACTTGTTTTTTTAGACAATACTCAATTTATCCATCAAATACGTTTATTTAATTTCATTTTAGTTCGTCTATAAAATGTTTATTTTTCTTTTTTTAAATATAAACTTCACATTTTTACCCTAAACCTATCCACTTATTTATAAAAAAATTATCATTCATGGTCCATCATTTTACACTCACTATTCATTAATATATTCATTTATTATTTCTATGACCCAACTTTTAATCTCATTATAATTTATTAAAACTCATGTCACTAAAATTAAGGAACGAATATGGTAGCCCGATGAAGTACTTAATTTAACAAAATATTTAATCACTATCAACAGATCTTGACCACCCAATATATATGTGGGCCCACAGATAAATGGGTGGACGCCTTCAAATAATATTGTGGGAAAGAATAATGTGGCCACAAAGTCAAATATAATGCACTAACGTGACACGTATCTGAAATCAAATTAATTGCATTTAAATCCATGAAATAATTGTTACTAACTTCTTTACGTATCATAATGGACATAAATAAACAAAATTTAATTTATTCAAGACTACACAGATTGTTATTAGTATTATTAAACGTGATATTTAGTTCATGAGTGATAGGGTCCTGATTTATAGATTGTGACAACACATTACTAGTTGATAACATTTGGAAGGTTATTTATCTGTAATATATATATATATATATATATATATATATATATATATATATATATATATATATATATATATAATAAAATAAAAGAGAAAATATATTTGCAGACAAACAATATCAACAAGTAAGAGACATATTCCGGTGCACCGAATGCACGTGGATCCATAGTAATTAAATCATTATAGTAATTAATAAATTTAATTAAAAAATGCTATATGATAATTATAATTAATACACTTTAATTATTAATAATAACTAATTGCGACAGCCCAGAGTTTTTGCCAAATAGTAAAATATCAATATGTATGTATTTATAAAAACTAACTAATTAAAAGATCATTACTAATAATTAAACAACATATCTTATTAATTAATTTACTTAATATATTCTTCACCTCGATCAACTTCTTTCATACCAAAATCCAATTCCTACATATGCGGAGCTTTCAAATATTTGTTCAGATAAATTAGTTAGATTAGCAAATATCTAGTGGATATCAAGATAGATTGCGTCAAATGATTTACTGTTGATGACAATAATTAATATTTTTGCATGCCTAAAAAGTAAAAACTATTCCAATAAATATCTGCCCTATTTTACCTGCCCAAATCCCTATACTTCAAAGTTCAATCAAACCCTGCACGTCTTATCCAGATTGAGTATATTCACCTATCATTATAAATATAAACTATAGTGAAAAATCAATTTTCTATAGTATGTAACTGAGTAATCCTTATCATTTTCATGGCTATACCCATTATTTATTTCGATTTACACGTAACCAGTTCAATCTAATTTCAACTAGCTACACCCCAATGTATCCGAATGTATGGTAGATCAGTCTTAAAAATTCAAATTATAATTAATAAATTTTAGTTAAAAATTAATAAACTCTAATTAAGAATTGTAAATGCTAATAAATTTAATTAGAATGGACACATACAAGTTTTTGCCAATTTCAAAATACAATTAGTCAAACTTTTTTTAAAAAATTTCTTTTGAGGTTTTAATTAAACAGAACCATTTTCAAAACTAATGGTAGACTTCGATTACTTCATACATAGGGATTTTCATAGCGTTTATTCTTTATCGTTGTTTCTAAATTTTTTTATTTTTTTGTCTAGCTAGCCTATGACTATTTTAAAGAATCTAAAGAAGGGTCCAGATTAAGAAAAATAAAAAATAAAAATAATGGTTATGGGTACATATCTGCGATTAATTAGGCCTTACAGATCAAGATGTTTTGTCATTTTCCCAAATGTAGAATCTTATGCAAGTACAGGAAGAAGTATATATAAATGCATTTATATTGAAATATCTCAAAACCCTTGTGATATTTATACATTTGAATTTTGAGATATAGCTTTAAAATTTATCTTGCAGTCTATAATCTTATATGCTGCAGGATATAATCACAGATTAATATCATGAATAAATCCGCACAGATAATAAAATGATGTCTTATGATATATGTAGTAACATAACTCTTATATTATACTCCCGCTGTCTCATTATTGTTGGCTCGTTTTCCTTTTTGGGCTGTCCCATTAAGTTGGTTCGTTTCCAAAAAATGAAACAATTTTACACTAAAAAGTTACTCGAATTTCGTGTCACATACTACTTTACACAAAATACAACTATCATTAATCTACGTGTAAAATAAAAGGAGTCATGATTCATGGGACGGATGGAGTATTTGGTACAAAATCATCTCATGCTCATTAGTCATTAGTTCGGATCTTTTGTCCTACTCGTGTCTCACTATTAAATTTAATATTTTAATATTATTTAGTTTTAAAAACAAAATTTATTTTAGCATAATGAATTCCCTAATTTTCTTACTTAAAATTAAATTTAAAAAAATTATATAATCTATCAATTTATGTAATTATCAACCCTAATAATCAATTATTCATTAAAATTAAAGTAACAATTTTAGGTATATAAGGGTATAATGAAGTGTAACTAATGTTTGTAATTGAAATTGAACTAAAACACTAGAAATTAAAATTGAAGAAAAGAATAACATAAAAACTAAAAATAAAATATGACACGAACATAACATTAAAAATAAGATATATAGAGAATCTAAATGATCATAATATAGGTAAGCAATCACCCTGTACCATTGACAAAAACTTGTGTGAGTTACCACCATGGTGAAATTTCACCTTGTTTTTATTAAAATAATTATATATTAATTATGATGAGTAATGATAATTAGATTTTATTAATTCATAATTAAGGTTTATTAATTTTTAATTATGATTTATTAATTCATAATTATGGTTTATTAATTCAAAATTAGGGTTTATTAATTCATAATTAGGGTTTATTAATCAAAATTAGGGTTTATTAATTCAAAATTAGGGTTTATTAATTCTAATTAGGGTTTATAAATTCAAAATTAAGATTTATTAATTCACGATTAGTATTTATTAATTCATAATTATGATTTATTAATTTACAATTAAAGTTATTAAACAAATTAATTTTAATTAAAATTAATTTAATATTAATTAATTAATTAAAGACTAATTAGGGGTGGGTCTCCGCGCACAGGAGACCACCCCTATACCATTTCGAAAGCGTAGCTATATATACAAACAAACACATACTCGCATTCTCTCTATATATATTTCGAAGAATTCATTATTATTACATTACTTGAAAATTCTAACTCTATCATCACCATAACTGACAATCGCCCCCAAAATGCAAGTATTAAATATATATAGAAAAGGATCAAATGAAAATTCTCTTTACCTTAGTATTAGAAATCAATATAATTGTAACAATTAAAACATTATATTATACATAAAAGAACGCAAGAAATAGAGAAAATATTTTTTAATTAATGTAACGATCAAAAAACATTATGTTCGTGAAGATCTACAGTGAATTCATCACTTTGTTAGATGAATTCAATCACCTAAGTTTGAATTCCATGAGAGACAAAATTTATTTTTTTGAATGATATTTTCACGACAAATTCAAACGATTTGATGAATTCGTAGTTTATACTTTAAGGATGATTTTTATAATAATCACTCCTATATATATATTCAGGCAACGGTTACATATTTAATAAATATATTCCTTGAAACTTAGACTATATATGCAGAGTGCAGTAGCATATGATATAGCAGTAATTTTATGAAGGGGTCCTAGTAAAAAAGCGAGCTCAGACACTTCACATGGCAAATGTTTCTTTCTGTAATGTACTGTATGTATTTTATCATTTATTGTGTTCACTTACATTAGAAGCAATAATTTCACAACTTTAAATTGCTCATAACTCATCTCATCATCTGTATTATTTTACCCTAATTACTTCTAGATCCTAAGTTGCTGACAACAGGTGCATTCATTTATAAAAATGTCTAGTACGTATCATCAGATATTATTATCATGTGTAAGATCATTGTCGTTTGTATATACTTAAGACAAAAAAATCTCTCCCTCGTTTTATTTCATTTCATTAATATAGTTCATTTATATGGGGATCTAATTTTATTAAAGATACATATAATGCCAAAATATGCAATAACAAAGGAGAAGTACTTGCCTTAGATGATTATTGAAAATTACTAATTCAATTGAGATTTTAATATGCGACACTTATTAAGAATATATAAATATAAAAAGAAATTTGACAATACATGATAAGGAGGGAATATTTCAAAATTCGTTATTGCCTTTAATTTTTGTTCACTTTATCTGTGTTAATTTTGACTATATTATTCAACAAAATTAATCTAATAAAATACTCCTTGACTATATATGATTATTGTTTATCAATTTACATTGCATAGTTATTACAATAGTTAATAGGTATCTTCTTAATTATGATTATTGTCACATTACATAGTTATTACTATACACCATTTCCTTCCGGACATCGCATGTATACCGTACTAGCTAGGTATCTTATTTCTCACAATTCCAAAATTAATTAAAAATCAAATTAGATATATACCGATAAAATATGCGTAAGACCTTCATAATAATCTTGAAAATTTCTGAACAAATAATTAATATTATCAGGACAAATTTATACTTAGTTCGGAGAACTATTCGAATGTAATTTCCTATTTCTATTAAACTTTATTTCAAATATTTCAATTCGGTGCACATGATATCATTATATACGCAATTTACATAAAAGGATGAAAAGACAATATTAATTAGAGCACCATAAACAATACTGAAAATTATATGACTTAGAAAACTATATGAAACTGAGTCTATTTCATTCGAGTTCAATTTACAACACCCTTGAATTTCTTAACTTTTCTCTTTTCTTGTATCTTTTACAGGTTAATTGAAGTTAATTAGCTGTAATTAAGACAATACTTAGAATTAATCCAAGTGCTTGATTTTCATTCTCATAACAATTGTGAAGCCAAATATAGATTAGTTTTATTTTCTTCATATTAGTTAAAATATTAAGGATCATATATATTCCATTAGGTGTTGTAGAAACGGATAGAAGGGCTTTGCGATCACCCAATTTACTTTACAAGGCTACATATATTTCTAAGTATATATCTACAGAAATAGGTTACATAATGCTTATATAAAGGATCACATAATAATATCAAAAAAGGAAATATTTATTTTCCTAGCTGAACTCATGGCAAGAAAATTCTGAATATCACTCACATCCTTTCTTATAAAATAATTATTTATTTTGCACTACACAACATAAATGTATACCACATACACTGTAATAATTGTTAAGTTACCAGTGGCGTGCATTATACACTAGAACAAAAAATAGACACATTTTACGTATTAAACTTGATTTAATACAAGTTGCTTAGAATTAGGGTTTATGTCTTGTCAAGACAATTTTTCTGTTATCTCCACAAGTTTAACATGATCAAGCAAAAAAGGTATTTCGAAGCCGAAAACAAAAATATGTCTAAAGTTGAAAAATAAAAGGTAACAAACATTATCAAAATCAATAATCTTTTGACATTTACACTCCATGAACAAAAATAAAACCAAGAAAAGGTAAAGAAATACAAATTTTGAATACTGTCCCCTTATTAGTTTTTCGTTGGATCCATATCCAGATATTCAATTTCCTATTCATCCGATCCTTCAATCTGATTATTTTTTAAAAATAATAAATAAATCATAAAGAAAAACTAAATTATATAATCTTACAAAAACATCCACCACCGCCGCCGGGGCGGCCGCCGCCCACGTCTTCCCCCATGTGATTCCCCCACCGTTTTAAGAATTTTTCACCGCCAGCAAAAACTGACCCCTCCTCCGCGCCCCCTCTGACACCTCCTGCAGCTTTGCCCCCACCATTTCTTGCCTCCAATTTAAACATATCCGCCTCTCTTTTTTCTCTCTCTTATCTCTTCTCTCTCTCCGTCTCACTCAGCCGCGGAAGACGGCTGCTTGTTCGCGACCATCTCGTAACCCCCACCTTCATCTTCCTCGTCGTCATCGTCTCCTTCGTCGTCGTCGCCTTCATTATTCTCGCTCTCGTTGTCGTTGTTACGATCTGGACCGGGCAATGCCGGATTCTGCTGATCGGGCAGCGGCCACTGCTGCTCAGGCCGGGCCATGATGGGCTCGGGGTTCATCGTGTATTCCTGACTGAACGGACCGGTGTCGTTTTTGGCTCTCTCCTTGTATATGGCGTCGAGCTGGTGGAAATACGGGCAGGTTTTCGAATCTTCGGGCCTCTTCTTGCTGCTCTCCTTCACCTTCTTGAAGTATTTATTGATGTTTTCCCATTTCTCTTTGCATCTCTTCGAGCTCCGATTGTAGCCCATCTTGGACATGGCGGAGGAAATCTCCTCCCAGAGCGGGCCCTTTGGCCCGTTCTCTTGATATTTGAGATCGAGGCTCGTTCTCAAATTGATCAGCGCTTGAACCTCCGCCTTCGGCCACCGCGACGAGCTCGCTGACATCGAATTATCCCCCCCGCCGCCTCCGTTATCCGTTTTCGCGGCGTCCGATGCTTTCGCCGTCGTTACATGATGCGCCACTGCCGGTACCGACACCACCTTTGGTGGTGACGGGAGGGCCGCGGGGAGCTGAAGCGGAGGCGGTGGCGGCTGAATTTGCTGCTGCGGCGGCGGCTGGGTTTGCTGCGGTGGGGGTGAGGATTTTTGGGCGGCGGTTGCGGCTGCATTGCAGCTATGGATGAAGCTATATTAGTAGTAGACGTTGGGATTTTGAGGTTGTTTTGGTCGGTGACCTTCTGCAAAAACGCGATCACCGCCGCGTCCTTGGCGGCGGCGACCGACCGCTCCTGGACTAGGAATTCATGCTCGCGATTCATCCTCGCCATCTCCTGCATCCGCCACGCTTCCTCTCGCGCCACTCGATCGCGCTCGCGCCTCTCCAACGTGTCGAGGAATTTCTTCTGCAAATCCTCCTGCTTATGAATCACATCCTTCATCAATCTCTCAAAAAAATCCTTCCATTTCCTCTTCTTCCCCTCCGCCGCTGTATATCCTCGTCGGAGGAGGTCGACGAGCTCGACGTTGAATCCGAACGCAAGCTCGCGGGGAACTGCGGCGGTGGCGATTGGAAAGGAGAGAAATTAATGATCGGATTGTTGGAGGTTTGAATTGGGGGCAGCACGCTCAAGGGGGTTGGGCTAGTTGATGGAACAGTAGTTGTTATAATATGTGATGGCACTGGCAGAGAGCTCGGGGCGGCGGTGCTCACCGTCATTGGCTGCGCGGCGGAGGTAGGGTGGGGGCGCGGCGGCGGAGGGGTGAAGGGCTGCGGCGGAGCGTTTTCCAACGCCTCTAACTGATCGAAGAATCGATACGTTTTGCCGTCGGATTTCGAGGCGCGGCCGTCTTTTGTTCGCTTGTGGTACTTGTAGACGTTCTCGAATTTCTCTTTGCATTTCTTGGCGCTTCGTTGAAATCCAAGCTCCGCCATTTTCCTGATAATAACAGTCGGCCATTTTAAAAATTAAATGAAATCCAAGGATTTTTCCAATTCCTTTTTGTTTTTTACTCCTTGGTTGTTGAATTCTTCAATAACACCAAAGATTAATGGAGATAAATTGCTAGAAATCAACAACTAGCAGCAGCTAGCCATCCAAACAACAATAATAATTACTATGTGATAAAAACAAAGCTTATTACAATAATCAAATCGGGAAGGCATTTTCAGACAGGTTGAAAAAACTTGAAGCGAAAGGAACTGAGCTGGAAAAGGTTGATTTAGATCAGCCGATCGGATTAGTAAGATGATTAAAAATGAAGCTTGATTGATTACTCTTGGAAACTTCAATTTTTGCTATAATTAGCAACAAAGTGACGAAAGCAAGCCAAAACTGAAAGCCATAAAATTTCAACGAAAGCTGCTGTAATTCATCGAAAAAACGATAATCCAGCTGAACTGCGATCCAGAAAAACCATTTTCACATAAAAGTCAAGGTTTTTTTCAATTTCTAATAAAAATAAAGAAATGAAATGATTGATTTATTACCTGGAAATTTCTTCCCATAACGGACCTTTAAGGCTTGAATCTCTAAAAGCAGCATCCATATCAGAGCGAATTCTAAGCAAAGCCAAAGTCTCCTGCCTCGGCCACCGGTTTCCCCCGCCGCTGCCGACGCCAATCTCCTCTGCAGGGACGGAGCTGGACGCACCCACCTCGCTGCTACCTCCACTGGCGCCGCCGCTCTCGTGACCCTCCGCGGCCGCGGCAGCAGCGCCATCTCCGGAGCTGCCCATGAGGCCTGAGACGCCTAGCATCATGCAACACAAACACACAAGTCTCTTTCCAAAGGCAATTTACCAGAAAATAAAAATTATATATTCGCAAAGGGATGGGTGAAATTTTTGTGGGGGGTTTTATGAAAGATTTGAAGGTGGGGTGAAATATATTTAATTTGTTTCCGGTGGGATCTGCCTGTCAATCTCACACTTCTGAAAAACTATATATAATATATAAATAAATAAAATTGAAATGAAAAAAAAGTGAATTATTATTATTTGGCTTTTGAGCTGAGGAATCTTTAGCATATTTTTCTCGCCCGCTGTGTGTGGTAAAGGGGAAAAACCATTATTTTTCCAAAAGGGTCACTAATTCACATCAAAATCAGTAACAAGATAAAAATATCTCTACATGCAGACACAAACTAGGTTTTTATATATATATATATACATGATAAATGAATGTGTATATATACGTGTATGTATATATCAGGGGTGTTTTGAAGAAGCAAAGGCTCTAGATAGCGACGATGGTATAATAAGTTGGTTTTTGTCTGTCCAGCTAAATGTAGTTAAAAGCCGGCCCATGTAGGTCATCTTTGCTTTTTGGGCGTTTTGGATTTCACTTGCTGTATTTTGCTTGAAATGACGTAACTGCCCCTCCCATGTTAACCCTTTGACCCTTTTTAATCATGGAGGAATTTTGTGAGGAGGAGGTGTCTCTCACCTTATCATTGGTAAGGGTTAATTGGGACTCATACGATTTGGCTAAAATACCCTTGTGTGAATATATATGAAAGGTGCTAGGGATAATCACATCTTAAATGCTTAGCAAGGAAGTAAATAATCTGATTATGATCGACTTGTAGTAAATTCGTTCCACTTGTCAAAACAGCGGCTTTCCTCGTATTAAACCGTGTCTTAATTTTCGTACCTAATGATTCAAACTATCCAAGCGTATTATTAAAATTGTGTTTGTTAAATATGGTCGGAAGTGCCAAAATCAAGAAAGACTTAAATTGCATTAAGCTGATTTCTTTTGATTGAAAAATTATGAAAATTGAGTTAAGGAAAAAGAAAAAAAAAAGAAATATTGGAGACCTGGCTAGATTTAAAGAAGTTGAGACATGATTCAAAGGACCGTAATTGTTATTTCGATGTGGAGCGTGAAACTATGCCCTGTGGTAATTGTATTGCCACGTGGAATGGGGAGGCCGACATTTGAAGTGGGCTAATGCAATTTGACAAACTTTTCTTATCAAAGTATTTTCATAATTATCTAACTAATTAGAAAGAAAAAGAATCTCTCTCTCTCTCCTTTTTATTTTTATTTTTGTTTTCGGTGGGCTGGCATTGGAATAGTATGATAAGGTCATTTTATAATGTGGGATCCATGGTTGAATTAAAACTTGTTAGATGAAGGTCGTAATATTAGGCATAGTCATTTATTGAGTACAAGTAAATTATGGCCAATCATGTTAGGTTTCAACCTACCCTAATAAATGGAACGGGGATTCAACTGCCTTAATTTTATATATGATCCTTGATCATTAAATAAAATAAATAAATTACTTGGTGTCAAATGTAAATAGAAGGGAGGGTCATTATATTTGATAGAGTTTGGACAAGTTAATTTCGTACTAATTTTATGACAAATATATTACGTTGTGTATACGATCGATAAAGATTTTTCACAAAAACGTGTGCAAATGATTTTTACGAGAATTATCATATAGATGCCTTTCTGTTTAGAAATATTTCCTAATTGATTTTAACTGAGCTTTCAATTATTCTTACAAGTATTTATTTTTCTCTTCCTGGTTTTTACTAATGAAATTGCAAAGAAAGTTCTTTACTTAACGATCATAAAAACACTTTGGATACTTTTTTTGCAATCCTTATTGGAAAGATAAATGCGAATACAAGAACAGAATGACATGAGATGATGTAAAACAATGAGATGACAGCAAATATGATTGTTGTATTATTATGTGCGCATTATATATCTTATGAAAAGAAAATATACTAGAAACTATTTACATGTATTCAAAAAAATATTATCTTATATCATTAATAATATTCTAACAATATTCATACTTTAATATTTATCCCAATCTAAGTTTTAGTTAGTTTTGTGTTGGCTAAACGAATGAGTAATTGTGGTCTTCACGTAGATAAATTGCAAAATATTCGAACTATCTCATATTATACGTGTTTATTCTAAAATATCTAATACTATCAATGCTACTCCAGTAATATTTATTTTTTATCACAATTTAATCTTCTTAGTCTTTGGCTATCCAATAATATTTGATTAATCAATCAAATTAATTTAATTATGGATTTATTTAATTAAATCATAGATTTAATTAATGAGTTGATTATGTCAAGTAGATACTTAAGAAATATTATTTCTAGTAACTCAAATTTATAGAATGATCATTAGGAGATGATTGAAGTAAGAAAAATTCTTATTTATCGTGTAGTATCGATATTGGTTTTCTTTAATAGAAAATATGGGACGTGTGAGGTGAAAGCGCGAAGAAATATTAGTTATGGATGAGTTATTGAAACTTGGAATTTGTCGATACGCGTTAACAAACGACGAAGATTACTTATGAACTTAGGATTCATAAATTATACGAAACGACGTGGAGAAACATTGATGGAAGGAAAGAATGCAACGACGAAGTGTCGCCTATCGTCATGACGAGACGAACCTAATAGACGAAGTATAGATTGTTAACTAAGTCGTATCGATAACGAAAATCATGAAACTCTAAGATTTAAAAGATAACGAATTCGTTAAATCTTAATGATGCTTCTCGAAAAAAAATGAATGATGTATTAAATTATATTTCTTACATTGACAAGGTCCAGCGTGGGCGTAAATAAAAACGACAAGGATCACTATCATGTATGTCGAGAAGGTCAATTCTTAAGTGGACTTTTCTTTTCTTATCCTCGAGATAAAATGATTTATTTATGATCTTTATGCAAAATGAAAAGTATTTATTTATGATGTTTTCTCTTTTGAGAAATGATGATGAAAATGATGTTCATGAAATTACATGCCCAAAATATTTATGTTTTTATGTATGTATCCTATCAATGTGTTGGTTCGCCAACAATGAATGAAAGAAAAGTTGTTGGGTCGCTCCCAATTCATGAAAAATCGAATTCGGATCCTGTGCTTTATAGCCTGGATTAACGTGTACACTCAAGTTGATTGTGTCTTTGTAAAGTACAATTCACGGCGGTCACGTGACGTGAGGAGGCCTCCTTCTACGGTGTTCAAGAAATCAAGATGATGTTATATGAGGAATGAAAGGATATGGATCATACATATAAAGAAAATGTCGGCGGACGATTTATGAAAATGCAAGAAAATGTTTAGTAAGCACAGTATTTCAAATAAAACCTCGTGGAGTTCTTGAAGGCGATGTTATTCATGAAAAATGTTTTGGCATGAGTCCACTGAGTGCATTCTTGTACTCGACCGCATGTTGTTTTAAATGTGCGAGTTGAGTGATGATGCGATGGGCGGTGTTGAGTAATAGAATTCTTTTGTCACCGAAAGTTAGTACTTGAGTGCACATCGTCGTATATGTATTCACATGTTTTCATTGCAAGAATACTTAAGTCATTCATATATTATGTTTGTCAAATCCTAATCTATTTGAAATTCTAAGTATTCATTATATGTGTCTCACAATTTGATGTTCCATGTCCTTGTTACGTTTCTTAATTCCCGTTCCGAGTAATAATCCCGGCTAATCCGTTCTTTGGGATAGCGGGGCGTTACAGCTTATCGAGATCGGCCACGTGGCAGTATTCAAGTGGATAAAATTTAGACATGACGTCATTTTGAATATTCAAAATTAAAATGCAGTGAGAGTAATATATGTATATAATTTTTATGCGTATGGATTGGGTTTGGGAGGAACCCCAAGTCTTTAAATATTTTATTTTTAATTTTAATGATGGAAATTATTTTTTAGTATAATTTTTATTCGTATGGATGCATCAAATTGATCAATTTCATTGAGTTGGCAAAAAACAAACAGAAGTTAGAAACGGATAAAAAGTTGAAAGTATAAGTATTATTAGGATATTATTGATATTATGTGACAATTTAGAATAAATATATATAGTTTGTGGTAATTTGGATAATTTGCAGGTCATCTACCTAGAGACCATGTCAAACCATTCATTATAGGGTTCCTCATGGCAAACCATGTCACATCAGTTTTTAAAAATTTATCTATTTTCTTTTATATTTTTCTTCAATCATATATCTAGAATATCAATTTTTATATGGATCCCACTATAATATACATTTAACCGGGCGGATCAGGAAGTTGATGATGGGTGTGGTGAAAAATAAGTCTTGACGTATTAAATATTATAAATGCTAAAATATTTCTAGGTTTTATAAGTTGTCTTGCTAAAATATTGAGTTTATATCTATATTTTAATAAAATTTCTTTCAATATAAACTTTTATTTAGCGTAAACTTTAGGGAATCCATGAGCCAAACCACTGGTAAAACTTGATTGCGATTGAACTTGAACTTTGTGACTTGAATGGGCAAAAGAGCAACATCAAGAAACACTGGAGCGATCTTGTAAGGAAGAATATGACACATTTGTTTGGCTAATTTTCGCGACTCATATGAACATTTGAGGATGCAGATAAATATGGTATTCTAAAAGCATCAATATACGTCGCTCAAAATAGTAGACACGCAATAATAAAGAGACACACAATTTTAACATGAAAACCTCTCAAAACGAAATAGAAAAAAAAATTACGGACTACTAGAGCCGTTTAAATCAATTATAATCAACAATGGGCGAGACTCAATCTTATCTAGATTATATTATAGGCATACAAAATATCATACACTTGAAAATAAGCACATCAAGATGTATGGAATCAAAATCGAGCAAAGATCAAGAAAAATATCATCAGAAATTATCATATATTCAGATTGACGATCCGACCTACGAATCTCAAAATCCGATCTCCACCATCCACAACGTTAGCGGATCTTTGTGAAACTTTGACCAAAAATCATGCTAATCTAACGGTTCAATCTCAGGAAGCAATTTTTCTAAAGTTGCGCTCGAAAATCCGAGAGGGAAAAAAAAGGCTACGAATTTTTCTATTTTGACTGCTCCAATTTCTCCCTTGTGGCTGACCCTTTTCATTCTTATAACCTTTCCATAGGCTAATGGATTTTTCTCATGGGTCAAAAATATAAAAAAACCCAATAATAACAACTTTGTTTTAATTTTTTAATTATTTTGGATTGTGCTAATTTTGAATTGGGCTTAATATAATACATAGACGTAAGAAAAAATTTGGGGGTTGCCTTTGAATTTGGAGCCGGTGTAGCCTATAGCTAGATCCGCCCATGCATTTAACTATATCTATAATACAGTTGTGGGATCCAGAAATGGGATAAAAAAGAAGAAACACTATTGTGGGATAAAAAAAAACCAATTTTTATCTTCATAATTTGGCTTTATAAAAAATGCCAAGTAACCATATCTATAATAGTAAAAAATTGATTTATCTAACTTTTTTACAAGAAAAAACTAGTATTGGAGGAGTTGGCTCTCAACTTTTTATCACATCATCTTCATTTCAATGCTAAAAAAATTGATTCTCAACTTTTTAAGAATGAAAAACCTACAATTGAAGGTACTCTACTTACTACTGTAAACCAAAAACTGATCATTGAGGTTGTATTTGGATAAAATTTTGAGTATAAGCATTTTTGGTAATAATTGATAATATATGGCATCTTAAAAATACACGCAGATAATTTGAAATATTTTGGATATATATATATATATCTATATATTATTTATGACGTCGTGCGCGACACAGGTTTAGAAGAATTTAACTTTAATTAACAAAAAAATATAAATAAATAGTCCGGTAACTATTATAAAATTAAGTACCTTGTAAAATTATAATTCACTTACATCAGGATCATTATGGATGATTAATTAACTTCACTTTTTTTTTAAATGTGCACTTTAATTACTAGTATTATACGAGTTTAATTTGATTAAGCTGCTAGTTGTTGGCCTTTGATCTTGGGATTACCGGGATAATTAATTAACTTCACTTTTTTTTTTTAAAATGTGCACTTTAATTACTAGTATTATACGAGTTTAATTTGATTAAGCTGCTAGTTGTTGGCCTTTGATCTTGGGATTACCGGGATAATTAATTAACTTCACTTTTTTTTTTAAAATGTGCACTTTAATTACTAGTATTATACGAGTTTAATTTGATTAAGCTGCTAGTTGTTGGCCTTTGATCTTGGGATTACCGGGATAATTAATTAACTTCACTTTTTTTTTTAAAATGTGCACTTTAATTACTAGTATTATACGAGTTTAATTTGATTAAGCTGCTAGTTGTTGGCCTTTGATCTTGGGATTACCGGGATAATTCCAGGATGTATATAAAAATAATTGTGCCCCTAAGCTTTAAAAAGTTAAAGTACACACGTTTATTGTTGGTTCTTTCACGATTAATTAGAGTAAAATAAAGAGTGTCAGACAGTGTATCAAGCCTTATAATTAGTTTAGTATTTTACATAAGGAATTCATACCAAATACCAACAATATACAATTTATTACATAATTCAATATTTAATTTATATTCTCTCGTTTCAATCCTCAGGTGCCAGTTTGGCGACAGAATCGAATATTTATCAAATTGTGATAACCAATTAGACATTTTCAGTAGTTGATCTCTTATTGTGGTTTGTATTCTCAGAGCATAGTTACTTACTTAATATCTTGATTATTGAAAAATAATATTAAAAACTTATAACTTCTCTTGGTGCCTATACGTGTTCAGGTTAGTTAATAATTATGCCCTAATTTGTGTTAGCCACGATGAATTCATTAATGTAAATTTGTTGTTAGGTTCTATCACTCTATATGTACTTGCTCGGTGCATGCATTAGATCTCAGAAGTCGATCAAGTAGATTAAAAATTATTCTTTTCATTCTTTTTAAGTGTCTGTCAAATCGTATAAATAAAAAAATAATGAAATTTATTTTTATAATTTTATTAATTATCATAATAAATGCATTCACACAGCTAATTATCAAATCCCAACAAAATTAAATAAGGATAAAATAATAAATTAATCATAATTTTACTCTAAAATTGCGAACTATGACACTTAGTAACAAACAAGAAAAAGTGTCAATGGGACATTTAAAAAGGAACGGGGAGTATATCATTACAACAAACTAATAATTCTTAAATTCGATAAGAAATTAGTCTATGAAATTACGTCTCAAATTTAAATCACACGAAATACATGTCAATTAGTAGTTTGTGAATTCTATATTGATAGAGAATCACACCCAAATTGTGAGTGTCTCTGTTTCATTTTAGTTTTACATTGATTGGATAATTGCAATTTAAATTTTAAATATTAAATTTTGTTGTAATTAGATCTAATTTTTGAAGTGTATAGGTAATGTTTTAATTTTTTGAATTGAAATAAATTTGTCTCTTCTATATATTTGCATAGAGTTTTGAGCAGAGATTTAGACATTCATCCAACCTTAAATTTCACCGGCGGACATTCGGCAGTTGAGTAAGAGTCTAACCATGAAATTGATAACATGTGAGGACAATCAGATGATGAGCATTAAATGTCATCAATCAATTTTGAGTTTCGACATTGGATGTATGATTAAATTTAGCACCAAAACTCATGCAAACAAAATTAATTAAAGTGATAAATTTACTACAAATCGAAAGATTGAGGCATTAATTATAGAAACGTTGTAAAATTGAGTCTAATTAATTTACAATAAGGTGATAACTTTGAGATTTAAATTACAATTATCTCTATAATATGAATCGAGAATGAAGTATTGTAGCGTGATTTGCTTGCATGTTAGCTTTCACAAATTGTTTGCTTGTAAGGGTAGATAAAGTCTTATGTGAGAATATCCTTACATAAGGACACATGTAAATTACACTCTAACTAAAATTTAGAGTGTGGTCTTTATGCGTCCTTATTTGAGGACGTTCTCACATGATGTTACAACGTATGTATATTGCTTCAAAATAAATAATTTTTAGGCTTATTTTTGAAATAACCAGAATAACTCTTAATTTCGTAAATCATATACTATTTGGAATAATTCCATTTTTAAAAATCTTGTCTATGTAATTATATCATTATTACAATAATGTCAGCTTTATCCTAATATATCTTCTTCTTCTTTTCAATTTAACAAAAACGTCTTGCAATTGAGAAATACAACACTTAATTTACTCTACATATAAGTAAGACTATGACTCAAAACTTAACAATCTGCTGTATTAATAATGACAAATCCAAGAGAACTTTTTTTCACATTATTATGTGCAAAATATAATATTTGTAACTGGCATCCAACCCGCCTGATTCGTCTAATTTAATTTATTCTCTTCTTCAATTTCTTGTCACACAATTTTTAAATTTCATTTTCTATTAAAAAGAAACAAAAATCATATTCAGACAAAACTTCTTAACGGTATTTGTACCCGAGCCCAGTTTCAAATTATTTCCATAATATTCTGGAATATATATATACGGCACATACATCATTTTATATAATATAATTCTGCGGGGAGAGAAAGAGAGAGGATAAACATTTCGTCGCTGAACCTCAGGAATAAAAAATTAGAAAAGGATTGCGTGTGATTATTGATTAAAATAACTTTGTAACTAATCCCCAAATTATCTAAGGGGATTTTTTTGAAGTATTTGCTTTTAAAATTTTATTTTAGAGTATACTGCCATAGAAATGGACCAGCCCCAAAATAATGCAGGAAAATGTGGACCCCATTTAATCAATAAGTCATAAATGCCCAAATCAACATCCTTTTACACATACTTACAGAATGAAACAAAATTCTTACGTGTACAACTTTGATAAGGCATGCTAACTTAAATTCGACCTTTCCCTCCAAAAAATAAAAACTTAAATTCGATCGACCTAGTTATTGCAAATTATGTTTTGGACTCCTCCGTCCCATTATTATTGATTCATTTCTTTTTAAATATAGATTAAAGAGAGTTGTATTTTATATGTAAAGTAATGTATGACATGAAATTCGAGATATTTTTTAATGTAAAATTGTTTTCTTTTTTAGTACGGATCAACAATAACGAGACAATCCAAAAAGAAAAACAAACCAATAATAATGTGACGGAGATAATATTATATTAATATAATGTTAGTGGTTATATTCAGCATGAATGTACTCGATGCAACATTTACATCTAAATATGCTTTATTTTTTATAAATGCAACATTTTCATAAATTAATCAATATTAGAAAAAAATAAAAATAAAGAACAAATACCCTATGCATCGTACAGATAAATTACTAGTACTTGGTAATTATCATTCCATTCATATTTCCTAAATTAAGTGTAGGATAAATGATTGAGCGGACATAATCACATTCGATTAAGAGGGTGTTTGACTGAGCTTATAAGCTCTTTAAAAAAACAAATTATAATTTGTTTAGGAGTTTATAAGCTGTTGCAAAGTGTTTGGCAAAATAAGATTCTAAGCGCTTATAAGCTATGAAAATAAGCTCTAACAACTTATAAGCTCCCCTAAAAATAAGTTGGTCAGCCAAACTTATTTTTTCATAAACTTAGAAACAATCATGAATTTATCAAAATAACCTTATTATAGTTCATTATTTCCTACACATACACTATCAACTTCACATCTCGTCAATTTTATCTCTCAAACTATGATTTTTTCTCTCTAACTCACGATTCTTTCTCTAACTTATAAGATCAATTATCCAAACACTTTAACAACTTATAAGACTTGAGACATTCCTCTTACAAGTTTCTTGAAACAACTTATGCTCTTGCGAACATAAGCTCTCTAAAATAAGCTTAGCCAAACACCCCCTAAGTCTTTTAAACCATTTTTATCAAGCTTTAAAAATTGTTTGAACAAGTTCCTTTAAAATAAAAATAAAAAATGCTACTATTCTAGTTGTATAATTTGATATAAATGAACAATTGAATCGAACTTGAATCAAGCTTAAGATAATTGATACTTTCAACATTATTTTTACATGTTAAGACTTGAATTTGAATCAAACCTCAAATTTGATCAACATAAACATATTTATGTTGCTTATTGTGTTTAAAATCTCTATCTCCATTAATTTTGGAATTAGGGTGGGGGGGATATAAATAATTTGTGGAATCTATACAAGGGGCATAATGGTCAAAAGGTAGTAAAAGAAAAAAATGATGGAAGGGCAAATTAGTCAAATGAGGAGAGAATGAGGGATGGAGAAGTAAGGTTAGGTAAACATCAAAGGCACAATGGGCACCTCTAATATTTGTCTACATTTTTCATGAGGTGAATGGTACGTAATACATGATGAAAACTAGACTACTCACATTATCTATCTCTTTCTCTCTCTAAACTCCTATAATATATAATATGGCGTAGACGTAGTATATTAATTGTATACTTTAATCATTTTCTTTCTTTCTTTCTTCTTCTTCTCTCTATATAATATAATATATTATATGTGGTTGCTTATCTTAGAAAGCAATTATTTTTACCAGGGTGTTTGTTTTATACCTATGCTTCGCTGGCAGTGGACTTCTTCTGTAGCTGTTAGAGATGCTTTCCCACTATCCTTCTAAATTTACGCCTCATATCTCTTTCACTTTCTCTCACTATAAACACACATATAAGGTAGCGGCTGCGGGTTTCCCATGATATCAAAAAAAAGAGTTAGGTTCAATTGAGAATAATTTTTATCCTAAAAACTAAAAATCAAATCAATTTATTATGAAAGTTGATGAATCCGTTGGTAAAGTCACTAAATTCAAAAATTCAAAATTTTTTATCTGGATTCGAATCCCATGAGAAACAAAATTTAAATTTTTTGGGATCAGTAACTTTTCCAACGGATTTATCAACTTTCACAACGAATTTTATCATTTTTTGGTTCTCACATTCTCACAATAAAAATGATTCTTACGTTAATCTTATATATAATATTATATGTGTGATACCAACATATGTCGTTTGTGAGAAGAAAAGAAAAAGAAATGTCATACTATACATGTCGTTTGGATTAATTGTAATAGAAAATAAAATATAAATTTGTGAGAAGATAAAAAAATATAGCTAAGGTGAATAAATAAATTAGTAGGAACAATTAAAATTATTACAAACAATCGAGATCATGATTTGGTATAATATTTTTTCCTTTGCATACCTTTTATATGGTGATTTCGTGTCTTTTGTCTTTTTGAAATTTTAAGTAAGAATCACGCGGTTTGTTTTGAATGGTTTGTTGTAGTAAAATCTTTATTTTAGTTAGTGTATAATTATTGTAAAATAATTCTCAAGAGCTCTAATAATTGAGAATGTGGTCGATATTATGTAATCTGCTTCAAGATATATATGATAGATCTCTCGTTACATACAGATAATCTCAAAGTTTTTATATGTATAATGTTTTCTGTAATAAATAGGAATATGTATATATATTTTTTGTGGAGGGCTGGAATTCCCAACTGTTACATCCCAATTACAAGTGGGTCACATGGCACAACCAAAAAACATGAATAATCAATGAGAAAACTGTGAAAAGAGGACACAAATAAAATAGAAAATAAATTAAAAGTCAGAATTATTAAGACAAATAAAGGCAGATAGTGAAAAGTTGAGATAAAGAAAGTCTTTTTTATAAAGAATATCAATTATAATAATTTCACTGATCAAGAAAAGTACTGTACATGATTATGTCCACTATTTAATGTGAGAGAAACAAGTCAGTAAAAACTGCTGATCCCAAAGTTGCCACTTGCCGAACTATATTTTATATTCCAACTCCAAAGTATTATTATAAAAATGTATACAATCCAAAATGGCAAAATAGCTAAACTGCTGTCAATTAATCGAATAAAGTTTTAGTCTATAAAAAGTTGATTCCAATTTGGTTGATGTAAATATATGGAATGAGTCGCATAACAATTTCAACTTCCTTAAAATTAAGAATTAATATGATTCATTCATTTTTATAATCTAATAATAAAATTAATTATAAATTATTTATTATTCTCATATTTTAATGATAACTTTTTAGTAAAGGATTTTATTATATTCATTTATTGATAAATATTTTTATATGCATAATCACTATGATTACATGCATAATAACATGAATTACATGAACATAACAATTAATTGGAATATGATATATAACATGCACAAGAACTACAAGTACATGAATAACAACATGAATTACACGAACAACGAAGAAAGAATGTGACTGATCTAAATAGCGAAAAATTAATAATTTGACTATATTTATCATCAAATAATTATGAATCATCTGACCTTTTTGTTCGAACGGTAATTATTGGTTCTTAGTTCTTATCTAAGAGGTAGTTCTATCTATAACCAACTATATATATATATATATATATATATATATATATATATATATACTAATTTCGGTTTCAAATTTTATTTTATTTTCTTACTTTCTGTACTTTTGAGGTTACATTATAATATTTCTTAATTGAAATAAAGATTAAATATTACATTTTAATTATAAACTATATGAAGTTCGAGTTAGTCGAGATAAGAAATACATAGAGATTTTCCCTCCTTTTTGCCATATTTCCGTGTCAAAAATGTCAAATAGGAATATAAAAGTAATTAGTATAAATTCGAAAGTTGGATTTAGAAGCTTATATTTTTCTTTTTCATTTCAAATACTGAAAGCGGTACTCAAATTCTGTGAATGGTGGGCATATTAATCTTATATCTAATGCATAATATGATAATCTTCCGGGAAGATATGTAATAGTATGATTAAAATTATAATTCATTTATTTTATATATCTTATTTTATTGGTAAATTTTCGCAGTTGGTGGCACAAAGTATCACCTAAGACCATTTTTTTTTCTAATTGAAAAACAATACAAGTTTTCACCCGTAAAATTATTCACATATTTAGAAATTTGTATGATACATAAAAATATTAACGTTATTGTTCGAAGCCATAACTATCTTTCAATCGTGAAAACGATATATTGTTATTCTACCACTCAAGTCACCCGTAACATCAAAGTTACTTATCATTAACCACTGTTAAAAGAAAAGCATAATTACCAAAGTATAAAGTTACTCTTCGTATCGAAGCTTTATTTTATTTTATTTTTAAAATAAAAAATGTGCTTTTCGTTGGATGGCGATGGAGTTTCACTATCTTTAAGTAGATAGCACCATTTTTAATAGTAATTTGACATTATTAGAAGCGTTTGTATATTGAAATATCAACACAGTATCTCTTGATTGATTGAGTTTCAATAGATTAATAATCTCCTTGTTCCTGTTCAGTAATCTAAAAATTATTTTTATGTTCTCTATTGTGTAACATATGTATTTGCTCCAATATTTTGATAATTTGAATTTTGATAATTCGATACAACTGTAGACACAATATATATGTCATGTGATGTGTATGATGATGAATGATCTCACAATGCACATATAAAGATTAAAGATGAATGATGGCATGTTATAGTAATTATATGCGGGGTGTGTGTATTAGTGAAACAGAATTATATGTTAAAAATATAAAGCATGATCAAACTATAAACTTTGTGGACACACAATCTTCCAACTCAATTAATTATGAATACCTATGATTATTTTTGTAATTGAAGTGTAAATATATTACTACTTTCGTAGTAATATATTATGCGAATCCTACGAATATAGATTCTCATTCTACGCAACATGCACAGCACCCGCGCCAGAAAATTGTTTAATACTAGTAGATGTTAAGTACATATCTTTTTCAGAAAGAGAGAGAAAATCGAAACAGATCTGAGAGATGTACAAATGTTTGTAAGAATTCATTTCCTTTTTGTTAATAATAATAATAATAATAATAATAATAATAATAATAATAATAATAATAATAATAATAATTATTATTATTATTATTATTATTATTATTATTATTATTATTATTATTATTGTTGTTTTGTCGTTGTTGTTGTTGTTGTTTTTATTATTATTATTATTATTATTATTATTATTATTTTAATAAAATGTTTATTGGTATTATTTTTATGTTAATATTAAGTAATTAATACTATTATTTTAATTAAACCCTAAACTATACATGTTTTATCAAAAATATCCTGAACTTTCAAAAATATCTATTAAAACCCTAAACTATCATATTTTGTATAAAAAATATGACAAAAGATGATAGTTTGGGGTTTTAATTTGTAACAAATATGATAGTTGGGGTTTTAATAGATATTTTTGAAAGTTCGGGATATTTTTGATAAAAACATGTATTGTTTAGGGTTTAAATTGATATTTACCCATTATTATCATCATCTTTACTATTTTATTGATGTTGTTATTATTATTTATTATATTATTAACAATATTATTATTTTAATGTAAATATTTATTATATTAATTATTATTTATTATGTTAATATTATTAATAATTATAGCTAGGGATGTCAATCGGGCCAACCCGCTCGGGTTGGGCTAACCCACTCGGGTTGTCGGGCTATTCGGGTTGACATTTTTTCGAGTTAGAAAAATTCAACCCTAACCCTAAACTCTAAGGTTCGGGCAACCCATCGGCCGAAAGCTTATATATATATATATATATATATATATATATATATATATATATATATATATATATATATATATATATCAAATGTTTTACATTAAGCGTTGGAGTAAAACAAATAATTGAAAAATAAATATAATACATTCCACAAGTTCTTTTTTTAATCTTATTATACTAACTTTGAATAGCAAACAATAAAAATTAAAAATAGTGCTCATAATTAAATTCTTTTTTTCTAATATGCTTTAATGTCCGCATTCCATGTAACTAAATGATCTCTAATAATATAATACAATTATAGCGGAATTAAAACTAATATCTAGAAAAATTTTAATAAGTTAATTCAATATAATACTATTTAAAATATATTACAATATCAAAATTAGAAAATAATGCTCACAACTAAATTATTTTTTTAATATATCTGAATATTCATATTCCATAATAGCTAATTCACTATTTTTTTGTAACTTTTAACAACACTATGAATATCTTCTATAATTTCTTGTATAGTTGTAGGGATGTTAATCGGTCAACCCACTTCGGGTTGTCGGGCTATTCGGTTCGAGCTATTCGGGTTGACATTTTTTCTAAGTATAAAATCCAACCCTAACCTCTAATTTTATCGGGTTATTCGGCCACCTGTGGTGAACCACCCATATTGACATCCCTAATTATAGCTTTTATCATTATTATTATATTATAATTATTTATTATTAATAATTTCTATTTATTTATTTATTATCATAAATATTACTATTTTATTATTATTTATTATTATTATTAACTTTATAAGATAAAAATAAATAGGAACAACTTTGTTTGAAAAATAAATAAATTTGGCTAATCTCGTGTTAATCAATTAATAATATTTATAATAATAATAATTATTATTATTATTATTATTATTATTATCACCATTTTTATTATTGTTGTTATTATTATTATTATTATTATTATTATTTATTATATTAATAATATTATTACTATTTTAATATCAATATTTATTATGTTAAAATTATTAATACTATATTTTTATCACTATTATTATATTATAATTATTTATTGTTAATAATTTTTATTTATTTATTATCATAAATATTACTATTTTATTATTATTTATTATTATTATTATTAACTTTATATGATAAAAAATAAATAGGAACAATTTTGTTTGAAAAAATAAATAAATTTGGCTAATCTCGTGTTAATGGAATAGCTAATACCATGGGTAGAGCCGACAAAATGAGCCCGGCCCGAAAAGCCCGGTCGGGATACACGGGGTTTAGGCCGGTTTGGGCTTCAAAATTAAAGGCCGAAAAAATCGGCCTAAAAGTCCATAAAAAAAACCCGGCCTACCCAAAAAATCTCGGGGTTTTGAGCTAAAAAAGCCGGCCCGATTTCTATTAAATATATATATATATTTATAATATTATTTAATATACATATCTATAATTTTTAATAATATTAATTATATTTTATATAATTATTTATTTTTATAGTAACAATTTTCTTACTAATTCATATCTTGGTCGGAAAATAAATTCGGAAAAATAATAACCTCATAAATCATTAAAAAATAATTCCTAAGAGAAATGATCTCCAAAAATATATACATCAATGATTAATGATCTTATAGTATGTAAAATCTATTTTGAATCATTGATCTTAGATATATACAGTATAATTAATTTATTTTATTATATTATTTTATGCTTATAAGTGGGATTGACGTTTAATAATATCATTTATTTTTTATTTGTAATTACTAATTTTTCTCCTTAAATTAAAGAATTAAAATTATACTGTATTACAATATCATCGCATGAATACATAAATAGGTCAAGATATACAAGAAACATTATCATAAGAATAAGTAAGCTCAAAATATTTTCATCACGGATTCTTTATTTAAGTTAAGGAGTTATGAGATCTTAATTAAGTAATTATTTTTTTTAAAATTTAAAATATTAATTTTATATATTAAAAAAATTAAAAAATTATCTAGAAAAAGTCCGCCCGCCCGAAAACCTGCCCGGGGTTGGTTTAGGCTTCATATTTTTAGGCCCGAAAATTTTTGAGTCCGGCCCGGTCAAGCCCGAAAAATTTGAAAGCCCGACGAACCCGGGATTGGACTGACCCAACCCGCTACTTTGCCAGCTCTAACAATGGGGTAGGAGATGAATGATTAATCTCATGTTCATGTGAATAAACATTTCTTTGGGGATGTTGATTCCTACCGTAAAAATCTTATCAACCGTAGGATTGGGAATAAAGGCATGAATTACAATTTCATTCTTATTTCATTTCTGCATACCAACCGCCACCTTAGGTTTTCATTTTCGAAATATAAAATTTAATGTGAAAGATGAATATTTTGCTTTATTTACTAATTACATGCAATGTAAGCATTGAAATGACGTCAAATAATACACATACTCTACATATATTTATGCGGTAATTGAATAATTACAAGACCGAATAACAAAAAGAGTGTGTTTTCGCCTATTCGGTTAATAAATAAGAATGTTTCCTTTTATAACAATACCATATAAAGATTAATTATTTAATCTAGAGCAAAAAATCGAAAACCTTAATTAAAACAAAGAGGGATTTTGAAAATAAAGAAGGACTATATAGTCCTTTCAGGGCAATGGAAATGCTTCACCCCATTTCTGAAAAGGGGCCCTCTCTTTTAACATTCCTTTCATCTATAATAGCAACAAAGTATCTAACACCTCACATGCAAAATTATCAACAATAGAATAGCATAATCATTTACATCCTACATAGAATAAATAGCAATACTTACACCGTCTTTCATTTTCTCCACACTTTTTATTGTGGAATATCTATTTTTATTTTAAGAAGAAGAAACCTGGTGTCTGTGCGTCAATTGGCTCCATCCCACATAAAATAAATAGCTAGCTGTATTTTCTTATTATTATGACACTTCTTTATCATCTACTTTCAATTTCATTTTATTTTGAGATAGCATACTACTAATGTAATTGAAATGACATACTAATGTACATGCATGGACAAAGTATTTTTTTTAAATGATTGAAACTATAGTGGCCAAAGTTTAAGAAGTATGGGGAAAATATTATAAAAATAAATGTACAAGAGGCAAAATTGTAGCAAAAATAGAGCCAAGGGGTAAAATATAACACCAAAAGGTACAAGAGGATAAAAGTAAAAACTGCACAAATACAGGTGATATCTTAATATACATTACCTTATTACCATCAACATGAAGTGTAATGCATTCTTCATTTGACACACAACTAAATAGGTTTACCTAGTGCGCACCTAAGGTAGCGGCTGCGGGTTCCCCATGATACCAACAAAAAAAATAAAAATAAATAAAGAGAGAGAATATGCTATAAAACAATACTTTAGTTTTTTTAAAAAAGAGGAACATACACTTGTTTAGATTCATAGTTTAACATAGTGACAGTTTTAGTTCCAAGTTTATTAATACAATTCAAGCTTTATAAAATTATTTAGTGAAAATTTTAGTCCATTAATCATTTTTGGCATCGAAAAGTCAAGTTGTTAGCCGAATTTTATGCATGATATTTCCAACAATATAAATTTAATAGCAGGGAAGATTGAGATAATCAATGTCATCAAAGCGATATCATTTTTCTTTCTTTTTATTTATTTTTGAAAAAGACACATTAAACAATTTTGATTTGAATCTACTGATGTTTTGAAATATTTCAAATTTTCACGTCATTAGTTTATATGAATGGAAATGTCAAGTGTAAAATTTGATTGCCTGCTAGACTTTCTGACGTAAGAAATCACTATGGACTATAAAATAGTCACTAAATTAATTTACGAGACTTAAACAATATAATAATTAATATTTAAAACTACCATTAAGTCAATTTATGATACTAAACGAGTGTATATTCTCTTAACCAAGAATATGGACATGTAATTCAGTACCTACAAGTAAATATCTAAATTTGTTAGAAATAAAAACAAGAAAGATAATCTATTTGAATATATTACATCAAATGACATGGAAGATGGTATGTACCTATCCATGTAGCATTTGTTAGAACAATTTAGGTGGCAAATCATGTATTAATAAATAAATTATCCCTACAGCTAGTTTTACTATGAGGGGGTAGTGACATGGACCAATATGAATTGTCTCATCTAAATATTTATGATGGCCCATTTAGAAAAAGTTACATGTACACAAAGGGTTTAATTGAACATGGTAGGCATGTGAATATAGACATAAATCATGTGTCGTCCATGTGGATTAACCCCTTTCCAAATTTTTATTTTTGTTCTGGCATTAGCTATGCACCAGCAGCCACCAATTTGATTCTTCTAAATTTTATATATCTACTTCCTTTTTTTCCCTCTTTTTTCATGTGTTCCCTATTTCATCTTTATTTCATGACCATGACAAATGATGATCAGAATACAGAAAAAAGTATCTGTAGTCTTCTACTATGATCAATATTCCATCTGTTCTATATTTTATTTAATAAATGTATATTATACATAGATACAATTAAATAATATTTGTTATCATATAGTAGAAAATGATACAAAGCAGAATGAAATGTTTTATATGTTATAGAGATTTTTAAAGAAATAAGAAAACTAAAATGCAATTTACAACGAACTTTTGGAGCCCACTAAGTGTAACGACCCGAACTTCCTGATTGAAACACGAGTCTTTTCAGGTGTCTTTGTCTTGTCACACACTCACGAGAAAAGTTTCAGGGTCACCCATCCCACAATTCTTCCAAGCCAAGACGCTTAACTTTAGAGTTTTTATGAGATGGACTTAGAAAGAAGATGCGTCTTGTTGGTATGAGTAGCACATATCAAATCCTTTAGCTCTCCCGAATATGCGGTCCCATACCTACATATTCTCGAAATCCTCTCATTCCAAGGCGTTTGGTTCATTCATGTACCCTCCGCTTTAAAGCCTTAATCGAGCCGCCTGTCCATGCCTCTGCACCGCGATCACTCCGTATTACCCCCAAGGCGTCACATGCCCCAGCTTAGCTTGGTTCGTCCCGAACCACACCATACTGGAAGAGGTTCGGCTCTGATACCATTTGTAACGACCCGGCTTCTGGATTGACGGCTGACCCCACAGATCAACACGAGTCTTTTCTTTTTTTTTGATAATTTAATACAGAAATTTTTAAAGGCTGTGTCACGGTGGACTCGAACCCGAGACCTTCGACCTCGGGCATTAACCACTCTACCACTAGGCCAACACACACACACCCAACACGAGTCTTTTCAGTGTGCTTCGTCCTCACTCACACACTCAACACACACATACGCGGACACACACACATATGCGAACAGCACCACCGCAGTGTCGTGTTTGGTCGGCCACGTCGCCGAGGCGAGCTGCGTCGCCGCCGCGACCGTCACAACCTCCTCTCTTCTCGTCTCACTCTTCTCTCGCTCACGCCGACGCACACACATGCAACGACAGCCACCCCGCCTCTCTCCCTTGCCTCTCGTCGCCTCCTCCTCTCTCTGGCCGAACGCCAGGTGCTTTGAGCCACCAGCGCCGTCGCCGTCGTCTCTATCTCTCCCTCGCTCATACTGCCACAACACACACACACACACACGAGCGGGCACACATACGCAAGCGACGCACACACACACATGCGACGGTGACACGCCGTCGTACACCCACCCGCCGTCAATCTCCTTCCTCCTTGCCCTCACCCTCTAGGCACTCTCCCTACCCATTCTCAATCTCATCAGAAAATATATCTCTCTCTCAAGCGAAGGAAACCTCCTCCTTCTCTGCATCTCACTCAACACCCAACATATACATATACATAAACACATATAAATTACTAAAACCGATAGAAGATTAAAATGTAAACCTTAGTGTTTCCCTTGTTGATGCTTGGAGGAAGAGTGAGTGAGTTTGTGAAATGGGAGGCTAGGGTTCACAAAGAATGAGAAGTGAAACCTTTTATGGTGTAGGGTTTTGATTGACCCATGGGCTTTACTTTTGGGCCTTATCAAACCAAAGACCATTAAACAGTTTATTCTTACGGGCTCAAAGTCCGATCCTAAAGATTATTAATTAGTTAAACATTGACATAATATTATTGATATAATGATTTATTAGTATATATATATATAAATCATATTCGATTATTATATTTTATATAATAATTCTCGTAATCACTTTATAATAATTAATGAAATAAATTATTTTTGTTGGAATTTAAAAGTTTTCTTTCATTGGGCACGAATCATTTTAAATTCTAACTAATCCTATTGAGAAAGACGGGGTATGACATCCCTCCATCCTTATAAGAATTTCGTCCTCGAAATTTATGTACTTTGATCTCTAACTTGGGGTACTAGGTTTTGCACTATTATTCAGCTTCTATGTGGCCTCTTCCATCCTATGATGGTTCCACTTTTTCTTGTTCGTATTTAACGATTCTATATACTTTTAAATTAGAACAATCTACTTTGTTCTAATAAATATCATGATCTTATGATTGAATATCCTTATCAATCTCTTCTCATAGCCTAAGTCTTAACTTAAGGCTACTTCATTATGCTTGTTTTTGTATTTCTCAAGAAATTACTGATTTCTAAAACATTCGCCACTGAGGGCATCGACTTAAACTTTTTCGTGCTATATTTGAAATAAGGGAGTGAGATTCTCCCATATCAACGTAAGATAGACACGTAGTCATACCTTTCATGTCACCTTGGTCTCGAGTTGCCTCTTGTTGGTTTAGAGCATAAGCCCGGCTTGATACGGCAGCCTGTGATTGGTTGTCTGTCTCTGGTTCTGTTGTTGCTTTGTTCTTTCGTCCTTCCTCGGGTTTGGGCATGCCATGGAAAAGTGCCCAAATTGTCCGCAGTTGTAACAAACGTTTAATCCTTTCATGCATTCCCCTGAGTGTGGTTTTTGGCACTTCAAACATAGGGGTTTCGTTTCAATTGAAGGTTATTGTTATTGATGTCATTGTGGTTGGTTTAGATTTTGGTTCTCAACCCAAGGTTTCTTCCCACTTCCGGAGTTTCCGTTGTTTCTTTCATCCCACTTTCTCTTTCTTTTGCAATTGTCTTGAGACGGCGCATGCACAGCCTGCAGGGGAGCTTTTCCTTTCTCTCTTGGCAGGAGTGACTCGATGGTAAGAGCCCTGCTCAGCGTTTGTGCATATATAAGATCACCCTGACTTGCTATGGAAATCGATATTTCGTGACGTAGTCCGTTTCTAAATTTCTCAGCGCGTTTAGCATCAGTGTCCACCAGATGTGGAGCATACCTTGACAGTTGGTTGAAAGCTACATCGTATTCGATGATTGTTCCAATTCTACGCTTGATTCCGAACTCGTTACTTTCTTCCGACAGTAACATCCGGTATGTACTTCTCATACAGTTCAGTCTTGAATTCTTCCCATGTGAGGTCCTCGAGTTCCTCCTCAGTCATGGTGCGTCTCATTGACTCCCACCAGAAGTCAGCTTCTTCCACAAGCTGGTAGGTGGCGCACTTCACTTTCTCCTTGTCTTCAGATCGGATATAGTTAAAAATCCGTTCCACAGCTCGTATCCACTTCTCAGCATCCATCGGATCACCTAGTCCATCGAACAACAGAGGTTTCTCCTTGCAGAACCTTTCTTCAGTCGTACGGTCCGGTGCTACTTGTGGGTTAGGTTCCTGATGGACAAAACCTCTTCCGTGTACACGACAATGTCCTCGTCCTCATCCTCAGCCTCGTCCTTGTCCTTGGCCCCTACCATTCCCTATCGGTGCGTCTCCTATGCCACCTCCTATTGGTGCGTCTTCCATTCTGAAACGATAACACCTATATGAGAAACTAATGATAACAATAATGGTATAACTCAAGTGAATCCTCAATCCTTTTTTTCATGTTACTTCTATGTTCAAGCGCTTCTATGTGAAACAGTGAACTAGTTCTTTCTAAGTTGTTATAGCGAGGCTATCACGACTTACATTTTCAAAACAGTCCTTGAGTACACAAACAGTTTGTGAGAGAACCCATAACTTATTCCGCTCATTCCAGGATATGAATCCAAAAATATCACATCAACCATTTTCGTTTTTGTGAGACCTATTGTCATGTAAGTTCCAAAAGTCTCATGCATGATCGAAAAAGTTTGAAAATCCAATTCGACAATCAATTTCATTTGGGTCGTTAAGGGTTCGGGTTGTCCCTAACACGACAATGAACTTAGCTATCTGAGTACAATGACTCACAATAACAATGTGAAAGCAATTAGACAATTCACAAATCAACATATGAAATGATGTTGTTATTCGGGTAATCCAATGTCTAGCCCCCATATATACCCATAACGCATCGGTCATTTGTAATACATATATATTTAGGAATGGTTAACATGAAAATTATTTTTATCGTGAGAATATGAGAATAAAAAAATGATGAAATCATAATGAAAGTTGATAAATCCGTTGGAAAAATTATTGAATCCAAAAAAGTAGAATCTTCGCCTCTCATGGGATTCGAACCTGGATGAAAATTTCCAAATTTTTGAATTCAATAACTTTCCCAACGGATTCATTAAAAATCATTTGATTCTTAGTTTTTAAGATAAAAATAGTTCTCATTTCAACATATATATATATATATATATATATATATATAAAGTGTGTGTAATACTGTGATTTGGAATTCGTGAATAGGAATATGCCATGTCATGAAAATAATATATGATGATATAAATTTAATATTTAGTTGAAACCAAAGTAAGTACATAATAAATATTGCCACGTCTGTTTTGTTACCGATCATTCTTCTTTAAACAAACTGCTCAAGTATATGTGGTCACTCTTTATAGTATAAACATAAGGACAAATATCAATTATTGATAAATCAATATGGACGCTTGAGATTCAATGCATAAATTATGACGCATGCACAAATACATAATTATATGTAGAAATATGCATATAACTAATTCAGATGCACACTTAAAATAACCATTAGATTTCTAAATCTTATGGACATGATTTGTTCTCATTTATGTATATTAAGGATTGTATATACATGAACCATATATACAAATGAGATCAAATACAAATCAATCTTGAAGTATAAAATAGAAACCATTTCTAGTCCTTGACGTGAAGATCTACGGTGAATTCATCACCTTACTTGATGAATTTAAACACATGAGTTAGGTTCCCAAGGGAGACGAATTTTTATATTTTTGAATTTAGACACTTTTACGACGAATTCATGCACTTTTCACGGCAAATTCATACTATTTCATGAGTTTGAAGTTTATACATTAAGGATGATTTTTACAATAACTACTCCCTACATAAATATATAGTAGGGTTAACGTAAAAACTATTTTTATAATGAGAACAAAGAAATGATGAATTCGATGTGACAGTTGATGAATCCATCAGAAAAGTTATTGAATCCAAATAAATAGAATTTTCGGTCCTCATGGGATTCGAACACGGTTATTGGATTCAATAACTTTCTCAGCGGATTCATCTATTTTTATAACAAATGCATTTAGTTCTTAGTTTTTAGGATAAAAATTATTTTCATTTGATCGTAATTCTATATCTCTATATATATTATTTGTAATACCCGTACTCTTTGGAAGATTTTTTTCTAATATATATATATATATATTTATTTCGATTCGCACCCGAGAAGTTTATAAAGAAATTTTAATAATATTTTTGGTTTTAACTAACATACTGATTAATTTAATACTTAAATATGGCATAATACTTATAAATTCCTATCAAAGATAAGTTGATTCTCTATTAGAATCGATAAGATGGGTCGATTTTCGTTTTCATTTCGTATTGGACTTATTATTGTCAAAGCCCAACTTATTTTAAATTCCTCTTCTGACTTCTGTTGCCGGATCCTCAAGATGTGATGATATTTTCTTATGAGCTAATTTTTTTTAATCTACATCTAGTGGTTTTGCATCCTGCCACGATACCCCAGAGTCCCATTTTCAACCTTTATAACCTTCTTTTTCATTTTTCTCCCCTTTTACCATGGTCTGCGTTCTCTCTCTCGGTACAGAGTTAAACTATCACTTTCATTTTTTTTTCTTTCTTCTCTTTTCCATCCTTTTCACTAATCCTCGTCCGCTTGCTGCGAAAGATAAAGTTGTCTCACTCTACTCTTTGAAAAGAAACAACTATTCCGTTTCAAAGAAAGGTCTATCCTCTATCTCAATCAAACAATCCATCAAGTTATGAACTCGCATTCATACACATACATAAAATACGAAAGCAGAGGAAGAGGATCTTTTGAACATAATATTTTACTCTTATGCTTCATTCCTATACCTATTACAACGAACAATAAAAAAAAAAAAACAACAATATACATCTCAGTTTTTTTTTCAACAGAAGATAACTGTAGGAAATTTTGATACAACGCAAAGTGCAAAGAAGGAAATCTACTGCCAAAAACTACTGAATAAATACAATAGTACATAAGAGTAGAAGATGATTCTTTTCTTTTCTTCAGAGAGGGGCCGAGAAAGGGGGGGAGAACGAGGTGTGTGTGTGTTTTCCAGTGTGTGTGTGTGTGTGTTTTCCAGTGTGTGTGTGTGCATGAGTTTGGAGAAAGAGAGAGGGATGAGGACAAGTGGCATTTCCCAGCGAGACGGTGATGGTGGTTGACGGCGGTGGAGGGCAGTGAAGGAGGAGGGGAAGGTCGACGGCGAAGGCAATGAAGCAAGGGGTGGTGACAGCGAAAGGGGAAAGGAGAAGAGGTAGGCGGCAGCGAAGGGGAAGGAGAAAGGATGGCGGCGGTGGCGAGAGGAGAGGTCGGCGGCGGTGGCGAGAGGAGGAGAGGAGGCGACGGCGGTGGAACCAAGGGGGAGGGGGACAAAAGAGAACGGAAAAAAAAAATTGAGATTGGGTTCTGGGAGAGAACCGAGAGCTTTGAGGGAGAGAGAGAGAGAGAGTCTTTTTTTTATTATTTCCTTTCTTTTGTTTTCCTTTTTCTTTTTCTTTTTGTTTTGTGTGTTTTAATATTATTTGGATAATTAATGTTTTGGGCCTAAGTAAATGGTTGGGCGTACACCTACAAATTTATTTTTGAAGATACATGGTTAAAGTTAATTTATTCTCAATTGGGCCCAAATTAAGCTATTGATTAATGATGGCCTAATAATTAAATTTGATTAACTTAACATAATATTTAATTATGTTGAGAAAATGCTTATAATTGGAGAAATTTTTATTAAGTGATGTTTAGTTTATAAAATTTTAATTAGTAAGATAATTAATTAATTATGCTAGTATATATATATATATATATCAAATACTAATAAGTTTTAATTGATAATTTGATTTCAAAATCAAATCTAGTTTTGGAAGAAAAGTAGAACGAAGTTATCGTTAAGACCTTTAGTTAAGCTTTGACCCCTATATTTTTACCAAAGTTTGGAAAATCCGGACTTAGGAATTTAGGAATAGTAGTCTTACTTTATTTGTAGACTTAAGGCTAGTATTGCTAGACCTTTTAAGATTAGTCTATCTTGTAGGTTTCGTTGACCAATGGAATTAACTTCGCTTCGCTCAAGGCGAGTTTAATCATTGCTTCTTCGAGGTGGGCTTATTTTACAAAAGTATTTTGAGTTACATGCTCTGATATTTCTAAAATGTGAATGTTTATCCAATATAAATGTTTTTGTTACGCTCTGCTCTGTTTAATGCTCTTATATAACAATTGTGGCTCTTAGTCGGTCTAACACACTTACTAAGGGTTGTGTGCACAGGGTCGAATCGCGGTGGTTTGATCTCCACTTGTGAAACGGCCAAATGAATGGTTTCACCGAATGAATGGTTTCACCCAGATCCGACGGTGGCTATGTTCCCGGATCGAGATCCGTTGAGTATTGCCGGATCGAGAATGAATGTATAATGATAAGAGTAATGTGACGAGAGCGTGATCTTGCGCCATAAAAAAAATTAATTTGTTTTTATATAACTGGAGAAGTGGCTTTTAGTTTTGAAACCTTCTTCGTTATGTGGGGATATTGGATAAACTGTTTTGATCTTGTGAAATGTGTTAAAAGTTGCATGCCCACTGAGTACATTAGTATTCAGCCCAAAAATACTTTTAAATGTTTTCAGGTTGACTGGCTGGTGCTGATGGGGCAGAGCTGAGGCGAATGTTCTACTCCACAATCTTGACTTCCGCTGAATGACTAGTCATTATCTAGTCTTCTAAATCTTTCAAAACATAAGATTATTCTATATTATCTTGTCATTCTATGTCGAACTTGAACTCCTAATTCTTCTTTTCTGTTTAGCTTGATGTCCTTTGATGGTTGTTATCAGAGTACGAAACTAAACTTTTGATCTTGGGGACTAATCGAAGTTATTATCTGAAATGACATTACCTATTATTTTCCTTTCTCGAAAATAGGATTTTGTCAAAATTTTGGGATTTATTTTCCCTATTTTCTCCTGAATAAGTAAGGTTTCACGTCATTTCCCCATTTTCTATTTATTTGAGTTTTGGGTCGTGACAGAATGGTATCAGAGCACATGTTTTCTTTCGTGCCTCTGATAACCCTCAGTTATTGACATCGTGTCTAGAATAGTACATCTAGACTTCTGAAGTATTTCAGTAGCCCTCAGCTCATCGTCACACTGCCTCAACAAAGGTACTTTTAAGGTTTTCAAATGATTCTGAAAAATGTGTGCGCGAAAGGATTGATATATATAAATAGTCTATAGACTTTTACATATGCCAAATGATTATTATTTATGCTTCTAAAGAAGAATATCATTTTGGGCCAGCAAGCTTGTATGTCAAGCAAAGTATTTTGTCATGATGAGTCTCTCCGAGCCTACTGACCCAGTTTCAAAGAAGAAATTATGATGAGTCTCTTTGAGCTCACATAATTGAGTTTTGGAAAGAAGAAATAAAGAGAAAAGATTTGTCATATGACTTATGAGCCTATGTGGCAGCATTTCAATTATTTGTCATTTTGAGTTTTGACTCTGACATGTTTTAATATTAAAAGATACCTTTTGAGTTTTAACTCTTTGGTAAGAAAGATGTCACGCAACATAAGAATTTTTGTCATATTAGGTTTCTCACGACCTTCATGACACAGTTATCAGTTCAGAATAGTGTAGTCTTTGGTTAGTGAGATGCACTAGCTTATGTTATGATATGATTGTGATCCTTATGAGCTAGACTTTTGGTTTACATTAGAAGCTTGAACAACAAAAGAAATATAGAAGGATGGAACATAGAAGAACGTAAGAATGATCTTGAATAATAAGAACTTAGAATGCTTATGGAAGTTAGAACTTTAATCAGATTTAATCACGCGTTAAATGTAGCTGATTAAGATGTTTCTTTTAGATGGATAGAAAAGACGAGACACTCAGTAAGTTTTTGAACAAGAACTTTATGTCGAGAGGTTCTTATGAGAATTTATAACTCGTTGGAAAAATGCATGCAATGGGAAAGTGAAGAATATCGAAGCATCGATGAGGCCCATACAACACCTTCTGAATGAGTGGAAAGCATGGACATCCGGCCAAATGACTGAGATAGTAGGTACAGGTTCCATAAATAACAGTTTTTCGTAGCGGACCAATCGCTTTTAGAATCGCTGAAGCACGTTTGGGACACTGCCAATGGTAACCTCAAATCTTGAACGACTCTAATTCAACCCTCAAGTTAAAGTTGCACGCTGAAGGAAATACAAAAGCGCGAGTGGAAAGACTTGAATTAAGAAAGACAAGGATAAAGTAAAGAAGCCATTACAGAGAGTCTACCTAAGGAGATAACACGGAGAGTCAGGGATGTATGAGAATGCACCGCAACCCACCCAAACCAATGTCATGTGATGATGATCTCGAGGAATCTATCAAAAGAGATTAAAAAAAAAAAACTAACCTTTGACTAAATAATGGAAGGCGAATGTGAGGGACGTGGTGAAGGACGAGGAAGAAGACGTGGACGCGGGAGAGGACCCCTTCTTGAAGAGCTGGCCTCACTAACAGCACCGAACCGTACAATAGAAGAAAAATTTCGCAAAGAGAAACCCCCAACGTTCGACGGCCTAGGCGACCCTGCAGATGCAGAAAAATGGATACGAGCTAAAGAACGGATCTTTAATTATATCCGTTGTGAAGATAAGGAAAAAGTAACGTGCGCTACTTACCAACTGATGGAAGAAGCTGATTTTTGGTGGGAATCAGTAAAATGCTCGAGAACTGAGGAAGAACTGGAAAATCTTACGTGGGATGAGTTTAAGACATAACTGTATGAGAAATACATACCGGCTGTTACAGACAAAAGAAACAAAAAGAATTCTGGAATCTCAAACAGAGGATTGGAATCGTCATTGAATATGATAGGGTTTTCAATCAACTGTCAAGGTACGCTCCACATCTGGTGGACACTGATCAGAAGTGCGCAGAGAAGTTCAGAAATGGTCTGCGTCATGAGATATCGATCTCCTTAGTGAGTCAAGGAGATCTTACTTATTCACGCACACGAGCGTAACTCTCACCATTGAGTCATTTGTTGCAGAGAGAAGGAAAAGCTCATGTGCACTGGTACAACCCACTACAAGATCTTGAAAAGGGAAACGAAAGTGGGACGGAGAAGCGGAAACTTAAATAATGGAAAGAAACCTTGGTTTGGAAACCGAATCGAACCGCCACAACAACAAGATTCGCACAACCTCAAACTAAAGGACGGGCACCCCGCCTAAAATGCTGAAGGTTCACCCAGAGCATGTTTAAGAGGAAATGTTTGCTTTAATCAGGACAACTGCATTTTTTGTAGCATGCCCAAAGAAGAATAGAGTTTTCAACAAAGAAACCCGAAACCAAAGCGGTGGAACCATGCAAATCAGCGCAACCCCGGAACCAACATGGCGAATCAAGGCCGGGGAATCGAGACAATCACAAATGCTGTGGCTATCGCTTAAACCAAAGAAGAAGCGGCTCGGGCACAAGGAAATCTGGCAGGTATGATTAATGTGACTGGTGTACCTATTGTAGTCTTGTATGATACTGGAGCATCACACTCTTTTATATCACATGCTGCCTGTCGGGGATTAGGTTTAACTCCAAATCCAGCCGATAACACCTTATTAATTAATACACCTGGTGGGACAAGAATGTCTCCTGAACACATTATCTCAAACTTAGAACTGGACATAGGTACTGAGAGATTTGGTGCTGACTTATATGTCATTTCTATGATAGATTTTGACATAATTTTAGGAATGGACTGGCTCACAAAAGTCGATGCCATAATACTTTGTGATAAGAGAAAGATCTCTTTCCAATGCCCTGGGAAAAACGAGGTCCATTATCATGGCATAAGAATGGGAAATGGAGTACCAATGATTTCTGCCATGAAGGCCATTAAGATATTAAAGAAAAGAGATTGCCAAGCTTTCCTGGTCACCTTGACAGGAAAAAACTAAGGAGGAGAAAACGATCAATAAGGTTCCTGTGGTTCGCGAATATGAAGATGTTTTTCCGGAAGAATTGTCTGGTATGCCACCTGACAGACAATTAGAGTTCACGATCGACCTGGAACCCGGAGCAGCCCCAGTCTCAAAAGAACCATATAGGATGGCCCCACCAGAATTACAAGAACTGGAGATTCAGTTACAAGATTTACTGGATCTAGGTTTCATACAACCTAATGTATCACCGTGGGGAGCACCGGTCCTGTTCGTCAAAAAGAAAGATGGTACACTAAGGATGTGTATCGATTACAGATAATTGGACAAGCTCACGATAAAGAACAAATATCCTCTCCCCAAGATAGATGATCTGTTCGACCAACTAAAAGGAGCTGGTGTATTTTCTAAGATAGATCTTCGATCCGGTTACCACCAACTTAGGGTGAGGAAAGAGGACATCCCTAAGACAGCGTTTAGGACACGCTATGGGCATTACGAGTTTACTGAATGCCGTTTGGCCTAACAAATGCCCCGCTATCTTCATGGATCGATGAGCAGTGTTCCATCAAGACCTCGATAATTTTTCTTAGTGTTCATTGATGACATTCTCATCTACTCTAAGACAGAACAACAACACAAGGAACACCTACGCATTGTACTCGAGACATTGCGCATGGAAAAATTATATGCCAAATTCAGCAAGTGTGAATTTTGGTTGAATGAAGTCATGTTTCTTGGACACATAATATCAGCCGAGGAAATAAAAGTGGACCCTGCTAAAGTAGAAGCAGTCAAAGGATGGAAGACTCCAACGAACGCCCATGAAATCAGAAGTTTCCTCGGTTTGGCAGGATACTACAGAAGATTTATTGAAGGATTTTCAAAACTGGCAAGGCCAATGACGCAACTGTTGAGAAAAGGGACCAAGTACGTTTGGACCAAAGATTGCGAACAAAGTTTTCAGGAGCTCAAAGCTAGATTAACAACTGCTCCGGTCTTAGCAATCCCGAAGGAAAATGGAGGATTCGTGGTTTACACAGATGCCTCAAAGTTGGGATTAGGCTACGTACTGATGCAAAACAATAAAGTTATAGCATATGCGTCTCGACAATTGAAGCCCCACGAGCTAAACTACCCGACCCATGATCTTGAATTAGCTGCAGTCGTACATGCCCTAAAAATTTGGCGACATCACCTCTATGGAGTTAAATGTGAAATATTTATCGATCATAAGAGTGCGAAATACTTTTTCGAGCAAAAGATTTAAACATGAGACAACGAAGATGGCTCAAATTAGTAAGGATCACGATGTACCATCAACTACCACCCGGGAAGGCAAACGTAGTAGCGGATGCTCTGGCCGAAAGACTAGAGCCAAATTGGGATTTTCATTACTCAACAAGAAAGGCTAATACGCGATTTTGCAGCGCTTAGTCTAGAGATAGTTCACTCCCCGCACACAATTTCAACTTGTGTGGCTAGTTTAACCGTAGTACCTGACCTACGAGAGAATCATCGAAGCTCAAGGGAGATTGATTTTAGAAAGATGCGTCTTCTCAGCGAGGATAAATGAATCCAAAGGATTCACGGAAGCCAAGGATAACGCCTTGATGTTCGGTGAAAGATTGTGTGTGCCCCACAAAGAAGACTTGAAAAATGAAATTTTGAGTGAAGCCCATGATACACCTTACACAGCACATCCTGGGAGTACAAAGATGTACCAGGATCTGAGAAAGAAATTCTGGTGGAAAGGAATGAAAAGAGATATCGCGGCATTTGTCGAACGATGTCTTGCTTGTCAACAAGTCAAAGCAATACATCAGCGACCTTATGGGACGTTGCAACCATTGCCGATTCCAGAATGGAAATGGAACACATCAACATGGATTTCGTAGTAAGCTACCAAAGTCGATGACGTGGAAATCGCTATCTGGGTCATAGTGGATCGACTGTCAAAGTCAGCGCATTTTCTACCAATACAAATGACGTTCGGATTAGAAAGGCTTGCAAAGTTATATGTCAAAGAGATAGTACGCCTGCATGGCATACCGGTGTCAATCACGTCGATCGTGATCCCGATTCACGTCGCGATTCGGAAGAGCTTACAAGAAGCCGTGGGTACCAAGCTAAATTTCAAAGACGGCTTTTCATCCTCAAACCGACGGACAATCCGAAAGAACCATCCAAATTTTGGAAGATATGTTACGAGCGCTAATAGCCGACAAAGGAAGCAATTGGGAGGATTTGTTGCCCCTCGTGGAATTTGCTTATAACAACAGTTATCAGGCAACAATTGGGATGGCACCATATGAAGCATTGTATGGACGAAAATGTAGGTCACCTCTTTATTGGGATGAAGTGGGTGAAAGAAAGCTTTTGGGTCCGGAATTAGTACAACAAATGGTTGAAAAGGTCGACCAAATCAGACAGAAGATCAAAGAAGCACAGGACAGACAGAAGTCTTACGCCAATAAACGACAATCAGATTTGGAATTTAACATAGGAGACCGTGTTTTTCTCAAGGTTTCACCTTCTAAGGGAGTCGTTCGTTTTGGAAAGAGGGGTAAACTACAACCCCGCTATATAGGACCCTTTGAGATCCTAGATAGGGTAGGCTACGTGGCCTATAAGCTGGCCTTGTCGCCTAGTATTGGAGATGTTCACAATGTGTTTCACGTCTCACAATTAAGGAAGTACGTGTTTGATCTGAAACACGTAATAAAACATGATGATGTGGTCTTAGCCCAAGACCTCAGTTATGAAGAAAAACCAGTCGAGATACTTGATCGAAAGGTTCAAGTTTTGAGAAATAAGCAGATTGTTTTAGTGAAAGTAAAGTGGAACCATCACGGGGTAGAAGAGGCCACTTGGGAACTAAAAGATAAAATGAAAGCTCAATATCCCGAGCTAAATTATTAAAGTAAGTAAATTTCGAGGACGAAATTTTTTTTTAGAGGGGAGGGATGTAATACCCGTACTCTTTGGAAGATTTTTTTTTTCTAATATATATATATATATATTTATTTCGATTCGCACCCGGAGAAGTTTATAAAGAAATTTTAATAATATTTTTGGTTTTAACTAACATACTGATTAATTTAATACTTAAATATGGCATAATACTTATAAATTCCTATCAAAGATAAGTTGATTCTCCTATTAGAATCGATAGATGGGTCGATTTTCGTTTTCATTTCGTATTGGACTTATTATTGTCAAAGCCCAACTTATTTTAAATTCCTCTTCGACTTCATTGCGGATCCTCAAGATGTGATGATATTTTCTTATGAGCTAATTTTTTTTAATCTACATCTAGTGGTTTTGCATCCCGCCACGATACCCCGAGTCCCATTTTCAACCTTTATAACCTTCTTTTCATTTTCTCCCTTTTACCATGGTGCGTTCTCTCTCTGATGCAGTTAAACTATCACTTTCATTTTTTTTTCTTTCTTCTCTTTTCCATCCTTTTCACTAATCTCTTGTCTGCTTGCTTTGCAGAAAGATAAAGTTGTCTCACTCTACTCTTTGAAAAGAAAACAGCAACTATTCCAGTTTCAGTGAAAGGTCTATCCTCTATCTCAATCAAACAATCCATCAAGTTATGAACTCTGCATTCATACACATACATAAGGAAATACGAAAACAGAGGAAGAGGATCTTTTGAACATAATATTTTACTCTTATGCTTCATTCCTATACCTATTACAAACGAACAATAAAAAAAAAAAAACAACAATATACATCTCAGTTTTTTTCAAGAAGATAATCAGGAAATTTTTATACAACGCAGTGCAAAGAAGGAAATCTCTCGCCAAAAACTCTCGAATAAATACAATAGTACATAAGAGTAGAAGATGATTCTTTTCTTTTCTTGAGAGAGGCCGAGAAGGGAGAGAACGGTGTGTGTGTATGTTTTCCAGTGTGTGTGTGTGTATTTTCCAAAGTGTGTGTGCATGAGTTTGGAGAAAGAGAGGATGAGGACAAGTGGCATTTCAATGAGGCGGTGATGGTGGTTGGCGGTGGAGGCGGTGAAGGAGGAGGGAAGGTCGGCGGCGGTGGCAAGCAAGGGGATGGGCGACGCGAAAAGGGGAAGGAGAAGAGGGTGGCGGCAGCGAAGGGGAAGGAGAAAGGATAGGCGGCGGTGGCGAGAGGGGAGGTCGGCAGGCGGTGGCGGAGGAGGAGAGAGGCGGCGGCGGTGGAACCAGGGAGGGACAAAAGAGAAAAAAAAATTGAGATTGGGTTCGGGAGAGAACCGAGAGCTTTGAGGAGAGAGAGAGTCTTTTTTATTATTTCCTTTCTTTTGTTTTCCTTTTCTTTTCTTTTGTCTTGTGTGTTTAATATTATTTGGATAATTAATGTTTTGGGCCTAAGTAAATGGTTGGGCTTACACCTACAAATTTATTTTTGAAGATACATGGTTAAAGTTAATTTATTCTCAATTGGGCCCAAATTAAGCTATTGATTAATGATGGCCTAATAATTAAATTTGATTAACTTAACATAATATTTAATTATGTTGAGAAAATGCTTATAATTGGAGAAATTTTTATTAAGTGATGTTTAGTTTATAAAATTTTAATTAGTAAGATAATTAATTAATTATGCTAGTATATATATATATATATATCAAATACTAATAAGTTTTTAATTGATAATTTGATTTCAAAATCAAATCTAGTTTTGGAAGAAAAGTAGAACGAAGTTATCGTTAGCACCCTTAGTTAAGCTTTGACCCCTATATTTTTACCAAAGTTTGGAAAATCCGGACTTAGGAATTTAGGAATAGTAGTCTTACTTTATTTGTAGACTTAAGGCTAGTATTGCTAGACCTTTTAAGATTAGTCTATCTTGTAGGTTTCGTTGACCAATGGAATTAACTTCGCTTCGCTCAAGGCGAGTTTAATCATTGCTTCTTCGAGGTGGGCTTATTTTACAAAAGTATTTTGAGTTACATGCTCTGATATTTCTAAAATGTGAATGTTTATCCAATATAAATGTTTTGTTACGCTCGCTTTCGCTTAATGCTCTTATATAACAATTTTGGCTCTTAGTCGGTCTAACACACTTACTAAGGGTTGTGCGCACGGGCTCGAATCGCGGTGGTTTGATCTCCACTTGCGAAACGGCCAAATGAATGGTTTCACTGAATGAATGGTTTCACCCAGGATCCGACGATGGCTATGTTCCCGGGATCGAGATCCGTTGAGGGCGCTGCCCCGGATCGAGAATGAATGTATAATGATAAGAGTAACAGCAGAGAGCGTGATACTGGCGCCATAAAAAAAATTAATTTGTTTTTACATAACTGGAGAAGTGGCTTTTAGTTTTGAAACCTTCTTCGTTATGTGGGGATATTGGATAAACTGTTTTGATCTTGTGAAATGTGTTAAAAGTTGCATGCCCATCGAGTACATTAGTATTCACCCAAAAATACTTTCAAATGTTTTCGTGTCGACCGGTCAGTGTCTTGATGGCGGAGGTGAGGCGAATGTTCTACTCCACAATCTTGACTTCCGCTGAATGACTAGTCATTATCTAGTCTTCTAAATCTTTCAAAACATAAGATTATTCTATATTATCTTGTCATTCTATGTCGAACTTGAACTCCTAATTCTTCTTTTACATTTAGCTTGATGTCCTTTGATGGTTGTTATCGTAGAAAACTAAACTTTTGATCTTGGGGACTAATCGAGTTATTATCTCGAAATGACATTACCTATTATTTCCTTTCTAAAATAGATTTTGTCAAAATTTTGGGATTTATTTTCCTATTTTCTCCGAATAAGTAAGGTTTCACGTCATTTCCCATTTTCTATTTATTTGAGTTTTGGGTCGTGACATTATTAGATACAAGATATGTATTATATTATATTATGAATTGTATATAAACAATAAAAATTCTAAATAAATTGTACAATAGACTAAACTAAATTCAAATAAAACGGATAGACAGTCCACATTCTGGTAGCAATCGAACGAAAGATTAAACATTCATTTAGATTAACATCCCAAGCATTTTATATTGTCAATACTTCAACACTTCTATATATATATAGGAGATGGATCAGGTAGAAATGAATAATTTGGTAGGAAATGAGAATGAATTTGGGTCTTTGATTTGTTGGATCAATGGTTGAGATTTAATTTCAGTTGTGCTACAGTTTTATGTTTTGTGTGCTACGGTGATTATTGTGCAGCACTAGAACCCTTCTTGTGCTACGCTGTAATGAAAGATGTGCTAAACTAATATATTTAGCATATGTGCTACTGAATAGATGAAATATGTGCTATACTAACATATGCAACATAGTAATTCTGATTGTGCTACACAAATATGAAAAATATGCTAGGCTTACATATCTATTCTTATTTCCTAAACTTATTTCCATTCTCACGGAACCATCCCATATATATATATATATATATATATATATATATATATATATATATGGAATGGTTAACGTGAGAACCACTTTCTTCGTGAGAATGTGAGAACCAAAAATGATGAATTCATTTGTAAAAGTTGATGAATCACGAGAAAGTTACTAAATCCAAAAATAGAATTTCCGCCTCCATGGGATTCGAACCCTGGTGAAAAATTCAGAATTTTTGAATTCAGTAACTTTCTCAACGGATTCATCAACTTTCATAGTGAATTCATTTGGTTCTTAGTTTTTAGGATAAAAATGGTTCTCATTTGAACCCAACTCTCTCTCTCTCTCTCTCTCTCTCTCTCTCTCTATATATATATATATATATATATATATATATAGGAATTGGTTTATATACATATAATCTTTACTATACATAAATGAGAATAAATAATGTTTGTTAGATTTGAAAATCACACTGTTATTTTTAAATATACATTAAAATTAGTCATATGTATATTTTGCATATAATTATGTATTTGTGTATCTATGTTATAATTTGTGCATTGAATCTGAAGCGTCCATATTGATTTATCAAGGGTTGATATTTATCATCATGTTTACACTATAAGGAATGTCCACATGATAACCACTATATATATATATATATATATATATATATATTGAAGAAAGTTCAAATAAAAATCTTATTTAAATTGAGAACGTGAGAATCATTTTTAGTCATTCGATCATGAAAATCTACGGTGATGCATCACTTTGCTGGATGAGTGCACTGTGCCAGTTGGGTTCGAACCCCATGAGTAACGAATATTCAATTTTTTTTAATGCAATAACTTTTTGGAGAATGCATTATTCTCACGTTTGTAGGATAACAAATATTTTCACAAAATTCAACCCTATATACATATATTTATGTATTTTTGGATAACTATACTATGATACTCAAATTATTGATATTTTATAATTAGATTCCAATCTAAAGAAAATAACCGTTAAAGACCAAACTACTGTATCAATAAACTTTTAATCAGATTACATCCTGAAGTTTAATTTCAACGATCAAAATTTCTACTTGGGATATCAAAAGTTGATCTGGATTTTAACAACAAAAATTGACAATGAGTAGACATCAAAAGGACCTCATTCTTATGCCAAATCATTTTTAATATCTTTTGTTAAATCCAACTTAGTTAACGACATACCACGTAGGATTTTTGCGCCGGAAATCAAACCTCATGATGTAATTGTTGAAATTAAGTCTGATAATTCGAGTACTTTAACTGTTAATTTGCATTGGGACATGACTGTGAAAAAATCAAAGTTTCTCTACACCATTTTTAGCAAACCACATCTGTCCCACTATCATTTTTATTAAGTCAAATTTAAAATTATTATCAGTTTTAAATCTTATGAATAATTCATGGACTCGTAAATCTTGACCTTAATATCTTAGGAGAATCGAGAATTTTAAATTTTCAAGTTGAAAAAAAAAGGTGGGCCAAATGAAATTGTGCAAACTTTTAGAATATTTTTGGGATAAAAACTATGCTTAGTTATGAGACTATATATATACATTATGTTTAAGATTTAGTTCTTGGCAACACATTATTCTACCCCACCTAATTTCAATTAATAATATACAAGATTGTGTGATTGTCAGATACACAATCATGTGCAGTGTCATAACTGAGCAATTTAGGTGGCAATCTCAAATTGGGGGGGGGGGCTTCCCATTAATTTTAATTAAAGAAAAACTAAAGAAACTTTTGTAATTGAATAAATACAATTAGTAAGTTCCTAACTAGCTAGGGAGTTAATAAGAAAACATGGGAACATGTGAAGTCGGGCGAAACCATGATTGTTAACCTCATGATGCAACTGTATATCTACAATAGTTACAGGGTGTGCTCATAATTGAGATTATTAATAGAGAGATCGATCTAATTAATTTGCATGCGTAGCTTAATAAGACTAGGCAAGAAATGAGAAAAAAAAAAAAAAATTATCCAACTCATTCTTTCATTATTGTTTACAGCAAGGTCTAGATGTATAGATTGGTTTGTCAAGATTTAGTTAGATTTAATACACTTGATTATTGATAGTTAATTTATTATTAGATGAGATATTGATTTGTGATGGATGATTGCGTGTAGTGACAGGAAGGGTTACAAGCCCTAAGTGATTAAAGGATATATGCATCTATACTATTGGGGAATAATAAACGAATGAAGGATTTTCATTAAATTTCTCAAAAAAAGACACTCGTGTATATAGGATATTGGGAAAGAGGATGTTAAAAGTTTACGACCAGAATAATAGATTAATTTTGTAAATATATTAATTTTGTATTGAAGTTAACTAATACTAATAATTAATTATCTTATACTCCATCCGTAAATTATTGTTGAGTACGTTTTCTTTTTTGGGTTGTCTATTAAGTTGGCGCTTTTAAAAAAAAACATTTTTACACTAAAAGTCGCCGAATTTTGTGACACTCATTACTTTCTGCGCAAACACAATTCTCCTTAATCTACGTCTGAAAAAAGAAATGAGTCATTATTATTGGGACGAAGGGTATGATACTAGAGTCCAAGGTCGGCATTTTGGGAGGCCTAGGTGAAAAAGGAAAAATGGTTCCCTTGAAAACGAAGTTTTGAGAATCTCATAGCCACATGATGGTGTTTCATGTTTATGCTACTACATAACTTTAATATTAAATATAAAGTGAAATGAATTGAATCAAATAATTATTGAAATAGTTTAGATCTTCTAACATTTTGATAAGTAAAATATCAATAACTTCTTCAAGATCAAGTCTTTTTATACCTTATTTTCAATCCATAAAATTGCTAACTCATTTAATCTTTCTTGAACATAGCAGAATGCAAATATAATTTCATCAATTTTGGTTTTGAAAAACTTCTTTCTACTGAAGTTAAGGTAACTAATTTAGTTAATAATGTTCTATACACAATAGAACCATTAGGAAAATGTTTGAAGATTTAGCAAACTCAATCAACTTTATTTTTGATGATAAACACAGTAGGAATAGCAAAGAGCATGAGAGTATTGGGGAAAAAAATCATATTTTTATTTTTTCTCAAATAAATTTAAAATTATTAATAAATCACAAATAATAGGATTATTTTAAAATTTCATAGCCCTAGCTAGGCTTTTGCCTCATTAGTAATGCATAAGGGCCGGCCCTGCCAGAGTCATTATGAGATGTAATATTAATTTATTTGTCAAAACACACTATTTTATTTTGGAATTTATGGCTGTAAGTTATGGGCTGAGTGTCTGATTTCTGTGGAGACTTCAAATATTTACATTATTCGTTTTACGCTAATTCAAGCAGTTTATTTAAGGAGATTCTGTGGTGCAGCAAGAAGCTAGCGTTTTTAATAGGAAAACTTTATCTAATCAATTCTTAGATGTAAATAATTAACTTCCCCAAAAAATGTGATTAGTTAATTTTCAATAGAAGAAAATTTACCCGATCAGTTTAATTGACTAAATAAAATATACTCATTGGGGAACCTCTATCCTACAATTTTATTGTCTGCAATTTTATGTGCCCATCATCTTCCATTATTAACTTCACTATTTTAATAGTAATATTTATTGTAAAAAAGTATTATCATGTAATAGACCCTCATTAACATTTATCACTAAAAACTGAAGCTTAAAAATTATATAATCTAATGATGAAATAATTAATCCAAATATTAAAATTTTAACAAATATATTGAGAATTAGATATAAGAAGATAATTGTAATTCCTAATTGGCACTACAAAAAAACACGCGAACAGCGACGGAAAATTCCGTCGCTAAACATCAACAATCCGTCGTAAAAACAGATCTGCGACGGATCAGAGACGTATTCATTCCGTCTCTAAAAGCCTCGTTGTTACGAAGACAACGACAGTAAAAATTCCGTCGCAAAATTTTGAAACGGACTTGCGACGGAAAACTCCGTCATTGAAAGATAGTCGTTTGACTCGTCGTTTGTTACGTCGAATTAACGACGGAGAAGTGCGTCGCTAGTTACGACGGAATATTTTCCGTCGCTAAATTATTTGGGCAATTCCGTCAGAGATCCGTCGCAAATAACGACGGACTTTTACGTCGCTATATAATTCCGTCGTAATTGAGTCTCGATCCGTCGCAAAATCTATTAAACGTCCGTCAGAACTATCGCATGAAATAACGACGGAATTTTTCCGTCGCTAAAAAGTTCGTCAGAGATCCGTCGTTGTTACACCATGACAAATTAGGTTGTGTTCGCCTCGTAACCGTCGCAGCTTCCGACTTAATTCCGCCGCTATTCCGCCGCTATACTTAAAATAATTCAACGACCGGTTTCGATTAGGTTTTACCCGTGTTTTTTACCTGTTCAATACATCCACAATCATCACAAATCCATCCACAATCATCCACAATCATCACAAATCCAAATCCAAATCCAAATCCAACAACATCCACAATCATCACAAATCCATCCACAATCCATCCAAATCACAATCCAAATCATCACAAATCACAAATCCAAATCCAAATCCAAATCCAAATCACAAATCCACAATCATCCACAATCCATCCACAATTATTCAATACATCCACAATCTGATAATTCACAACAACTATTCGATACGGAGTTATAAATCCAAATCCAATTCAACTATTCAACAATCCAAATCCAACAACAACAATTCAACATATCCATAAATGAAGTAAAAACGTAAAGATAGGAATCAAGATGGTGAAGGGGGTGGTCGAGGTCGATCTGCTACTCGAGCGATAGGAATCATTGGAATGCCTCTGTTGAGCTTCTAACCGAGCTTAAAGATGTTGAAGCATCCGTGCATGCTCACTCTGTTGTGCTTGAATCTCGACTCGATCCGCTCACGCCTCTCTTTCTCCGATCGTAGTTGCTCGACCATCTGCTCTCTCTAACCGCATCTGCTCCTCCATCTCCGTCGATCGCTCGATATCCGGAGACTCCATACGAGATGTCGCCGCAGAGCCGGAACTAGAGTCGCTCTCCATGAATGTGCGTGAGAGAGAACCAGACCAAACAATATCTTTTCTTCGATGCAGCCTCAGGATACCCTTGAGGATCCGAGTCCTATCTACTGGCTCTCATCTGCGGCTTGAGTCAAAATCAACTTGGTCCTCCACCGCTCCTGTATTTGCGATAAAATCGTTTAAGTTTCCAAATAGAAGTTATTTTTACATCATTACCATATTTAATATTTAATCTACTTACCGCGATGCTACGAGCCTTCCCATCTGTATAACTTCCATCGGGAGCGACATGATATTTCTGAAAAACATCCCACTGGACCTCAGAAATATGGACTCCACGTTCTCTGGCCTATTCATTCATTCAAACATTATTAATGTACACGTAGGTAAATGATAATAAGTATTTGTGTGCATATAATAGAGGGTACAGTTGCTACTTAAAAATAAGAAAATTAAACAAGCTTCATTAATGATGTTTTAATCCAATTAGTTTGTGGCGTCTAATAACTTAGCAATTAACAGATTATGATATATGTGAGGCGGAAAGAAGAACAACATTAAAACCTAAATTGAATTCCGAAAAACTAAATACTTACAATGCTGGTAGCATAATCTAAAGCACATCCGAGTCACCCACATGCTTAACGATTCCGTCCCTCACCATCCGCTCATCATCCTAATTAGATTTTAATTGGGAAAAAATGCTGATAAGTAATTAATAGTAAAAAGATATATCTGGTAAACTTTTTAAGTAGAGTTTATCGACCAGGTGTCTTTAAGGAAACCGTTTTACCCCAATATTTTTCAAAAGGAAATTATTTAGTCCATCGGGTAGATAAAAACACTGCACCGACAAACATGTCTTTGCTAATTTTATGTTTAGCAATGTTCAGATTACCAAGATTCAAACTATCAAAAGCATCACGCCCAAATTGTGTTTTCCATCGTCAACAGATAAACTAATAATTAATAATAAAAAAAGGGGTGGTATCCTGCGCGCGCACAGTGAGACCATCCCTAATTAATTAATAATTAATCTTAATGAATTAATTAATTCTAATTAAATTTAATTAATTAAATTAATTCTAATTAAAATTAATTAGTATAATAAATTTTAGTTGTAAAATAATAATTTTGAATTAATATATCTTGATTGTGAATTAATAAACTCTAATCGTGAATTAATAAACCCTATTTAGAATTAATAAACCCTAATTTTGAATAATAAACCCTAATTTTGAATTAATAAACCCTAATTAGAAATAATAAACCATAATTGTGAATTAGTAAACCCTAACTTTGAATTAATCAACCCTAATCATGAATTAATAAACCATAATTATGAATTAATAACCCTATTTAGAATTAATAAACCATAATTTTGAATTAATAAACCCTAATTGGAAATAATAAACCATAACTATGAATTAATAAACTCTAACTTTGAATTAATAAACCCTAATTATGAATTAATAAACCCTAATTATGAATTAATAAATAAAATACAAAATAATAAAATAACATATAAAAACAATAAAATAAAGCAACAAAATAAAAATCACGCTTAAAAAATTCACAAAACTTGTGCGTGCAGCGTAAGCGCGCGCACACAAGTTTTTGTGTAAAAAAAATACACTCGTTTAACCTTGTAAATTGACTTAGATAGTTTTAGGCCGAAAATTATTATATGTACGTTAAATTAATTTAATTTAATGATAAGTTTACCTCTTAGTGATTTCTGGCACAAGAAAGTTCAGTAAGAAGCCGGGTTTTATGCATGATATTTCTTCATGTAAACATTTAATTACAAGAATTAAGATATTTCATGTCATCAAAATGATGTTGTTTTATGTTTTCTTTTCATTTTGATTTTTAAAGAGTCACATAAAAATAACATCATTTTGATGACATGAAATATCTCAGTTTTTCAACTCATTAAATTTTATATTAATGGAAATAACACCCTTAAAATCCAACTGCCAAATAGAGTTTTTGATGCTGAAAATCATTAACTAGCTAAAATTATCACTAAATTAATTTATGAGGTATGAATAATATATTAATTGGAGTTCAAGCTAAACTGTCATTAAATCAATTTACAAGGATAAATAAGTGTATTTTCCCTTTATAAAACAAGTAGCAATACTTTAGATTTTAATCCTACAAACTTGTTTAACACTAAGTTTAGATGGAGGTAACTAGTATAATATTTCGCTTATAAAAAACATGAATAATATATATTAATCAAAGTTAGGATTAAAACTGTCAAAAAGTTAATCTATAAAAATAATAAGTATATTTCCCTTTATAAAACAAATAGGAATACTTAATTAAGATTTTAATCCCGAAAATTGGTTTAACGCTACGTTTATATGGAGGTAACTAGTATAAATATCTTGCGTATCAAAACTAATAAAAAAGGCACATTTACATTACTAAATACTTAGGGTGCATTCTCTTTGATAGAAAAATATGGAAAATATATATTTTCATTATTTTAACTCTTTTTACAAGTTTTATAAAATGAATATTTTTTTCGAGCATAATAGATTTTTTTTCAGGCAGCCCACTTTTCCTCCTTTTCACTCCAATTCATGATAATCATTATCATGGGATATTGATATAATAATATTTTTATATTTTTCATCTTAGAGAACAAGAAAAATATAGGAACCACTAAAATGTGATAAAAACTTTTTTATCTTTTCTTATTCCTCATTTTCTTATAATAAATTAGCAACTAATTAAAGAGAACGCACCCTTAATTGATCAACATATAACTAATTCATGGATTTTTCGTTGACTACTAAGTCATTTAATTAGTTTAAATAAGTTTTAATTTATACTAATTTAAACTTACTTAATTCGGAAATTTAGCACAGATAAATAATTTTATAGACAATTCCCGGAAAATAAATGCGTGGTAGTTATAAAATAAAGCAATAAACTGATAAAGATAAATACAAACGACTAGACATTGGAGCAGGCAAACTATACAAATGATTATCGTTGCAAAATTAACCATATTTATATATAAGTAATTTAATTATCGGTTGCTATTTTATACAATAGTGATGTTATAAACATCAATATTGCTAGCTAGATTAATACGGCATGGTATATAGGTGCTAAATAAATTTAATTTGGCTGCGCTTAAGAAGTTTTAAAATAATTTATGAAATATTTTATCATATTAAAAGATGTTTGACGTTTTGTGAATTTATGACTTCTCATGTACTCTTTCCCCTAATTATATAGACCACTTATTTTATATAATGCATTTCATATGTTGGATTAGATAAAATTAGTCTTATGATATGATGTTCGATTGGATAGATTCGACCCTATAATTTTATTTTGGGATAGTGTCATCTAGGATTTGTCTTGACTTATGTGTCTTAGCCCTCTCTACCAAAAAATTTAAGAGTAGTGCTAAATGTACATAATATGTACATACATAATATACCCCTAAAATTTTGATGAAATTAGTAAGTTATTTTTGTGGTGGTTCTAGTATTAATTATTATATTGCATGATTAACCCCTCCTATAATTTAGGGTTAAAATTGGTATGAGTTGACTAGTGATTTTATTTCTTTCACAAAATAAAATTAATTAAATTTAATAAATAATTATTGTTTATTCCATAAAAAAGCATTCAATTTCATTCTCATAATTAATTCATTAGTTTTTTTGTTTGATTAATTTCCTCATAATCCCAAAAAAACACCCCTAGAGAATAGGAATATCAAAAAAACAAATTTGTCTAATTAATCTCCTCATTATCCAAATAAAATTCTTATTTTACATTTATTTTTATTTTAATATCTTAACTTGATTCTTTTTTTAGTCAAATATTCAAAAAAGGAACACAAGGATAGGAATTAGAAAATTACTATAGTCATAATTAATGCACTAATCAGTGAAATATTATTAAGGAAAGACTAAGCACTTTCCTTCTTTAAAATGGAATATAAAATACTTGTATCCCTTCTTTAATTATCTTATAATTGGTAACTATGAAAATAAAATTCAATATAAATGGACTATTCCCTTAATTTTTGAAAATGATGGAAAATGACCAAAAAAATCCAATTATGTACATACATATTATGTACATCTAGCATTTTTCAAAATTTAATCTTTGATGATCTCAAACCAATTCAATCTTGGATAATCTCAAATTATTTAATCTTAAGTAACCAAATACATGCTAAATATATAGTAATGTTTCTATACTCGATAGGTATATTCGAATGTGGTAAAATTAGATTACATATTACCTTTACTAATCCCCATGAAAGAAGGATCTCATGGAAAGTTAACTGAGATTATCCAATATCAACCCAACTTTCTAATAATATATATTTTTCTCTCTTCCACATCACAATCAACAATTTAACTTAATATCTATTCTCATCAATGACATCAACTCAATCTAAATCATATTTCTTTTTTGCTTTATTTTTAAATAAATATTATTTATAATAATTTTTAAGTAATTTAAAAGATCTACTAACAAAATATAAAAATATTTTATATTTAAAGTTATAATTAATTAAAATATTATCCTACAATTAAAATATTGATACTTACCTTGATAATAAAATGACAATTACATGAATTGGAATATAAAAATGAAAGAAGAGAGAGTTTTGGTTTGTTGGTGCGAATATAGCATTATTATATTCTATTTATAGAGAAAAATAAATATGAATTTTGGTATAATTTTTATATTTTTTTGATGGATAGTTAACTATCAATATCATCATCTCTATAAAATTCCAATGAATCAATCGTAAAAATATCATTTGTCAATACATAATTGAGCCAATAATATAAAAGTTCCCTTGGAGTGTGTTGACCAACCAAGGTCGTCAATTTGCATGTCTTTCCCCTTTTTTTAATTCTCAAGATTTTGTATTAGGGGATGTTATGATGAAAGTAATCTGAATTGTATTATTTTACTAATAAAAAGATATACGAAAACGTCTCGATAGGATACGGTAACCATTGTACCCAAGATCGTGCCCAATATAAATGGTGACATTAGCTCGGCCATGAGTTCGACCAAGAAGACCTCGATCAACTACAACTCTAATCGCAATTGGAGCGTGAAGATTCGGATGCATATCTAAAGAATCCTATGAGAGAAGACTTGGAATCGAGTCGAGTCGAACTCAACTTGGAATCAGTCGAGTCGAACTCAACTTGGAATCAGTCGAGTCGAACTCAACTTGGAATCAGAGTCAGAGTCGAACTCAACTTGGAATCAGAGTCAGAGTCGAACTCAACTTGGAATCAGAATCAGAGTCGAACTCAACTTGGTATCAGAGTCAGAGTCGAACTCAACTTGGAATCAGAGTCAGAGTCGAACTCAACTTGGTATCAGAGTCAGAGTCGAACTCAACTTCATGAATATGTATAAATAGAGGCTAGATTAGAGAAGAGAGGGAGGGCGACAATCATCTACTCTTATATCGATCTACAATCATCTACTCTCAGATCGATCACTTGATCTACACTTCTTGTAATCACTCCTCATATTTTCAATACACGAATACTATCTCTCCCCGTGGACGTAGATCTTATTCATAGATCGAACCACGTAAATCCCTGGTGTTATTGCGTGCATTTATTTCCCTTACGAAATTAAGATCGATCACTGGCGCCGTCTGTGGGAACGAAATTTTGTGTTTTCGATCAACTTTTTCTCAGGGAATCAATCACGACAATGAGAACAAGAAGTCTTGCATCCAGAGCATTGCAACAACAACAACGAACAACGGCGGACGAGCGGCGCCGAGCTCGGCTTGAAAAAGCCGGTCGAGATACGACCCTCGAAGGCATGTCCAAAGTCTCAACGAGCAAGGCCATCCCATCCGAGAATCAATCACGACGATGTATACCGAAGTCACGCATCCCGAGTCACCGCGAAACAACAAAGAACAACGGCGGTCGACACGCCGAGCTTAGCTTGAAAAGCCCGGTCACGAAGCGACCCGGCGGCATATCCAAAGCCTCGACGAACAAGGGAATCCCATCCCGCATGAAGCGGGATACCAAAGCGAAGGAGATCACAACAACGACCAGACCTCCACCTCCACCGGATAAACCTCGACGACGCCGTGAGGGTTTCTTGAGAAAACAAGGAGAGCTTCCTCCAATACCTCGGCCGAGCACAAGGTCGGCCACATCCCAAAGAAAGGAATGCCAAGCCTCGTCTAAACACGAGGCACCGCGACGAGTGGATCCCCAGCATTCAAATCATGGCGCTCACACCTCCGCACGAAGTCGGGGCCCAAACCGACAGCGGGAGGGCGAACAGCGTGGGAAAGGACGTCGCGACCACCGCGAGGTCACCCTCACTACCAAAATGAGTGCGGAGGATAGTCACCCGTTCTCAAACGAAATACTCGACACCCCGCTCCCAGACAAATATCGGGTGCCGAGCATCACCCCCTATGACGGACTGAGGGACCCGTAGAACTTTCTCTCGCAGTTCCAGTACAATATGATCAACCAACGTCTCGGCACAATTCATATGTGCAAGCTCTTCCCGGAATTACTAGTCGACAACGCCCGCCGGTGGTTCGACAGTCTACCTCCTGGGAGCATTGGTTCCTACCGCGATCTGATGAAGGCTTTCCATCGAAGGTTCTTCCAAAAGGCCGAGTCAAAAACAACTTCGGCACATCTCCTCACCTTGAGGCAAGACCGGAACGAGTCCATCAGCGACTTTATGACCAGGTTCAATAAAGAAAGCCTGAAGGTCGCAGACGTGAACGACCTCCTCATTATCTCGACTTTCCAAACGGCATCTTACCCGGGCCCTATCTGAGGAAATCGTCAGTAGGAGCCCAAGATCGCTGCGTCGAGCTATGGCACATAGCGGATCGGTTCGCCAAGCGCACGGCGCGACAAGAGAAAGCGCTGGTCGACAAGGTGGAACCTCCGATAGAAAGAAGAAAGAGGATGATCGAGGAAACCGAGGCGATAATCCGGTGAAATCGAAGAGAATGGAGACCTCGCCTATATTAGAGAGCTCGGTACAAAGTAGCTCGGTATTATAACCGGTGCCAAATCCGATAATTCCAAGTAGGCGGCCTCGTGCTTGGAGTTGAGGTACTTTTATTACGTCGTTTTCATGAATAAAATCTTTTATTTACGTATTTGAGTTGAGTCTTGCATATTTCATTTGTCACTTATGCATACCGCATCTCCCAATATACTATACCCCTACGGAGGATGAACTATACCTCTTCTGAGGATCTAACTATACCTCTAAGGAGGAGAACCCTCTATGGAGAGAACCATACCTCTAAGGAGGAGAACCTCTGGGAGGAGAACCCTACCCTCTGGGAGGAGAACTAAGCGCGTGAAGGGACCACCCTCCCGATGACCTCGGCAAAAACAGGAACCATTCCTACATACGAGATCGATTACCTTCGTTTATTTGAAGACGGTGCTCTATGTAGGCGGTAAGGGACCACCCTCCCGATGACCTCGGCAAAAATAGGAACCATTCCTACATACGAGATCGATTACCTTCGTTTATTTCAAGACGGTACTCTATGTGTAGACGGCGTAAGGGACCACCCTCCCGATGACCTCGGCAAAAAGGAACCATTCCTATATACGAGATCAGATTACCTTCGTTTATTTCAAGACGGTACTCTATGTAGACGACGAAGGACCACCCTCCCGATGACCTCGGCAAAAAAGCAGAACCATTCCTACATACGAGATCAGTTACCTTCGTTTATTTCGAAGACGGTACTCTCTATGTAGACGAAATAAGGGGACCACCCCTCCCGATGACCTCGGCAAAAAACAGGAACCCATACCTTCGTACGAGAACGGATACCTTCGTTTATTTCGAAGACGGATACTCTCACGAGGACGAACTACCTTCGACGAGAGCGGATACCTTCGTTTATTTCAAGACGGATACTCTCTACGAGGACGAACTACCTTCGTACGAGAACGGATACCTTCGTTTATATCGAAGACGGATACTCTCTACGAGGACGAACTACCTTCGTACGAGAACGGATACCTTCGTTTATATCGAAGACGGATACTCTCTACGAGGACGAACTACCTTCGTACGAGAACGGATACCTTCGTTTATATCGAAGATGGATACTCTCTACGAGGACGAACTACCTTCGTATGAGAACGGATACCTTCGTTTAGTTCGAAGACGGATACTCTCTACGAGGATGAATTACCTTCGTTTAATACGAGGACGAGCTACCTTCGCCTCGGCCTTCCGCAGGCCGACCTCGCCTCGGCCCTGCATCTTCTCGGCCTCCCGATACGACCGTCTTCACTCGGCCCTCGCGAGCGGACCTCGGCCTTTGCCTTCACTCGGCCTCCGCGGCCGACCTTCGCCTCGCCTCGGTCCTCCAACGGTGACCACGGCCGTCGTCGCCTCCGCCTCCGCCTTCCGTAGGTCGACCTCGGCCTTAACCGACCTTGGCCTTCGGCCGTCGTCAGAGCTCCGGCCTCCTTCTTCGCCGTATCCCGAGCCTTCACCTCGTCCTCGACCTCGACACTAAATTACATATTCGACTTGGCGGTGAAGCGGCGGCGTACAACTTTGGCTGCGCCTCGGAAAGGTGAAGCGGCGACGTACAACTTGCACAACGCCTCGGCAAGGTGCCGCCTCGTCGGTGAAGCGGTCGAAGACCTCGGCTTAACGCCTCGTCGGTGAAGCGGTCGAAGACCTCGACTTAACGCCCGCCGGTGAAGCGGTCGAAGACCTCGCTTAACGCCTCATCGGTGAAGCGGTCGGAAGAGCTCGACTTAACGCCGCCAGTGAAGTCGATCAAGACCTCGGCATAACGCCTCGTCGGTGAAGCGGTCCAAGACCTCGCCAACGCCGTCGGTGAAGCGGTCGGAAGAGCTCGACTTAACGCCGCCAGTGAAGTCGATCCGAAGACCTCGGCATAACGCCTCGTCGGTGAAGCGGTCGAAGACCTCGACTTAATGCCTCGCCGGTAAAGCGGTCGAAGACCTCGACAACGCCTCGTCGGTGAAGCGGTCGGAAGACCTCGACTTAACGCCCGCCGGTGAAGTCGGTCGAAGACCTCGGCATAACGCCTCGTCGGTGAAGCGGTCGAAGACCTCGACTTAACGCCTCGTCGGTGAAGCGGTCGAAGACCTCGACTTAACGCCGCTGGTGAAGTCGATCGAAGACCTCGGCATAACGCCTCGTCGGTGAAGTCGAGCACCAAGACTTCGCAAAACGCTTGGCAAGATATACAAACAAGAAGACATGACCTCGGCGCGCCTCTGAGACAAAGCCGGCGACATACGACTTCGCGAGCGCCTCGGCGGGGCGAAGCGCGACATCGACTTGAACGCCTCGGCGGGCGAAGCCAGCGACATTCAACTTCGGCGGATCAGACGCTCCCACCGCGCGCACTACGAATTCCGCGAGGCGACGTCAACCACCGCCCCTCCATCACGACCTCACTTCTACGTCTTTTGGGGGATATGATAGGATCTGCCCAACTACTGGCCCAAGCATCGGGCCCAATATAAATGGGCCCGACATTAAGCTTCGGCCCATGTGAGTTCGGCCAAGAAGACTCCCGATCAACTACAACTCTAATCGCAATTGGAGCGTGAAGATTCGGATGCATATCTAAAAGAATCCTATGAGAGAAGACTTGGAATCGAGTCGAGTCGAACTCAACTTGGAATCGTAGTCGAGTCGAACTCAACTTGGAATCGAGTCGAGTCGAACTCAACTTGGAATCGAGTCGAGTCGAACTCAACTTGGAATCGAGTCGAGTCGAACTCAACTTGGAATCGTAATCGAGTCGAACTCAACTTGGTATCGTAGTCGAGTCGAACTCGACTTGGAATCGTAGTCGAGTCGAACTCAACTTGGTATCGTAGTCGAGTCGAACTCAACTTCATGAATATGTATAAATAGAGGCTAGATTAGAGAGAGAGGAGGCGACAATCATCTACTCTTATATCGATCTACAATCATCTACTCGGATCGATCACTGATCTACACTTCGTAATCACTCTCATATTTTCAATACACGAATACTATCTCCCCGTGGACGTAGATCTTATTCATAGATCGAACCACGTAAATCCTGTGTTATTAAGTGCGTTTATTTCCCTTACGAAATTAAGATCGATCACGTCCCAACATTAACATTTTTTTAATGTGACCATAATATTTAGGAACTCAATCTTTGAACAATATAACAAAAATGTCTCAAGTCGAATTTTCAATCTCTGAAAGTTGACGTGTCAAGCTGAAGGGTACGTGGATTCCCAATCCTGAATTAATAAGAGTACAATCTGCAGTATTTTTTAACCCTAAATGCAAATTTGACCTCGTTTTACAAGATATTTATATTTTCTTCTTTTTTAATATAAATGCATGTACAAAACTAAGGTCAGAAATACAATTGAGACGAAGGGAACAAGATGTTAGAGCATTGAAAACCTACAAAAATCTTTATTTCCAAACTTTAATGAACTTCTTTATTTCTTTATTTATTACTGACATTAAAGAACTCTAATAGTTAAAATGAACTAATTAAACGGATTATGATTTTGGGGGAAGTAGTAAGGACTATAATCATTAATCTCGTGATAATAATTTTAGTTATCAACGGAGAAGATAAAACCGGGAAAGTCATGTCAAGAAGCCACAAAAGTCATTTCATTATTGTGAAGTTATACCATTGACAAGCCATTTAATTAATGTGTTCATATGTATATATTTACATCAATTATTGACCAACTTGAGCTCTATCCTTCCATCAAGAATCTCCACTTTCAACTCAACTTGAAACTTCAATTTGTCGGAAGAATAAAGTCGGGTTTAAAATTTATTTATCGTTGTACAAAAGTTATTTATTGTAGCAAAGATGACATATTTTTCATTGTTGATCTTATTAAACTATGCAACCAAATTTCAATAAAATATAGGGGGGATTGTGTGAGATTGTTTCAATGTGAGATATATCAAGATTTGGATTTAAACTCATATTCAATTATATATTTATAATTATAATTAAAAATTTACAATTTATAAATTAAAAAATAACAATTAAAACTTTAAAATATGAGTTTAGATTCAGATATTGATATGTTTCACGGTCTGATAGGCTCATATATTTTTTTGTGTGCAAACCAAACTTGATTATACCTCATAAACAATACTTCTATATAAAATTATATAGTTTATTAACGTGGTCAGTAACGCTATACATCCTAAATCCATAGTATTTTCCAAACATTTTTCAGTTATAAATAAGCCAAAGGCTTCCTTTTTATTCTCTCAAAGTGACAAAATCCAAGAAAAAAACTTGTTCTTTTGAATTCAAATAATAGTTGAATCAATGAAAGACAAAGATCAAAGAAAAGAAAGTGGGAAATCCCACAACGCCCATCATCTGAAAAAGAAGAAACAAAAGTGAAATAATAAAAAGAAATTTGTTGCAGTAGTAACTTTTTCCTCGAGTAAATGGGAAGGACCATGAAAACGATCAGTGCTTTTTGTAAAGTTTGCACTATTTATTAGGCCCCATTGACTCCAAATTAACCACTCAAAAGCCCAAAACTATTACCCAATACAAATCAATTTCCAGCTCCCATTTGACAGCCCACCGTTTGGGGTATTCAACTCCTCTGAATTTTAACTTTTTATGCGAGTCAGAAATGGATAAGCTTTAATTATTTTTGAAGCTTAGCCACTTGTAAAATTTCAACTTTTACCAATATCTATACGTACATCATCTTGATTTTGGAATGAGTGACCACAAATAGTATAGTCAATTCAAACTTTATGGCATTTTTGCAAATGGAGAATATTATGTATTTTTTTTGGAAACCCATGTTCTATTAGGAATGATTGAATTCGAAAAAGGGATTTGAAATTAATGCACAAAATATTCGCTCTAGTAATAATGGTTACGAGCTGAAATTTACATGGCCATAATTTTTTATTACACCTCATCAGCATATTATATTTCTATATAACTGTCATACCCCGTCTTTCTCAATAGGATTAGAATGACTTTCAACTTAAAATTTTAAATGATTAGTCTTCGTGAAAGAAAATTTTAAATTCCAACAAAAAAATTATTTCGTTAAATATTATGAAGTGATTACGAAATTATTATATAAAATATAATAAACGAATATGATTTATATATATATATATATATATATATATATATATAAATCATTATATCAATAATATTATGTTAATGTTTAATTAATTAATAGCCTTTAGGATCGAACTTTGAGCCATAAGAATAAATTGTTTAATGGGCTTTAGTTTGAAAAAAGTTCAAAAAAGAAAGCGTTGGACAATCCAAATTATACACTATAGAAGCTTCACTCCTTCCTTTTTTTTACCCTAGCCTCACAATTCACAAATTCACTCATTCTTTCCCGCAGCCTCAACAAGAGAAAACAAGAGAAATCCACACAAAGGTTTAAACTTTTAATTTATATTAAATTTAGTAATAATCTTCTATTAAATTTAGTAATGTATATGCGTATATGTATGTGTGTGTGTTGTGAGTGAGATGAGGAAGGGGGAGGAAAAGAGAGAAAAGATGGTTATGGTCGATGGTGGCAGCGTTGAAAAAAGGCGTGGCGGGTGGTGGCTGGGGTGGAAGAGTGGCGGTTGTTGTCGTCGTGTGTGTGTGTGTGTAGGTATACAGTGAGAGGAAGGAACGCGATGGTTGTGCGACGACAGCGTCGCCGGATCTGTGATGGCGGCGGTCGTGCAGCGACTGTTCAAAAAAGGAGGAAGGGGATCTGCCGTCGTGTGTGTGTGTGTGTGTGTGTGCATCGTCGTGTGTATATACGTGCGTCGGGCCTAGAGAGAAGAGGGAGATGGAGAGAAAGAAATGCGAGGTTGCTGGATTTTGGCCTGACGGCGGCGGTTCGGAAAGTGGCGCCGGAATAGTGGGAGAGGGTATAGGTTTAGGGTTTGTGAGTATTGGGCTGGGTTGGTTTTATTTTAAATTCATGTGTTGGGCTGAACCTTTTTTTTTAATTGAATGTTAATGGGCTATGATTTGTTTTAATTTTGGGCCCGAAATATAATAAGGAACATGGGCTTTTCTTGTTAGTGGTGATTTTATAATAAAGGAATGGTAGGAGATTTAAATAAGCGTGGCTTTCTTGTAGGATTTATCTGGTAGAGAATTAAATTATGGGCCAAAATTTGGGCCTCGAATTTAATAATAATAAAAAAATGAAGTGGGCCGAAAATAAATGGGTTGGGCTCCAGTGAATTAATTAATAGTTGGACTTTAGTTAATTAAATCTTTGGACTTAAATTAATCAGACAAATAAGGTTTAACTTTGGGACTTAATTAATTAAATTATATTAAGTATAATTATATAAATAATTAATTTAAACTTAAATATAAGTTTAAATTATTTAATTATGGTAAGTTAATTAATTAATTAATTAATTGCTGTTAAGTTTAATTAATTAATTGACTAAGTCAAGGTTAAGTCCAAGTTTAAGTTACTTTATTTATGATTATGACCTATTTAATTAATTTAATTAGATTCTATTTTAATGAAATTAATTAAGTTAGATTATTTAATAAATTAAATTATATTAGACAAGTGCATAATTTGAGAATTTTGTTATGTGTTATATTAAGCGAGATTCCTTAATATATATGAATTTAGTATGTATTTCAATTGCATTATACTTTTTGTAAAAAGTATTTATCATAAGAAGATTATGAAATTAAATACGTTTTTAAACGAAAAGTCGAGCAAGAGTATTGTTGGTGCCATTGGCCAATATATTAGTTTTCAAATTTATTTATATTTTGAAAACCCGGGTTTAACGAATCATAAGTTAGTATCCTACTTTACTTGAACTTAAGGCTAGCTTTTCGAGACCTATTAAGATTAGTGTTTCTTGTAGGTTTTGTCGATCAAGGGGATTAACGTTGCTTTCCCGAGACGCATATTATAATTGATTTCTTCAGGCTTTGTCCTATCAAGGTGGGCTTTATTTACAAAAGTATATTTGAGTTATATGCTCTGATATTTCATGCAATGCAAACTGTTTATCCAATAAAATATTTTGTGCGCTCTACTCTGTTTAAGGCTCGTAAATGTATCGATCGAGATTCTCTTTTAAACTTGATATGTTAATTGAGAATTGTGTACACTAGTTAGTTGTTTCGGTGGGTTGATCTCCATCGGGCACTAACAAAATCATGAGGCATTAAAAGGTGCTTGTCTGGATGTGTTCAAAGTACGTTATGAAATTATAAATTTGTCTGGGTTACGTCTCCGATGACAATAATGTAAGCATGTGATCCGACGGTAGTTAGAGGTAAGGGATCAAAGCGAGTAACAGAAGAGTCATGACAATGGGCCCAATGAATGAAATATTTTCGCTGCGCTTAGAAGTTGTTTCTCTTTTTAAAACCTTCTAAGTCATGTTATCATGATTGGATAAACTGCTTTTACGAATTTATGAAATATTTTTAGCAAATGCATGTCCACTGAGTACATTAGTACTCAGCCCAAATATTTTCAAATGTTTTCAGGTTGATCAATGGGCGCTGACGGGGTAGAGCTGAGATTAGGGTTCACTCCGTATTTTTGAAGGATTATTTCTTTCTTTTGACTTTCGCTGATGAGCTAGCTCTAATTACATCTTTCCTTCTTGTCTATGACTTGAATTATATCTTTTTGATGAGCTTAGACTCTAAATCCTTGATGTTAGTATTTTGATCTATATTGGCTATCAAAGCACGAAACTAAACTTGTGATCCTGATGATAAATGTTGTTTTGATTGTATTACATCATCCGATGTCTTCCATTTTCATTCAGGAAGCTATACCCAATTCTAAAGGTTTATTGCCTCGATCATTCGAGTCAACTTATTTACTTTATATTTTTCCGTATTTTTATTAGTCGCACTCGATTATATTAGGAATTGCTTCCATTATATTAGGGACTCGAAGTTGGATTGATGTGTGTGTGTGTTGGCTATTGTAGCGTGACAATAACTAAACGACATAAAGAGGACTCAAGAAGTTGGATTGATGATTGGAAATAAAACGTTTACTCAACTTTCTGATTTTTAGCATATTTTAATTTTTGCAATTACACGTTTCCAAATTTTTCTAGTAAAACTATAACATTTTATTGGTAGACTAACATTGTTTTAGGGTATAAGTTGGTCACACCTTGTTGAATTTTTTTGAAAGTGTTGTAACTACAAAATTAAAATTAAATAATGTTGTAATTATGATGTTTCAAAAGCCACATGAGATTACAGTTTTGGATATTAAAGTTATTTCTAGCTCAAATAGATAAATTTAACTTCAAATCTACAACATAATATGATTATAAATAAATAATAGGTACACAACTATCGTGGCGATAGAATATGATTTCGAACTAAAAGTCCACTAAAAATTCTAGAGAAGTCAGTAATATTAAGTAGTACTAGTTTTTCTTTGTCATTCACGGTATTAATTATGTAATTATATTTGTGAAAAAATAACTTATATTTTCTAAAATCGGCTGTCTTCTTCAATTTTAGAATTCATAATAAAATTAGTAATATTTTTTCATAATTAGAAAGTAATACACATCAAATAACAACCTAGCTAAGTACTTGAGTCGAAGCCCAAATCAAGTGGTAACCCCATATCAATCTAGGCCCATAGCCATTCCAAAATTCAGTTGAACCAATGATCCATGTGCGTCGACCTGATTCAGAACGAGCGATTCTCTTTGGCCTCCGCTGAAAGCTCCATTCCGTGTACGAAGGACCTAATATAACCAATATACAAAAAAAACACACAAAAACTCGTATACATCCATCTAGGGATGTCAATGAGTGAGTTTTATCCGGACCAAAACTAATAAATAAGTAATGGTTCTGGTTCTAGAACCGACCCATTAGATACTGGATCCGGACCGGATAAGGACCATCAATTATGGATCTTAAACGGTCCGGATCTGAGTGGGTCTGGAACCAGAACCGGACCAGAACCAAAACTAGAATCGAAATTATTATTTTATAATTTAATGAGCTATGAGTGATTTCAGATCGGTATGGATAAAACTGGTTTATTGAAAAGCCTACTTAAATTTAGATTTGTCAATAGATGGATTTTACTTGGACCAAAACCAATAAATAAGTATTGGTTCTGATTCTGGAATCGAAACCAGACACTGACCAGACCGGACCATCAAGCTATGGATCTAAGCGGTCCGGGTTTAAAGCGGGTCTGTAATCAGAACCAGAACCACTGCATTAAAATTTAATGGATTTTGAAAGATTAGGATCGGTTCGGGACATCCATCCATCCATCCATCTTCACAATATGCTTTTAACCACCGCTTATTAATAGAAACTCACCGCTGGTTAATATAAAACATCATTGGTTAATAGAAAACCACTGTTGGTTAATAGGGTGTGCACAATGTAAGCAGATATATAGGAGATCAGCTCTATAAAAAATACTTACCATTTAGGCACTGTATACATGCGTAAAATTATCTTCTCAATTACTTCCTGAATTCCAAGTAAATGCCCTGTTAATTCTATAGAAAAAAATGATATCGAATTTCCAGTTTATTTCTTGTCCTCAACGCAAATTCTTTAGTTATCCGATTTTCCATGCAATCGTTAAAGGTAAAAGGATAAATTTATACATGTTTTTCCATACATTTTTTTACAGGCATTGGACACTTGTCGGGATGGAGGGAATAATTCAGTAGAGACAGTGGACAGACACACACACAAAGAGGCAGATTGTAGTGTCAATTCAAGAAAAGTACATAAAAAGCATCTCTGCCATCAAAGTGGACTGTATTGGCGGCAGAAGGCCTGAAAATGAAACAGCATCATAGTACTGCCTTATTCACTCCAATCTGAATCACTACCACCTCATATTCTGTGTTTCTTATGTCATTACAACACATGAAACCATAATCTAAGAAAACTCACAATCCCAAATGTTCAAGAAACAGAAAACCAGTGTAAAAGCATCATCAAGTTTTACAGCAACATGGTTTGCTAACAAGCCACTGAAAAAGACTCAAAAGATTCAGGACTATAACCAAATCAATGCAAGGAGAACGCATGTTCATACGAGCAAGAGTCGAGGAATGTGATACGGGATATGGCAGATGGATGTGAAGACATCGAGGATGAGACCTAAATGAAGCAGCAAGAGGACTTCAATTCGTCTCCATCCCGAGAGGGACGAAGAGAAAGAAACATAGAAAGCTCCAGAAATTCATGAATGGACACAACCAAATTCTCAGCATTTGACTTCTATAAGAACTCATAGAGCAAGAAAACGAAAAATCATTAACCTATATGGAAAATTTATGTGGAGAATCTTAATATCATTATAAGAATATACTTTCTAGAGAAAGGTACAAATCCTAGTTTAGGAAGGTTCTATGGGAATCCACAACTAGTCTTAACCCAAATCTAATTCATCGACTAAATGTCATAACGAAAAGGGACAAATGAACTAACGCAAAAACTAGAGGCTCGTCTTATATAGTTACAAGCAGAAATGAACCAATTGTCAACAGCAGGAGCGTTCTAAATCCAGACGAACGCAACAACATCAATGACAAAGCAGTTAAATAAAAAACACAGTAGCTTGGGAAGGACTCCAATCGATAGAAGAGAATCTGACATACTGCATCATAGAATCAGGAAACGATAGCAAAGAGAGTGTTAATTGCTGTCGATACCCAATTCCTTTCGTCTTAAATCCAAGGCCATACGTTCGTTCTCGAGTTTCATCCTCTCGATTTCCATCCTCATCATCTCTAATTCCCGGTCCTTCTTCCGACAAAACCTCTGCCACTTGAACTTCTCTTTCTCCAATTCCAACATTTGCATTTCTATATTTAGCCTCTGCTCCTGTATTTGGAGATTCCAATCACTCAATGACTGCTTCACGTTTGTTTTAGAGCCTTCAGCAGGAGCTCGGTTCGCATCAGAGTCTGCATTTTCCACCTGGAAACTGAATGTCTTGTTGCAATCTAAAGAATTCAAAGAATTTCTGAAACTAAATTCGTCGTGCGTCTGGCATTTCTTCGCCCTCTTTGCTAGCAAATACGCCCTGTGATCTCCAGCTATAGCCTGATTCTCTTCATACTCACCATGATCGTCATATTCGCCTTCTTGATCATCCTCATCGTTATCTTCATTCAAATGCCTCTTTGCATCACTGTCGTCATGGTCATCTCTACTCCTAAGAGCCAAGCGCAACGAGTGCTGCAATTCAGGATCGGCTGGGAGATGCAACCGGTTCCCGTTATGATACGAACACATTTCCTCGTAGTGCAAATGCTTCGAGCTCAGAATCTTCCGCACCTCCTCCTTCGCCTTCTCTGGAATGTGATCCATCACGTCCAAAAGCGCAGGCTTCTCGACAACCTCACACGAAGTCCCTCTTCCAAGAATCTCGTTTAGCCTCTTGTACCGTTTGTTGAGGTCGTTGAATTTATCTTCACACTGCTGTGGTGAAACAAAATGACCCCTTTCAGCCATGACTTTGGAAACAGATTTCCACTTCCCCTTCTTCTGCAAATTCGTGTATTTCCTCCGGGCCCCACTGCCTCCGTGTTCAGCAGCCGCCTCCTCACTAATGTACGAAACGGCCGTGATCAGCAGTTTCACCATGCTGTCGGTCCATTTCACACGCTGCCACGGAGAAGCCTTCTTGCCTTTGCTCGGATCATTCCTATTATCAGCAGCATCCTCCGTGAAGCTCGGGTCATCCTCATCACTCACAGACTTACCCCTATCGAGCTTATTGTAGTCTGTCAGCGAGAAAGAAGGCTCCTCTTGACTGCTCCCCATTGTTAGGGGGAAATTCTCGTGGATCGTGTGATGAACCATCGATGATCCCTGTCGAAGATGCTGATGGTGAGGCGCGAGCGCCTGCTGTTGGTGATGATGAACCCTCATCGGCCCTTGCAAATCGAAAACCCCAAAAGAAGTGTTGCCTTGCATTCCACTTCTAGAATGATTTCCTACATAAACAGCTTCACATCTAACTCAAGAAACACATTCAACTCACCGAATCTCTGCAACCACAACATCAATATCTTTGCTGTGAATACATCATTTAGCCAAGATTCTTGAAACCCTAAAAATGGAGTCTCTACAATTAGAACTCATCTGTCCCTTTCAATCTAATCTCAGAATTTTCACAACTATTCAAAGACAAAATCCAGCCCCTCTATAGGCCTCCATCAAAAGTCAAAAGTCATAAACTAAACAAACCCCAAAAATTAAGTCTTTACAACAAAAAAACACCTCTCTTCCTATCAATCTAATCCTATGTCTCAGAATCTTCTCAACCATTCAAAGGTAAAATCCATCAAAATTCAAATTCATAGACTAAAATAAACAGTTTTTTGCCATAGAAGTTGACAAAGCAACCAATAAAGCTAACACACACCTAATTCTGCAGATTTTTCGCTCATGGAGAGAAAACCCATAAATTAAAAGGCAAAATAATCAGCACAAAAATACAAAAAAGCAATTCAATCTCTACCCAAAAAATAAAAAAACAATCTTGACACCAAAACAAAGGAATCAAGAACTAACACTGAAACTGGCAGAAGCCCATAACCAAGACTTGACCCTGCAGAAATCGAACCTGAAATGAACAGTCCAATTGGGAGATTGGGATTAGTACAGCACAAAATCTGAATAAATCTTCGGATTAAAATATGGAAAAATCACTGAAAAAAGGTTGTTGAAGATACAATGTATGGGAGAATTAAAGGGTCCACAGCATATCTTTTAGGCAAGAAAGACACACTACAAACACACGCATCTCCTAGAAATAAGGCTAAAAGGCGATGTAAGAATTGTACAAGTTGTGCGTAAGATATTTCCGACTTTTTGTAGTTTTTGAGGAACATGTTGGACTTTGGAACCTCACCTAGTCACCTTAATTTGAGTTCTGTTCTGAAGAAAATGAATCTAGCAAAAATATGTTCTCTCTCTCCTTTCTTTTGTTTTTTTTTTCTTTTTTTTCTTTTTTTATGAAACCCGCTGTTAGTTATCTTGGAAAGTATGTAAAACCCCACGCCCCTGTCTGATAGCGCAAAAATCACACGGATAGGTAAATCACATTTGAAACCAGGTGTGCGCCAAACCCATAGAGACGTTTGGTGGGGTTCAACATGTGACCTCTCGAGAAGCAAAATTGGTCCGCCCGATGGGCCGAAAGTACCGGAATTGGGGTCGGGTTGGGCTCGTAAAATAGTGGCCCAAAAAGTCGGGCCTAAAACCCACCCACATAGCCCGACAGACTCACAAGACTTGGGGCTAAAAGCCGGGGTTTTGCTAAAAAGCGCCACATTTAAAGTTTAATATTTTATATTAGTAGTAAATATAGAAAATAAAATGAATGACTATTAAGTTTATCCCTCTCTCTATTACATTTCTTTAAGATCGATGTTTGATGTTTGATGATATTTGTAATTTTAAGTTTATCTTATGTACGTTGAAATTGATGTTAGACTTGTTAGTAGATTTAATTTATTTTATTTATTTTGAAATTGATGTTAGTAGACGTAATTTATTTTATTTACTTTGAAATTGATGTTAGTAGATTTAATTTATTTATTGTTATCATATTTTTTGAAATTAAAATAATATCTTATTAAATTAAATATTAGGCGGGGTTTGGTCCGGTGGATGGCCCAGATAATGGGTCATATATTTTCACCGATAGCATTTGGTGCCATAACCCGATAAAACAACAAGCCGTCGAGTAGGGTCCGGACGACCGACCTCCAATTTCTACCTCTCGGTCGAAACACACCTTAACCCATAGAGTGGACTTAAAATCTTTGTGCTCTTTTAAATGGATGAATTTGTATTAAGAATAATTCATCATATTGTCTGATAACTAAGCAAGGCAATCGATTGTAAGTTTTGGGACTTTATTGATAATTGTCCCATTTCGCCAAATTCAAGTCATTTAATTTAGATTAAAATCTAATATCTTTTTATGCCATGATTTAAGTCTATTTTTTATTGTTACTAGAACAATTTGAAATTTTAGTTTTAGAGTTCTTCCAATACATATTATTAGCCTCGATAATTGTAGAAATACTATTGGAGGTCCAAATTAGTGATTTCTTACAAAAGAATCTATCAAATTCAATACAATTAACACATGAATTCTTATTATTAGATGGATGTAATAATTATCTATTATACTTCTTTTGAATCTTATTCCATGAATTCAAAATCATGTTTATATTACTCCCTACATGTCATTTAAAATGTCTTACTTTTTTTTTTGTCTCATTACAAATGTCTTATTCCATTTTAAAAAATAATTATCTCTTTCAAAGTGCAGGTCATACTCAATTTTTATCTTTTTAATTACTGTATACATTTCTCATAAATATATATATCCTAAAAAATTGGACACTTTTAAATGTGATGGAATGAATATCTTTTTGAATATGGTATAGGAGTTGGTAGTCACTTATGTATAAAGGAATGCCACTATAAACTACAATGCTGGTGGTCATGTTCAAATTGTTCATATTTTCTTAAACATTTTAAAATATATGTTTTAAGTAAATATTAATTGAAAATATTTAAATGTGTTTTACCAAAATTATAACATCTTATACAAACCAAATGAAATGCATAGACTTCCATTTAAACATTTGAGCAAGTACAGGTGAGGTACCCGAAAATCATTTTTCCAATTTTCTTTTGAAAAAAAAAAAGACTTGTATTTTTTTGTTTTATTTTTAAGTTGTAAGACTGAATCCAATACTGAGTAGTCGAATCGAACCAATAAGTAAAACCGCTTTTCAAGCGAAAAGCGTTTTTGGTTGGAAAAAGAACCTGATGTTATTTATAACAGGGTTTTAGCAAAATAGCTACAAAAAGAAAAGAAAAGTTGCAGTGAAATTTGAAAAAAGCGAGAAAGAAAAAAGATGGGGAGCGAAGAGGAGAGCGCCGTGAAGGAGCCGTTGGACCTCATTCGTCTCAGCCTCGACGAGCGCATCTACGTCAAGCTCCGCCACGACCGCGAGCTCCGTGGAAGGCTCCATGTCTGTCTCCCTCACTCTCTCTCTACTATTATTGTTACTGTGATGTGTGTGGTGGTCTCTATCTTGGTTTTGTGTGGTTTGATTTCACTTGTAAATGATGATATTGTGATATAAGTAATAATTAAGCAGCGTTGGTAGTGATATGTTTGAGGAATGATTGGAATATAGGCGAATTAGGAGTGCGGTTGGTGGATGGTGGTTTGCGGGAACTTAGGGTTTCAGAAAGTTTTGGACTTTTTTTTTAATATTCGAAGTGCGGATGCTGTGAGTTTGAATTGCTAGGCGTTGTTTTGCTGTTGTATTCTTTCTCTGTTTTATTTTTATTTTCAATCCATGTATATTCCTCTTATTTATCTTTTATGTTAATTATTTGATCACATGTAACTTTTGGAATATCAGCCTCTTTGATTGGTTTTTCTGTTGGCTGTGTAGTTTTAGGGATTTCAGTTGAGCTGAGAATAAGTGAAACTACTTTTGGTTCTACTTACTTGAATTGTCAGATTTTCCTCTGAACATAATCACTGAGAAGTGTACCTGTTTAGACATTTGATAAAGACCGTGATATGAGTTCTACAAATGCCGGACTTAACTGTATGTGATACGAGATAGCCTTTTTCATATATTTATTTTTTGTTGCTTTCCTTACCTTTCCTACTGGGTCAATTTTTAGGAAAGGGATAGCCTGGAAGTTCTTGTATTTGTTATTTCAGAGGTTAACCTGTTGCCTGCACCATGCTGCTTTGAGGGGACTTGCACTACTACTGATGGCATTGCTGCTTTGTTTTCTTATATGTGGATAGGTTACAAGTGAAATAGGGATCATGCCCTGAACCCATTTATCATTTTCCTAAATGTAACAAAGTTGTGAATTTTAAATGTTCTGTTATTCTTGAAGTCTTTGCTTCCTTTAATTTGTTGTTATGTTAATTTTGCAGGCTTATGATCAGCATTTGAACATGATTCTGGGTGATGTTGAAGAGATTGTTACAACCGTAGAGATTGATGATGAAACTTATGAGGAAATTGTCAGGGTATGTTATTATATCATATATATTATCGTTAAACATTCTGTAGTGCCATCTGCAAACATGTAAAAAGTATGGCCCCTGGATTCTGTTTGTTTGTCGACTTGGAGGGTTTAGATTATTAACATTATCCTTAAGTTATCCCACATGAAATCGTTCGTTCAACAACGACAAATATGATTTTGTAGTTGTCCCATGCCAGTTCTGTGTTGATTAATAGTAAAATTGCATGTTTTTCATATGCACATTAAGATATTTTATTACTCGGTTAAGAAGAGAGAATATTGTCTGCTCTTAATTTCACGAAGAAAAAAAAACGAGATAATCTTAAGGGACATTAAGGTTTTACTGCTCTACCAACTTGGACTTGTCTACAGGTAGTTTATATAATTCAAGGTGAGAGTGTATTAGCCAAAATTTGTCACAGCCTGCTTATTTGTTGCCAAATAGAATATTACAACTGGAACTGTTCTCCACTATACTTATTAGTGATGTGTAGACCAATTGTTTTTATTTTCTAATTTTCCAAGAACTATATTCCGGGGCCTAAGTACGAATAGTAAGATTCAGAAGTGTTTTGATACATAAATCCTATAGTTTTATAGGGGTTATGTGCTCCTTCATGTCAGTTTTTTCTATGAAAAAATAGTGCACAAGAGGGATGAGAGCACTAAGATACTGGAGTGTGATAGTTACTAAATGTGCTAGTTCAGAATATCTAAGGCATGTTTATTTAATATCTGTTGCTGTTTGTCACCTTTGTAGACCACAAGACGTACGGTGCCATTCTTATTTGTCAGAGGGGATGGAGTCATTTTGGTCTCACCTCCACTTAGAACAGCCTGACATGGAAGATTTACCACAGACTTTCAAGGCCTAAAACAATAGGTTTCCATGTGTTATCTTTTGCACCTCAAGAAATTGAGTGGAACTTCTTAGATTTGTTGTGTATTCACTGTTAAGAATGATTGTTTCAAATTTTATTCATGTCAAAGTTGAAGTAGAATATGCATTGTCCGTTTCTCAGACCATTTGCATTGCTTTAAATCCGTTTGGTTTGTCCCTTCTGATATCAAGTTTATGAGAGACTCGATGATAGGATAGAATTATAAACAACTTTATGGTTCAAGAAAGCTCAATCAAACTTGTTTAATAAAACTTACATTAATAAATCAGTTTTTTGTACATCAGCCAGCTCAAAAAAATAAAATTATTTTAATAAATGAACTAACACCTCATCCAATTAGGGATCTTTGTTGTAAGATTGTACCCAGTTTTTAGTAAAAATACTCAACTCTTTCATAAATATAATAATTTATTTTTGTAAAGAAGATAAATATCTAAATGTAAATATACATCACAAAGCTTAGATGCATTTCAAGCTAAAAATGTGATATCAAATTAGTCTCGAGCATTCCTAATAACAGAGACAAATTCACTCAAAAGAATTGCAAATACTGAAAATTACAAAAGCTGAAGTAGCACCCACCGATCCCACAAAAATCGATCCCTATCAATGCTAATAACAGTTTGGGATACACATTAATTTTCTTTTTCTCGAAAGCGATACTTTGAATTACAAACACAGAGATACAACAATTCCACAAAAATATAACCAAGAATGCAATGTGATGAGAAGGTACAAATATAGTTACAAGTCTATCTACGTCTTTGCCTGGAGTAGCTTGGTGAGCTAACAAACGACTGCGAGTTTCTGTAGTTTCTGCTGGGCGAATCCATCGACCCTCTAAAAGATGCATATGCTGCTTTGGCTGATTCTGGTAGAGAGTCCAATGGAAGTGACTCCACGAAGCATGCCGTGTTGATCCTCGTCCTCTCGAGCTCGGATTGAAGTAGTTCTGAGCTGTATTGTTGGGCAAGTGCCTAAGCAAACAACAATATAAGCGTGAGAATATGTAAGTGACGGAAAGAAATTGGTTAAACGAAGTGGTTTAAGCCAGCAGCTACATGCAAGCAAAATGAATTACCAGAAACTACATGCATCTCAATGTTTCTGCTTATAGGACCTAAGTTTCTAGCTTTAGCTACTCTATCACAGAAAATAGATGTTTGATAGTTTTGAGGTCAGCAACTAGAGTCTTCTACATTAAACTAAGTATATGGTAGCGAATGTACCGAGTAATAGTTTGTCATGCAGGGGAAGCACTCAAAATCGAAAAAAATATGTAGCTTCATAGAACAGAACCAAAAAGGATTGGGTGTTTTCTTACAATGAGGTCATCAGGGGATGCAGATGATCCCGACTGCCTGTCATCTGCCATTGCATCATCACTTCCACGTGTAGCCCGGCGCTGATGATTTGGAGTCTCCACAGACTCTGTGACAGTTTCTATAGCCTTCTCTAACAGGACCCCTTGTAGAGACTTAAGAGACTCTCTTGCATCGTGTGTGAAATAGGGATTCAATATGGTCTCGAAATACTCAAGCTGCAGAAAATGAAGATAATAATCAGCTGAAAAACAACCATCTTAAGTATTAGAGGAACAAACTATTATGAGAAACTAGTTAGTTCTTAAGCAAACAACACTACTTGTATGCAGCAAACTATTACACTTGTTCTGAAGCAAAATGGGAATCTCTTTCTCACTTTTTGAACATTTTATCACGAATACTTGTCCTCCATGCCACTGAATTTTCAATTTTAAACACCTTAATTTACTCAGCAACTGATGTGTGATTCTGCAAACAAGTTCTAAACTTCTAATCTTGTCCATCTCCCAAGGCATGTTAATGATATTTCAGTATCCAATCTCTACGATGTAACATGAGTAGGAAAGGCATAAAACTAAAACAATAAAAGTGAACTATACAGCAGTACTTATCAGTGGCATCTCAACAAAGTTAGCAATGTTCCTGAAGAAACCTCGGATAGACTTACCTCAAGCATAAGCTGAGAAAAGCCACTTGGATCCAGTGCCCTGAGATCTCTAGTTTTGTTTTCATTAAACAGACCAAGAAGTATATCAATCAACCCTTCAACAAGAATTCCGAGAACCTTGTCCAGCAAAGGCTTGCAGCCAGCAAAAACCTGCATGAGGAAAATCCCGATCTTGAAAGAGGTCAAAGCAAACTACGTAACAAATGGTAACTTCCCATCTATATGAGACTTAAGTAGATGCAAAAATTTCAGAAAAAGGATATAAACAACTTCAAGAAATCTGCTTGGATGTTCTAAGTTGTACAACAGAGAAAGGATGAAGAAAAGCTGAATTTTCTCGAGTTGAGAAAAAGTACCTCAGCATGAACAGCTACCAAAGTATGAAGTAGGTCAACAGCTGCATCTCTGACACCCTGCAAATTTTTTGTATCATTAGAAATACAAATTTGAAATACATATTTTTTTGAGAGGCATTAGACATACATATTACTCAACTTGAAGTCAACAAAGTGAAAAAATTAAACAGTATACAAAATCCTCACTTTGACCATAGGTGCCGCTCCCCACTGAACTCCAGCATCCAACAAGTAATTTGTTGCAGCTGCTCTAATCAAATTTGTCTGGGAAAAGTAATGCACAAATAATAATGTGAATGAAGCATAAAAGTAGTAGCAAGAAATTTAAAACCCAAAGGACCTGAACATGTAACAGTTTACCCAATAGGAACATACAAAGAGATGAGTTCCATATTACTCAACAATCATTTACAGTATATTTTAGTTTCAAATGACAGGAACCCTCGCTTCTTCCTAAAGGAAGAGTTCCATAGCCACAATCACAATGGTCTTGACTGCTACTTATTTGTTTGAAATTATTTTCAGTTTAAGCTTAAACATGCAACTAGCATTCTATATCAATTTCTACAAGGGAATATCAAGAAAATTGTTCCTTAACTTCATAAAAAAGAATTTAATATCTCAGCTAGCAAACATATTTCATAAGGTAAAGCCTGCAACAGGTATCCAAATAATATGATTATACACATCAAGATGCACTATAGAAGTCTAAAAATCTTCAAAGCCAACCCAACACAAGTTTCTCGTACCTTGACCAGAGTATACTGTTCGATGACTTTCTCTTCAAGACCAGTAAAAGATATAACCAGCTCTTGAATGTCACCATCATCCTCAACTTTACCACTGAATAGAAAAGTAAAGTACAGCATGTAAATGCCCAGAAGATATAAAGAGACAGTTGCCAAAGCAAGAAAAACTTGGGAGAAAACATAATATAGGCAAATATTAAGGAGCACATTAGTTTCTCAGAACAACTAGTCTTTTCAGGCAAAGTTTATGGAGAATTTAAAGTTAAACTAGCACGTCAAAGTTCACAGAGTATACATCAGAACTGTATATAGATGAATTTTCTCCCCAACTAAACTGACTGATCATGTTCATACATACTGTTTTTTCATAGATATTATATAAAATTGCTGCTTTATTATATACCTGGATTGTAGCCATATATTTTTGTATTTTCCATACAATTCCAGAGAAAGTTCGTCTTTGCAATACCCAATATTGCTCAGGACCATCAGCAACTTTTGATGTGGGTCAGTAATACTTCCAGGAAGAGGATCGGATGATATTTCCACTGGTTCATGCGAATATCCATTATGGAAATGCAGGCTTCCCATGTCTGACCTATTCTGTGCAAGCTCAGAGCCAATATGCTCCAAGTGACCTGTAAGCATCCACAAAAAAGTAATAGAATCCCCAGTCATTATTTTCTCGATCTTTTCGAGTTAAATGAAAAACCAAGTTCATCACCCTTCATACCAGCAAAATCCAACAAACAGTTCAACAGGGCAAGTCTAACTGACTCTTGGATTTCTTGAAGCTGAGCAAAAGCATCCTCAGATTTTGCTGATTCACTTTGCAAAGAATGAAGCATCCTGAAAGCAAGATTTAAACATTGAACAGATATCCATAGGGGCCCAAAAGTTCTCAGGAAGGTGCAGTTCACATGCAACTCTATTTAGCTTCAGTTGCTTAAACGATAATAGTGCTACTAATCTGACATGTGTCATCATTATACTAGATTAATGCATGAGGGGAAAATCGATTTGTTAGATACAGCTAAAGAGCGGTCCAAGGTATTTCTCTGGAGTGAACAATTGCATGTCTTTGATTAAGATTAGACAGCCTTTAAGACAAAAAATCAACTCCAGGTAATTGAAGGTCCAAATAACATAAAATTAAGACGACTTTTTCAATGAACACAAGGAGGCTACAAGACACCACTCTAAAGTACCTGGTGAAGTAGCTAGTCAGTCCCCAGATCCAAATATGAAGTAAATAGAAAGACAAGTAAACAGGACCCTGTTTCTATCATCAAGAGAACTTTCACAAATGGGCTGTTGGCTTAACTTTTTTATTTTCGCCACCTCGCCACAAAGATATGATGCTCAAATGTCTGTAACTCAAAAAATTCAGTTCTTCTTTATTTTCTTTTTCCTATTTTTATCCACTGCTAACTGCATTTGTGTCAATCTCATTCCGAAACGGATAGTGTTGGCAGATAAAGGAGAGGAAAAACTGAATAGTGCTTGATTAGTTTTATAGGTGATCCGTGAGTAAGCTGGTGATTAGAGTGGTCAAAATTATTTTTGCAGGTAAATGTCTGACGGTCTATGTATTATGTGAGTTTGCTGGTAAATCGCTTGGTTGTAATGGGACAATGGAGCTGGAAGACTAATGTGGGTGAGAGAAAAGGGGGAAGAAATGGGAATGTTGGAATAGATTTTCGTTGCTGCATGAAAAATCAGGGTCAAACCTACAAACTTCTTCTTATGAATTTCATAAAACGCTCAGGAACTGCACTAACTTCTGCTCCTTAACTCTTACTCGCAAACATCAAGTTTATATCATCCAACTTTCTATCCTTGATGCCGATGGCATGCCTAAAGCTTTTTCTCTTCTTCTTTTCTTTTTCCTTTTCTGTTTCTATATTTTCTTTCTTTTTCTGGGTTGGGTTGAGATAAATTTAGTCCAAACAGTGGAAACAACAAAATTCTAATCCAATAAAGTGGAAACAAGAAAAAAATAAATCTGGATGCTCACTCATTGATTTGATCCATAGCTGAGATCATAATTGCCCGGAATGCCAGAGGCAATGACGAGATTGAATACGGTGACTTGTTTCTTTCTAAGATAGACACAGGAACCCAGGATTCATCTTTTGATATCTCTTCTATTGAACTCCGCATCCAAGAACAAAGCCTGAGTATGTATATTTTCGAGATCTCAAATTCAAGTGTCCTCAGCGCAGAGACTGCAAACAAGGCAAAAATACTCAAAACAATATCTCAAGTATAAGAACCTCAGCATAAAATGCAGCCCTGGGACATAATTCCATTTTCCTGCTGGCTAAATCATACCAGCAACTGGAGGGGCAGATTCTTTTGCTTCAAAAGCTTGGCCAGCCCTAGAGACCTCCTTTACAGCATCACTCATGTGAGGACTGAGGATATTGGATTCTTCAAGATCGCGAAATGTGCTAAGGACCTGTACAAGATTTATGCAAGGCACATAAGAAAATAGCGTACAGAATTTTAGTTTGATGCAAAAAACATTTATTATTGCACAAACTAAAGCGCATCGAAATCTAATAGGAAGATTCCAAGAAGTTTAGTCATTAAAAGTACTAAATTTCAGCAGCTCTAATATCGATGATGAAATTTGAAGAGCCACTGAGGGAGCTCCATATATACAGACCTCTTTTGCTGATTTCTGGCCTTGGAGTTCTGTATCTTCTTTTATTACTGATTAGATTCCTTTTGAACCTTACAACAGTTCTGTCATCGAACATAAAGCGAAGAGGCATTTACCTTAGACTCGTATGCTGATAGGGTATTGCGTATCATCCCAGCAACTTCATCAAGAGTATCACCCACTTTATCCTCAGCTCTATTCACAGAACCACTTGTATCAGCAGATACTTGGGAAGACTGAAGAAGAGAAGATGCATATATTACAACAAGAACTGGCTAAGACCATAACATTGACTATACCTGGAAAGTGGAAACAAATAAAATAACATCCTTGACTAATTACATAAAGACCAACAACAGGAAAAAAGTCTATTTTACAAAAGATATCATCATACTTGAGAACAAAACACAATAGTCACAAGGCATGTCGTGGTCCGTGTTGGTTACTACATAATTATCTGTTTCTTAATAATGGAATAAATATAAACCAAGGTGTTCCTCAAAAAACATATATTTAATAAAATAGAACCCCAGGTGAATAAAGTGAGAAGCATATATCATAATAAGTCTTAAGGAAGTTTTGCAGTAATAGGTATTGAATCAAATCATGATGTGTACTTCTAAGAAAATGTTGTGCCAGCCACTTCTTGTTGTGATGCGGCTTATCGGGAAGAGAAGCCCTGATAGCAGCGAAGTTAGCAACTTAAATGGCAGACTTGACAACATACCTTTGCGAATTTCCCGCTTGAAACTGAAAGTGCAACTTTCCAGAAAGCAGGTATGTGATGGATAAGCACAGCAGTTAACTGGCGAATATATCTACCCCGAAGAGCATCAAGTTCTTCGCTGGTCATTTCTGCCGGGAGTAGATCTCCGGCTAGATAGGTATCCATAGCTGACTGATAGTTATAAACAAAACATCATTGTAATTATTGAGCAGAAGGACACCAGCTAAATACAAATTTGAAAGCGTCTAACTCTTGCACATACTGATTGATTCATATCTTGCTGAATTTGCCTCCACTTAGCATCAGAGAGTGCTTTTTCACGAAGCTCATTCTGCATATTCTCCATTCTCACTTCATGAGCCACAGTGCATTTTTCAAGCAACCCTCTGATTTTACGATTCTGTGGCACAGATAACACCAAAATTGAGCATAACGATTCTCCAGATATTAAGAGTGCACTCATGAAAAGTCAAATAAGATGGAGTGATAGAAGAAGAGAACTACATATCTCATTTTCTATCATATGAATGTTGCTCAAATATCAGGTATACGGAGAACATAATTAAAGAACCGCCATTGCAGAGTGATAAGCAATATATTTATAGTTACATAATAAATGAGTGGTTACAGTAAGGGCTAGAAATTCCGTACCTGTATATTCAAATAATGCTTTATGGGATCAGATTCAGGCTCAAGCTCCAGTAAAAGCCGCACAGTATTTTCAAGCTACAGATACATCAAATAACCTATTAAGCAATCAGCCAAAGATACATATGATAAATGGTAGAGGTCTGTGCTTAACCGAAAGACTGGGTGATAAAACTAGCATTTGTATTATCAATTAATAGTTAATATCAATTAATAAACTCAAAAAGAATGCTCATCCGTCCAATTTTAACATGTTCAAAAAATTATAAACAAAAATACTACATATTTACATATACATTTATTTCTTGAATCTTGACACATTTTCCTTTTCTCCATATCTTAATTCTAAAACATTTTACTTGTTCTAGGAGAAAGATAATATTTCTTCTAATGACATCAAAGAAGGCCTTAAGGACCAGATGGCCAAAATCAATATCAATTCCTCTCATAACATGACCAGTAAGGATCTCCCACAGCAACTCTATATATAGATTTGTATATAACAGATCTCACATTTGTTAGATCAATATTTGGATCTTCCATGGTCTTGTAAAGCATGCCTTTGAACTCTTGCATTACTTTTTCAACCTCTTCAAGAACTCGTTTGAGGATTCCCACCTGAAAGTTCAATAAATTCCACACACATAAAGAAGGTTAAAGAAGAATCAGCTGACATCCCCATTCCTATGAAAAAGATTAAGCGGTTTTCTTGGGAGAACAAGGAACATCGGAATAAATAAAGCAAAAGAATGTTCAAAGCATGCCTTTATGATAAGAAAGCTTTCATACCAAAAAAAAACTGGGAGAAATCAAGATAAAAATACAGCATGAATCAAGTTAGATGATTATATGATAGGATGAGCAATAATTGCTTAGCCAACACAATTCTCTGGATAGTGACAATTCACCCTATTTTGAAGCTTATGCTTATAGCATTAATCCTGGATGAGACATTAGACATTTGCCAGGAGAAAGAACTTTAAGAACCAAACGAAGATAAAAAAAAGAACTTTAATTGTGAGTAATGATGGGTACTTAATATGAAAGAAGGAACACATACATGAGAAGGCAGAACGATTGACTTCGCTTTACGGTACTCTCGTACAGCCAAATCATATTCACCCTTACTAATGTTACCACGAATTGCACTGGGCAGGTTAAATAGTGTTCGAAACCTCTGAAGCATTCCTTGGACAGACCTAATCTTCTCCGCTTGAGCCTTGAAAAATGTCATTGTTTCAATTAGATCTATTCAAGGATAACAATTCTTAATGTATCAATAAACTACTCCAGGATTTGGATCCTACCTACCTGTCTCTCAAATAGAGGTCCAAAAGCACGATTAGCAAGAGAACTAACTCCCTCAATACTACTGAACAAGTGAGTTGTTCCAGCACCATCAGGGTCTTCCTCAATTCGTTTCAACTTCGATTCAATATCTGCAATAAACACAAGCATATTAGAAATTCAGTGTGTTGAAGAAGTCTCAAATACCGTACCAACTGACCATCAATAGTTGTTTTGCAGGAAACAAAGCAATCAAAGTTCTCTTTGACCAACTGCTTTCTCTGTTGGGTGCGTCCTTTAAGATCATTCTTTAATGAAAGAGCACCAGCTTCCAATTCGGCCGCACTTGTATCTAGGTGGACTCGTGATAGAAAAAGTTTTGCATCGAAGTTCTCTGAGTAATAGTTTAATTTTTCTGCAAAACCATGTAAATAGGGCTGCCTTCAAATCCAATCAGCAATATTTCTATTCAAACATAATTTTTTGTAGCTCAAATCACACAATTAAGGAACAGCTACCACCTCACTTAATAAACTCTCATATTGAATTCCTCCTCTCTTCCAAAAAACCATATCAGAAAATTTTATCTGGCAATAGTAATTAATTTTTCTTCTGTATAACAGAAGGGAACCACAACTTAAACTCTTTCGTTTTAATTCCCACATTCAAGCTTTTGTAAAACAAAGTAGCTTCAAGCAAGGGGACAATATGCTGCATCCTATAAAAAGGTACTCAGCTAATATGTGGCTCCATAAACCAAACTTAGTGGAGTAAGATAATCACTACAAACCAGAAGGCAATTGAAACTCAAGGAATTAAGAGCACAACTAAAAATATAAGACTTGTAGTCTGAGACACTTGTAGATATCAACCGCATGTATGACCAGTTAGAACATAATAAGATAGAACAAAGATCTATAACCAGAGCTTCATAGCTGTATTCTTTCAGTTTTCAAAATGATATACAAGTGGAAAAGAACTAAACTATAGTATTGTATGGTGCAAAAACACAGTGATGGATTTTAAATGTTCAATTGCAACGGGCATGACGTACTGCAAGAAGATCTTTAAAAAGTAATCCAGCACCTCCGTACCGCATGTTATTCTCCAGACACATAAGTTTCAACAAACTAAGAGCACCTACCCTCCGCTAAATTTCTTTATTCTTAGTAAAGTAGGAAATGTAACTATAACGTCTTCTATGATTCAATAGATCCCTCTAGCATGAAATAGCCTAACTGCCATTTCAAGGCATCCGCTTCCACATATGGAGCACTGGTCATTCCTGAACTCTTAACTACATAGATGATAAAGTGAACTCACTACAATACTCTAAAGAACCACTAATAAACTAACACTTGAATTAGTATATTCAAAGTCATCATACTTAAACTACACACACCTCTAAGCATAATACCACACTGACACAGCTATAACACAATCCAAATCTGCTTTCTGGTGCATAAACTATAAGGCAGGAAAATATAAACTGACAAGTAACTACATATAACATTTTTCTTGAGTTCATGATGAAGATTAAAACTGTTGAAAACTAGGCTTGCTTCCTTCAGTTCACTCCCACTTGAGATTAACATCAAGTAGTCAGAACCAGGACGAATGGGTTGTGCTGGATGCTTCCGAGTCATGGGATACTTATTGATGAGAAGAATAGTTTAAAGGTAAAGAATATAAGACCAATAAACTATGGTATATATTTTATTGTAATTTAATCGGAATGGTACAAATTGTGATTCAGAGGACAAACTAGGAAAAAATAAATGCAGTAAAAGCTTTATACTTTTCCATGCATTCTCAAGACTATCAACCCTGATTGAAATCTTGCACCAACAATTAGCAGTGGGTCACCATGATAGAAGAAATTATTTCATAGTTGATATTTTGTATCCTCAAACATCTCATAAGTTAACGTAGACTTAAATATCATATATCACTAATATTTATGACCCACAAAGTACACTTTCTCCAGCGTGTCAGCTGAAGATACTGCTGCCTATTAAAAGAGAAGCTCACAGATATGTCAGTATCATTTGCAGATACCAGCTAAATCCAACTTCTCAAGCTCTCCAGAAGTGAAATGATTGTAAGATATTCATTTGAACATTTGTAATTCGTCCATATCAAAGAAATCATGATAATAGTAAATTCACAATTGTGGCATTCGGCAAAAATAACTTTTAATGGGTCCCTTTACGGCTTTACAGAACTTTTGTCCCATATTTTCTGGTGCGAGAACCAACACAAAGTTGTGGGATCCATATAAAAGGTTTCATCCTTAAAGAAAGCAGCATCTAGATATGAGCTGTTAATGACTAGGAGAAAGAGACATACACTACACAGCACAAGAAATACTAAAGCAAATACCCCGTGAACTTGGATCAAGAGGTTCCACATCAGTGGTGAAAGTGGCACTGGCTATATTGTCGCTGATCAATCTAAACGTCTTGTGGTTAATTAGCCTGGCCACATATCAGTAGATTAGTAAGCAATCAGTAAGCAACTTAAAGGAGGGAAGCAAGCCCAAATCTGAAGTTTTACCCCAATCCAAGAGGATCCACCCACTCCATGCCACGGGGAAGCGACTGTACACTGGTTAATCCTTTGGGCTTCTTATCATACTTTGGAAGCACGGGAACTGCTTTCGCATCCCTCATTTCACGGACCCTCCGAGCCAGCTGATGAATAACTTCACTTGTATAAGTGTTTCCATATATTAGAGTATAATAAATAGCAAGTATTTATCATATCACATAAATTCAGCATTTCCCTTCCCACTGGCACTATAACTTTTGCAATTCACATAATTTGAGGAAAATAAATTAGCAAACAAGATTAGCTTGCTCTCTTATGTAGCGTGTGAACTTCGGTAGTTGACATAGTTAAGGAAAACAAATATGAAAGAAGAACTAGCTACCACTCTTATGCAGTGCGTGAAATTCCTCCTATAAAGTAAACTAACACATCAATTAAGCTTGCACTGAAACAAACCCCAAACAACATAAATAGTAATGTCCATAAATCTCAGCTTCGAATAAAAACTAAGCAAAATTCCACTTGAATTAGCAACTAAATTAAGAGCCCACAGCAATAAATGATCCAATTTGCACGTGCTTGCATACATATATACTCGAGCATATTCAGATGCACAATACCTCAGCTTCATCAACATGCTTCCAGCAACTGGGCTCCCCCCCATCCCACGCCCTGTCCTCATCTTTCTTACCGCCACCGCGGCTCTTAGCAGCCACTCCGCCTCGATCATCCTCGTCGCCAGATGAAATGCTCAGCATCTCCACCTCCGAATCGTCGTCTTCATCCAACGAAGGCTTCTTCTGCTTATTGTTTCCCTTCTTCTGATGTTGCGCCGCGTTCGCGCTCCTCCCGCCGCCGCCGCCCGCTCCGCGGCTCGCCGGAGGCTGGACATAGTTGCGCACAGGCTTCGACTTAGACGACGCCGGCTTCTGGTAATTGACATTGCGCTGCGATTGCTCCTTCAACGCCATCTGCAATAGCTCGTCCTCATCCAAATCGTCGTCGCTCGACATTTTTCAGCACGGAACTCGACAATTACGTGTAGATAAGGTGATTGGGCGTATATGTGTGTGAATTTGTGAAAATTGTGAAATTAGATCTGAGTGGAGGGGGTATTGATCAAAATTAAAGAAATTTCTATTTTCTACAGAGGCGTCTGAAGAAGGAGACGGGTAAAATCTAGTGTTTTGCGATCTATCCTATAAATGTTATGACTGCTGATCCTGGGTGCCACGTAGCCCTCTTCTTTTAAGAGTCAATTTTTTTCTTGTAAATTTCTTGAGTTTCAGAGTTTTCTTTGTCGCAAATTGACAAGCAACTTCTAATTTTTTTATTGACCGCTGGTAATCTTCTTTTAAAAAAAATCTTTGAAATCTATATTAGATCTTAAAGTTATTAAAGTTATTGTGTAATAATGTGTATATTAATTTCATAATTCCAATTTTAATACATATTATATAATTCCACTATCATAACTGTTTTATACTCCATCCGTCACTAAATTCGTGCATTTAATTCCATTTTGATCTGTCCACAAAAAATATTCACTTTCCTTTTTTGAAAATATCAATTTTACATTTTTACCCTAAACCTATCAATTTATTTACAAAAAACGACTCATGACCCACCTTTTTACACTCATTATTCATTAATATATTTATTTATTATCCTCATGGCACACCTTTTTATACACACTTACTTTATACTCATTACAGTTTATTAAAACTCGTGCCACTAAAATCAATGAACGATTTTGATGGACAGAATGAATAATATTTAATTATTTAATTTTGAAATAGTGCGATTAGGCAGAAAATTTAACTTAAAAGACAATGTATAGTATCTTATGAAGTTTGGAAAACTAAGCCTACAAAATTTATGTGTCGTATCTACAAGATTAGGGTTTATATGATCAAACTTACTGAAAAGATGAAATATTTTTGCGAATTACATCTTTTTAAAAACTCTGCAAACTATGCATAAAACATGTAAATATGATGTATAGAACGGTATAAAATTATGCGCAGTTAAAACTTTCTAAAATTGTTTGTTTTGCAATAATTTTAGAATATTTTCGTTGTGCACAACTTTATTATTTTATTCATCAACTTTATATGGTTGTACATAGTTCTCAAGTATTGAAAAGGATGACTTCTCACTTAATCTAACCCATATATATATTGGATTTATATACTGAAAGCAGAATAGTTGAGTTTGTGTACAATGTTTCTTGTTACCACTATTTCAATCTCCTACTTGAATTATTTATTTGATTGCATATGTTGTCCCTCTATCACATACAAAAGTTAGATTATACAATGTTTAGAAGATCATAGAAGTCTGTATGATTGGTTAAGCTGGTTGAGATATAAAAAGGATCACAACTGATACAACTTGAGGACGAGTTATCGGTATAAGCTGTAATATAGATAAGAAATAACTTGACTTTATTGTTTATCTATGTTGGTACGTCTTGATGTATTGATGGATCACAATGAAATGAGTTTTTCTATTTGACCGTCGTAAAGAAATTAGATCTCGGTGATTTTACGTTGATCTAAACCTCAATAAAGTTTGAGGCGAGTATGAGTTATTGATCATCATTTTGACTTGTTATGAGTGATAGTTACATGAGATAACTCAAGGTTCTCTGCATCTTGGGTTATGACAGTGCTTGTATGTTATGTTGGTTACTTGTATCAAGTCACTGTATCCGCTTAGGATGATGATGTCCCCTTAAGGAGCTCAAAATCTTTATTGTACTAAACCTTGCAGGTTGAGTTAGCTCAAGTACAATAATAAGGTTGAGTGTTACTACATAAGAAATTAAATAGGTTAATTTAATTTTTTTTAAGTAGTCAGAGTACTATAAATAATTAATGGACGTGCGATATCTTAAATACAGAGATTCGTAAGTCTAAATATAAGCCCGACTCAACTTCGGTAATAAATGGTAAGTCAACATTTGTTTTCTAATGGAATGAATAATGCTTATGAATTAATTTATCTTTTGTGTTGAACATAAGATAATTAATCCATTTGAAGCTCATCTTTATTTCTTGTATTTGATTCATGGGTTGACCCATCAAAACCTATTGTTGTGTAATTTTCGATCACCCCTACAGGAATCTCACTGGAATTATGTTCTGATTAATATATTATTTATTTAATATATCTATTAATCTAGATAGATATTATCTGATATTATTTAATATCAGATATAATTATTCTATATAGTAATTATCTTCAGGGAAGAAGATAATTATTATATTTATTAGCTGTATCATAATTCTCTCTTTAGTATTATAGAAAAGTACTATAAATATATGATATGAGAAAATCAGATCATCCATTCCAATAATGTGATTTTTGAAATCACTATTCACCAATGCAGAGGGCAAAAAAAATTCAGTGTTCTCTATAAATTACTCGTACTCAGTATTGAAGATCAGGTATCCGGAACATCGTCCAAAAGATCAAAGATGAAATCTTCCATTGATCTACTGTGCCAGAAATTCGTAGGTAAACACGAGATAATCCATGTATGTTGCAATTAATATATATATATGAGCATGCTATGAATATAATCAATATATGGTGAATTAAACATTCAAGATAAATCATCGGGAGCACAGGTAAATTCAGATTTTTCATAAGATGTGTGAACATACGAATAATGCATAAATATATTATACACATGTATAGGGCTGACAATTCGTGCGTGTCGGGTCGTTATCATGTCGACACGATAACGACACGACCTGATAAGGCCAAACACGAATACGATTCGTTAAGGATCTGTCTGACACAAACACGAACACGACACGAAATGTACTGACACGGACACGACACTGACACGAATATGACACGATTTTTTTCGTGTTGACACGATATGATAACGACACGATATGAAACAATAAATTTATATCAAAATTAGAAAATAAATATATATATAAATATATATAAATATAATTAAATTAATATTAAATATATATAAATATTATCGAATTATACGAAAACGACACGAACACGAATGCAACACGAAAATTACCGGGTTACACGAACACGATACGGATCCGACACAAACACGACACGAAATTATCGTGTCCTTATCGTGTCGACACGATAAGGACACGAACACGATAAGGCTGAACACTAACCCGTTAATTTCTTGCGTATTCGTGTCGTGTTCTCGTGTCGGGTCGAAAATTGTCAACCCTACACATGTATAACATGTGTAAAAAGTAATACATATGTATATATATGTACATTTTACGTAAAGTAAATGCACAATGCACTGTTACACTGTGAAATACACCTATGTACATATACATTACTTTCCATGGGTGTATGTATATAATATATTTATGTATTGTTCGCATGTTTACAAAGTAAGAGGTATATGTATGTGAATCAGTCTCTCTCTATATATATATATATGTTATAATAAGAATATGAAATAAGAATATATCCTATCTACTAATTACTAATTAATTAACGGTACATATTTGTTTCTCATTTCTGTTCTAGATTGATGACATCAATAACAATATTTCTAATCCCATTCGACATAAAGGGTAAAATAGTCAATATAATATTCATCTTCTCTCTCGTTAACTACCGTAATTAATCGGATTTGACCGTCCCATTCTCTGCATCTTCAAATCTTTTCATATCACTACATTGGCACCATTGCATCCTCTTCAATCTAGCAAAAACTAAATCATGCGATTCCTTCGCATCAAGCCCTACGATTCCTTTGCAACTCCTTTGAACCGGCACATAAAAATGATTATGGACAATGAATAGCATAGTAATCGGTGCGACAAAGCTCCACAAAATAAATGTGATTAGTTTTTATGTGCAATTCTATGCGATTAGTTCTGTGTTTTATGTGTGATTATGTGCATTTTATGTGCGATTATGTTTGTTTTGCAACAAAGTTCAAAGCACTCACACATATTGTTGTCTTGCCCGCTGTGTTTTGTTGAAAAGAATGTAGTACTATGGTCTTTTCATGTACGTTTTGCTAGAAAGATTGATATTATGTTTCTGAATTGTATCTAAATTTTTATATATTACACACATATTAAAATATTTAGCATGTAGTTTACAAATCTTTTGCAAAACTAATTGATGAGGTTCTTTATTAGTTAGATGTAGCATTTTGTTAGTTAGATGTAGCATCTTATGTTATTGAATTTAGCATTAATGTGTGTGTCATGCACACAATATAACATTCTATTGACTATTATGAATATATATTTTTTTCGTTGTTTATTTTTTGTAGATCGTTGTAAGCAAAAAGCTTTGGAGATCATCAATACAAAATGCAGATCAACATGGGGAAATTTACAAAGAAAACAAAAATATTAACATTATGTTTCTGAATTGTATCTAAATTTTTTTTATATAGCAAAAGTATTAAATATGTAGCATAAATAATGCATAACGTAGTATTTTTTTAAACATACTGTAGCATTTAAAACTCACATGTTTTCATATGTAATTGTGCTACAATTAAACAAAGAGTGTCACATACATGTTATATATATGCTACAAAATTATGTTAAAAGTGCTATACAAGAAGTCATTATAATAATATATATGTGAGGATGAAAAAACATCAAATTAATTGTTATATAATTGTGCTAAATATGTAAATAAAAAGTGCTACAAAAATAAAATTTATGTAATTATATAGAAACAATTTATATATTATTAATGAATATGTGCTATAGAACATATGTATATGTGAAAGAAAAAAAAAGACACTTAAAAAAAACACAAATAAACACAACATATGTACAGAACAAATAATCAAATTAACTGATAATAATTTACGAAATTTTAGTATATGTGTAAAATGAATAAATTAAATATGCTACAAAAATATTCTACCAGTGCAATAAGTACTTAAAAGCACAAATAAATGAATACATAAATTTTTTTACCTACGTATGTGAAAAATGAATACGCTAAAAATGCTACAAAAATATTTCACTAGTTCAATAACTAAAAACAAGTATGAATCAATAATTTTGTTACCCTGTGTTTTCATAGCTTTTGTAGCTTTGATCATAAATAAATTTATAGATATTAAGTATATAAACTAAAATAATCTATCTAAAATAATAAGTTAAGGATAGATAATAAGAAATCCCTTAAAAATATTTTAAAATCGTGTGTTACCTATATCTAAAAAAAAATATTTTTAATAATAGAAAATTACTGATCCTTGAAAAATATTATGTTAAAAGAATTATAGCACATATAATTATAATTTGTAGTACAAGGAAAATAAATTTTGCCCATTGATTTGCTAAAATAAATGGTTTAGATTTATTCTTACTTCTTACAAAAAAAAAAATATTCCTACCTGATCCAATATATATATATATATATATATATATATATTGGTTTTGGTAGATCCGGTTCCCGATATAGTATGTAGTACTCAATTTATACCATACATTTTGAACACGTGACGCACCAAAATTTGACACGTGGCAACCCATTTTCGCCTGAGGGCAAAATAGGAAGGCACCAATGGCGCTGGTGCCCGCCGGACCGGATAGGGAGTCTGCGGCGTTGGGGTCTCATGGTGCCGAGTTTGGGTTGAGGCACAACAAAACACGATAATGCATACTGAATAACATGACAATGCATTTAAATGAACATAAATCGCATCGCGCCTAACCGTATTGGCGCGAGCGAAGGCTGGTAGGGACGTCAGGCGGGCTCGAGCCAGGTAAGGCGTTGGGTGCACGCCGTTGGTAGAGACACTGGTTTGGAAAAGCCACAACAAAACACAAAAATGCATATGAAATAACATAACACCGCATTCACTGAACATAAATCGCATCGCTCACCGGTACGCCGGGTGCGAGCAAGCGGCGTTGGAGTGTGTTTCGCGCGAGCACGAAGACGTTAGGCGCGCCAGCGTAAGCGCGCCGTTGGCGTGCCGCAGCGCACTAAGCGCGGCTTCCAATCACATGCATTATTCTCTTCAATCGCATGCATTTTTTGTTCATTTGAATGCATTATCTAGTTCAACTAAATGCATTGTTTTTTTTCTCAATCACATAACAAATCAAATTACTAATCTACCCTTAATGAAGCGAAAATTAGCGAAATTAAGCTTAAAAAGTTCAAAAATCTGAACCATAGGATCTATTAGATGAATGGATGAGATTGAGTACTACATACTATCTCAGACCCCGGTACTATTTGATTCATTCTCTCTCTCTCTATATATATATATATCGTGAGAATAAAAAATGATGAATAATACATTGTGAAAGTTTATGAATCCGTCGGAAAAGTTACTAAATCTAAACAAATCCAAAAAATAAAATTTTGTTTCTCATGGGATTCTACCCGGGTGAAAAGTATCAAATTTTGGTTGCAATAACTTTTTCAACGGATGCATCAACTTTCATAGTGAATTCATTATGTTCAGAGCAAAATTTGATAGTTCTTAATTCTCAAGTTAAAAATGATTCTATTTGAACATAACTGTCTCTCTCTATATATATATATACACACACGATATAATAATTTTATAAAACCATTTGATGAATGGAGGTGTTTATTGTTCATGAATAATATTTTGAAGGATTGAGTATTTGATAGATGGAATGTGTGTTGCGATATTTTTTATCCATCAATCATTTGCTTACTACAGCTAATAGAGAATTAAACTTGGGAAAAATAACTTTTTATTTATTTGAAGTATTATTCCAATTTCACCTATATTATTGGATTAAATCAATGGAGAGCAACCCAAAAACTAAAATAATCTCGGTTTTGTTTGGAAGACAAAGTGCAAATTTTATCGACATGAAGACAGAGTGCAAACTCCAAAACTCCATGAGGTTCACAGAAAATAATACCAAATTCGGGAGTTTCATCTAACATTGAGCTTGACCTAAATCAAAAAATTATGGTTACAAAAATCAAATAATTGCAATTTGATTGAGATTATACTTCGAGGAATCATGTTCCCATTATCGCCCCATTTGAAAAAGTTTCTCATCCCTTTCGGGATTTGCTCTCCAAATAGGCCAAAGCATCTTCCGACATCGCCCACATTAACTGCCCTTATGAAATTACTCTCCTACCCCCAAAATGAGACCCCACCTTAATACGATTCCCATTACAAGTGCGCAACCGTCGATTCCAAAAGTGTCAATTCAAACATCACCGTACCCTCCTCCCCAACCACCTGAAAAATTCCCTTGTTTGTGATTTGTCGATTTTGAAAACCTATTCAGCTTACACACGATTATTTTATAATTATCTTCTCGATTGTGATAATTCGGCGATGAATTCTTCTCGGCATTTAAAGGCTTATGTGTAGCTCTTCAGAAGACTCAAATTCAACGTTTCTTATCAAAAACCCTAATTGTCGGTTAAAGCTGTGAGCTTGACGTATTTCACCGAATTGCAGCTCTAATTGTCGGATTAGAGATTGAATTCTGGGCTGATCTACGTCAATGGTCGATCAAGAAGGCGAGGACATGAAGATGGCGTTGAGGCAGAACATGCAGCAGCACGAATCGCCGGATCTGAAGAGGAGCAAGCCCAGGGACAATTCCGGCACCGCAGGGGAGGCGCCGCAGCCGGAGGAGTCTCCAGAGGCTTCTCAGCGGCGCATACAGCGGGAATTGATGGCGGCTGCTGCGGAGAAGCGGATGGCGTTTGCGAAAAGTACTGCCGCAGCGGCAGGTAGTAGTTTGGTAGGGAGTCGAAAAGATGAGAAAGTTGAAGAGCGACGGTTGGCGGAGGGAAAAACTGCTGCCACGACAAAAGTGAAGAACGTGGAGAGTGTAAGAGATGTGAAGGTTCAGGAGTTAGAGGGTAGTAGTAGTACAAGTAAAGGTGTCAGTTTGGAGGAAATGCAGTGTACAAGTGGAATTTCAGACACCTCGTTATCGGTGTTGGAAGCTGATGAGCTCTTCTTGATGATTTTTGGCAACAGAGTCACTAAGGATGTGCTTGCACAGTGGACCAATCAGGGTATCAGGTAGGTTATGCTGTTAAAATGTTGAGTCCCGACTTCATGTTGTGATCAATTTTGATCTGTTTATGTGGAGTGAATGTTCGAATTGACTAGGAGCTTGAAAAGAGAGGGAGACTGGAACTTGTTTCACCACCAAAGGTGGTGGCATGTTACGATCAATTGTAAAGTGATTGTTGATATAGAAGATCGTGTTAGAATTATTGGAAAGAACGTGAAACAAGGTAATAGGTCAATGAGAAGCAAAGAATACGGCTCTAATAAATTGGGAATTTTATAGAAATATCGTGCTCAGAAATGACCGTTATTCATTTGGGTTGACAAATGTTAGATTATGTCCTTTTTACCCATGATTGAGTGATGTTTTGCTTTGCTGGATTTACCAACAATTTTTGCAGAGTAGTGTATTTGTCAAGCAAGTTACACGTCCTTGTGTCCACGCAGACCTTGTAATTTTGTATCATAAATTTGAAAGTCATAAAAGCATCTAACATTCACTATTAGTTAGTGATAAATTACTCATCAAATAACTCGGTTAATATACTAAGAGATATTTTTTGTTGAAATTCATTATGATTTTCTTTTTGGGCTGCTGTTGTTTATTTCTAATTCTAGATGAAATCACGTACCATGCAATTTTTCCTTCATGGAAATCCGCTGTTTCAATTAATAGCAAGAAAGATGTTTCTGTTCTTAGATTTATTTCCAGATTTTCTCAGATAAATTTAAATCGCAAAGCTAAGGCTTACTATTCCGGAATTTGGTTGGTGCCATATTGGCACCTAATACCCGGAATCTAGAGCATACATGCAACTCCTTGGCATTATATACCTTATTCCCTAGTAGCATTAGCATCATCTCCGTCATTGTTATTGTTATTGTTTGAGTAAAAGCTTTTGAAATTATTTTTGTCATTTTAAAGCACTGCGTATCTGAAATGTAATCTAATCAGAAGAAAATCAAATTTCAGAATTTACTCCAAAAAAAAGGTGGGCTTGTCATATTTTAAAAGAAAAACTAAAAAGTGGGCTCCTTAGGAGCTGCTAGGCCTGCCTGGCATCTAATAAGACCGACTAGGCCAAAGACGGAGCAGCTAAGCATTTCTGCCATACTGCTCACGCTATTTCAAACCTCATTTCACCTGATTAGGTGGTAAAAAATTACCTCAGAGCATGGTAGGGACCATCAAGACCGATGCTGCACTAATTTGGAATGCAGCTAAAATTAATTTTAGACCATTTGTGTATCAATGCTTCACTGCTATTGTCGGTTTACACAAATAATCATCATCATTTATTACGTCATTCTTCATCTAGTTAATGCTCCATCGTCAACAATGTCCTTTTCCTCCATTACCTTCCATATATAGCAAAAATCAAGAGATACAACTTAACTATCTTTTAACCTCCAATGATAAGTCATACCTGTTGCACTAACTGTCTAATGTCTATACACAATTATTACTTGAACCTTTGATCCTGTATTAATTCCCTCGTATTCGCCTTCGGATTTCATGAATCTCACATTTATTTATTTGTTAAGCTGTTAATTTTACGATATTATCGCAAGCGTAGTGACCGGTTGTCTCCTAAATAACTGGCCATGATTGTTAATTGTCTAATAGCATCTAGAACAATCTGATTGGGTTTTGTATGCTTCATTTCTACGCACGTAATTCAAAAATCCATTTTGTGACATTTTGTTCTGAGTGTATCTGTATTTTCCCTGATGAGTTGCTCTTAATGCAACTCAAATGTGCATAAGTCTGTCGTTGTGTCTTCAATGGTTCCAAATTATCTTTATTCTTTAGAATCAATTTTATGGTGATTGCTATTTGAATTATTTCATGTCTGTTGATCAGTACATAGTGTGTCTGTCTTCTATAGCTTTTTAAAATCAACTTCCTTTGCAGGTTCAGTGATGATCCAGAGACATCTATGGGGCTTGTACAGCATGAGGGTGGGCCCTGTGGTGTATTAGCGGCAATACAAGTAACAACTTTTATATCTCATTTTACCTCCCTAGACAAACTTAACATAAATTATGCATTGCACTTTTGTCGGCTATCATCAAGTCTGTTACCTTTCATGGCCTTAAATGTCAAGTAAATTAGTTATACCAGAGACTATCCACAGATGAGAGTTGTGTAATGGTGTTATCCCGTTGTAATTCTTATTCGGCCAAGTTATTTGTGTTCTTTCTTTGCACTCCTTGTAGATATGATGTCAAGTTGTACTTGAATTACTTCATAGTTCAATAATACACTTGGTGGACTTATTGGGCCAAAATGGCATATTAAGATCTGAGAAATATTTTGATTTTTCCTTGCAATATAAATGGGCTTCCCTTTTTCTGGCTGTATTCACTGGAGCTCCCTACTTGGTGGATCTCTCCATGTATTTTGTTCAGCCCAGCACTGTACTTGTATACCTGGGTATAACAAAGTAATGGCAAACTGTAACTGGTGCATGTAATTGGCTGCTCAAAAACTGTCGATTACACTATCTGGAAGTTGAATTGTTATCTTTTCCTCGGATTTTGTACTACCTGGTCTTAACTATTAAGTATGCTCTGATGGTTTTAACATGGAGGAACTTAAGTATCTAGCCACCTAACTCAATAACGCATATGATTAAACATCAAATGATTGACTTCAATCATAACGCAGATGCATTTTGCTTTTACATTTCAAAAATTACATGCACCAAAAAAAAGATTCCCTTTTCGGCCATGCACAGAAACAAAAATTCAACTTTGGGATTCAATCATGCTGCGTTTTATTGAGTTTTATGCAATGGGATGGGCCATGCATGCCACAAAACCTGAATAAAGTACTTTATCCCCTTTGTTTCATGTTAGAACCTGTATATTTTATCTCTATGATATTTCTTTTGGTAAAGATGAAAGTTATGCGTTGAGAGTTATCTCTGTATATACTACTAATAACTTGAAGTCGACTCAAAGTAAATTCTTTAGCTTCATCTGGAAACTACTTTTAAGGAGATGTATAATTAGTTGATATCCAGTCTCTACTAGTGAGCCATTTCAATATATGTTTCCCTTAAAAGTTTGGGGCTTTTAGGGAAAAGAAGTACATATTTCCATTTACAAATTGTTGTGTTTTTAAAACCTGAGGGATATAGTATTTTTAAACACTTCCCAGATGAAGTCCTTTTCATACTTGAAGCATTAGGTTTGCTTGAGAACATGGATCAACCAATCAGGTTTCCTATTCCCTTTTTTCAGTTTAGTTGAACCTTTATTGCATGATCCACTTCCCCCTAACTGTGGATTCTATTGCTATGCAGGCATTTGTACTTAAGTATCTCCTCTTTTCTCCAGAAGCTGTTAATGTTGCACCATATATGTCAAATTTGTCCATGAGAAGAGCGCCCATGAATGAATCTGTTGCTGCAGATATTTTCTTATCACTTTCAGAAGAGAAAAAATCAAGGTCATGAATAATTTTGTACCACTTCTCCATCAGAAACTTATTTGCAGCTTTTTTTATAAACTATACTGCTATTTGTGCTGGAATTTGCTCAAATTCTCCCAGTCTTCTATTATATCAATTTGTGTACCCTTGCGTGAAGTTAATAGCGTGGCTACTCTGGCATCTGGCACTACTCAACGAAAAACTGGTTCCTTTTGGTATTGGGCTGGGAAGAATATATGAAGTGCAGAGTTTCTATTATATTGTTGATGTATACTTTAGATCTATGCCAGTCTTCTATTTCCAGCCGAAAATGGATTTGTTGGAAAAAGAACCAAAGATGGTTGAATTTTCCTATTTGTTAGTGATAGTGGGATGTTTGCAGAGGAAACTAATAAATATTTGCTGCCACAGCCGAAAATGGATTTGTTAGCAAGACGCAATTTGTCCCATTTTCTCACTTTATAAACTTGTCTACTTCTGAAACATTTACTTCTTATTTGTAACAAATGACTAAGGCAATATTGGTAAGTTCTGTTTGTTCTATCTGATGTATGTGCTTGTTCAAGAAAATTGTATCTTTCATCTTGTCACTTAAGAATTCTATTTAGAGTTTTAGCTTGTTCTTTGAAAATGAACACATTTTGGCTGATGTCGAAAGACTCAAAACTGATAGGAGTTGAGAAGTGTACCTAAAAATTTGGCTTTAAAAGATTGCATTAGTTGGAAACTGTATTGGTTATCTCATCCATTGGAAAGTATTGTTTCATGGAATTGAGATGCCCATGTCCTGATCTATAATTTTATATGCAAACAATGCTCAAATTGTAAATCAGTTAAAACTAAAGTCTGTTTTGTATGATATCAGCACTCCCTGAACCAGTTTACTATCATAAGTTAAAGAATGGATAAGGAAATTTGAAGTACTGCTATCTGGAAGTATAACTTTCTTTGGCGCAATTCTGTTAATCACTCATTTTCTTTTTCCCCTTGTTCACTTCACTTCTCTGGTCATTGTTCCATCTATTGTTACTCATTATTACTTTTCTTTCACCCTTCCAACAGAGCCTTGGTGAGGAGTATGGGTGAGATACTCTTTCTATGTGGACGTAGTGAAAGAGCAGTTATAGTGTCTTTGAATATTGTCAGAAGTGATACTATGAAGTCTGTGAATCGCTCAGAGGATGAGGTGCGTGTTTATCATCTTCGACAAACTTTCTGTCACAACTCTTTTGTGTCCTAGTTACCAAACTTCATTATTTTTCGTTAATGCTTCCCTTGCAAATTTGGCTTTGAATTGGTTCAAAATTTAAATGGTGATAAAATATGATAGCACACGTTGCAGTTGTAACCCTCATGCCTATACACTTATGAAGTTCTTCTCGTGATTCATGTACGGCATTTTATGCAGGTAATTGCTGAAGTATTTGGAGGCCTTTCAATTGAATCTGGGGCTGACTTGCAGAAGGTTCTAAGAGTTGATACCTGCACTTCATGGTCAACTGCAATTAAGAGGATGGAAGCAATGCTTTCTATTTTTCGAAGTCGTATGGGAGCATTGCTTTTTCTGATATCCGCCTTGCTGTCTCGAGGACTGGTATGTTACCTTCTCCTATTTTAGGTGTCTAACTTGTGGGTAATGTTTTTATATGCTTTTTGCATATGTTAACCTTTAAGCCAAGAGACTCTTTGCAGTTTGCACATTCATTTATTCTTTGATAAATGCCTTTGTTATATGTGCTCTCGATTGGATTAGTGGAGGGAATGGAAGGCTTCTGATAGAGCGAGCATTCGGTTCAATTTTTCGCTGAAACCGAACGGACCTAATAATAATAATAAATAAAGAATGTTTGAAATACCTGAACTGAGTTATACGACATTTTAGAATCAAAAAAGGCAAAAAATGTTAAACTGATAAAACCGTAATGGATTTGTTTATTAACGAGAAAATATAAATTTTCATTCCATTTTTCCTCCCAGTTTTCAAGAAAATGATAAAGATTGAATGTGTTAGGGTTAGAATTCAGGAAGTTAGAACTATAATTTAATTATTTAAATAAAATTAATATTATGGATTTTGTTTGGTTTTTATAAATACCGAACTGAACTTTAAAGAATTTTTTTTGAACCGAATCGAATTCAATATTTCAGTTTGGTTCATTGTTCGGTTATTAGATTTTTGGATATTTTGTTTACCCTAGCTTCTGGTGCATTGTATGCTAAATTGGCCGTGATTTGGAATTAGCAGTCTGTGTGCATTTCCATGCATAATTCAGCATTCAAACATCATTATTGTGTTTGTCCCTTTCAATTTATAATGATGCCCGATTCATTATCAGGACAACGTTCAAGAGGACAGGGACGATCCTACTCAGCCGCTAGTCACTGCTCCATTCGGGCATGCATCGCAGGTATCCAACACGAGAAATTGTAATTTACGCTTGATATTGTGATTTCCTTGGTTTTTAATCTTCTCGAGTTCACCTTTTGCCAAAAAATAGGAAATTGTCAACCTCTTGCTCTCCGGGAGTGCCGTTCCCAACGTGTTTGACGGGAAGATAGATTTGGGTGGCGGCATGTTTGTAAAGGGCCTCTCGACACCTGTAGAAGTCGGATTCCTCACTCTTCTTGAGTCTCTCAACTATTGCAAGGTCGGCCAGTATCTGAAATGTCCGAAGTGGCCTATATGGGTGGTCGGAAGTGAATCTCATTACACAGTTCTCTTCGCTCTCGACACCAAAGTCCAAGACGAGAACGAATATGAATACAGGGAATCACAGATCCGAAGAGCTTTTGACGCTCAAGATCAAAGCGGAGGTGGTGGCTTCATTGGCGTTGAAGGCTTCCATCACGTTATCAGGGAGACAGACATCAACCTTCCAATGGATAAAATCGAGCATCTCTGCAGCACGGGGTTCATAGTGTGGAGTGAGTTTTGGCAGGTTCTTCTGGATTTAGACAAGAGTCTCGGAGGCATGAAGGATTCGACCGGGCTGATGGGAAGGAAGGTGTTCGATCTCTACCATTTTAACGGAATTGCGAAATCAATCGCCAATGGCAGCCAAACATTGGGAAACGAGAGTCCAATCCAGAGACCTAGGATAACGAAAATGAGGGTTTCGGTTCCCCCAAGGTGGACGCCTGAGGAATTCTTGGCCGATTTGCCCGGTGCATCCGGGTTGGGTACAAAAGATTCCGGTAGCAGCGGCGATAACTCGGGTGAAGTATCTAAACCTCCACCCGGTCAGCACGCGCCTCTGGTCGATTGCATCAGGACACGTTGGCCCCGTTCCGTTTGCAATTGGGAAGGGGATGCACCTAGCATCGTGTGATGGTGGTGTTGGTATGAGTTTGGGTTTAAGAGGTTTCCATGAAATTTCTAGCTTACAAGTGTTCATGTGAGATACAAACTACATTTTTCAACTGTGAACGATTTGTTTGAGTTTCCGAATTTTATATTTTAGCAGAGAAACGATATAGAATTTACATAATGCTCTCTGTTGATGACGTAAAGTGAGAGAAAGCTTTTCCTTTTTTTATTATCAATTTAATGACCTTTAAAGTGAAAGAAAGCCGTTTTCCCTTCTCATTGTTATTAATAAACGAGTTCTTTTCTTCTTACACCACAAGAATTTGCAGATCAGAATTCAGAATTGGCTTTTCTCACAATTGAGTTTTATTTTAGTTTTTGGTTATCGTTTTGTTTAGGAAGTCTGGTACAAGTTTTAGCCTGGGTCCATATAAAATATTTATATTTATATTTATATAAAGAAATCCTCCTCCTATATTGATGTGATTTTTGATTTACTGTGTTTGACTTTATTGGGTGGAATTCTTTTTAATTTAATAAATATTTTTTCTTATGCCACGTAGATGAAATTATACTATTGTTAAAGAATATCGTTTGTGAAATCTTTTTATATCTAACGTGTATGTAATGGTTTGAATTGTGATATGAGATTTAATTGCATACATTGTGTATGTATGTGGATGACTATAGCATCTTTAACGGTAAGTTATTAGCTTATAGACAAGAAAATGACATGGTTTTGTGCACAGTTGATGAGATGTTGTGTAGAACAACATTGGTGGTGAAGCATTTGGGTTATAGACGTGTATATTCCATGCCGATGAGACTGACTATAGTTTGGTTATCACCTTCTTTTATGTATACATATTCGGACAAAAATATTAATATTTTCTTGTTTTCACCACTGAGTATGTTTTTATACTCACTCCCTTTCATGGAGAGTCGTGGTGGAATGAGTATGCTGAGTGGTTTTACATCGCCTTATAGTTATTGCCAAAACTTATGATGATTTGTTTAATTTTATATTTGTTGTTTGATTAGATAATTACAATTTATATCTCAAGCTTTGGACCTTATTGTAATTTCGACCCGACTTTTAAAGCGTTGTAAAAATATCTCAATCTTTTGATATGTTTGGAGTTGAGATTTAGATTTTCATCCAATGTCTCTTTTTGAAGCTCATTGTTTGAGTTTCCTTTCTTGTTATCAATTTCATGACGTTTGGCAGATGAGTGATTGAGTTAGGACTTTGACACAACGAAGTTCGAGGTTTTTCTGATCGATAAAGTTTCAAGTCCGGACATCCAACGACGAGATTTATGAAATTGGAGAACAACCCGGAAAGTGAGCTTCATAGTCTATTAGCCAATTTTGAATTGTGACGTTTGATGAATGTCTAATCTTGGTTCCAAACTCGTAAAAATGTAGAACGAACAAATTTATCAACAATTTTTCAAAAAAATTATTGAAACAATTCAATGACTGAGTCTAATTTATAACAACATTTAAATTACAATGATCTCTTCTAGAATAATGTTGTCATATACACTTCTTTCTTTCTTTCTTTTTTTTTTTTTTTGGTATCATGGGGAACCCGCACCGCTATCTTAGGTGCGACCGTAAACCCCACGCCTCGCAATGCAATAGCGCAAACCACACAGACGTGTAACCACACTTGAAAACCAGGTGTGATAGCTCAAACCCATAGAGGCGTTTGGTGGGGTTCAACCTCGACGACCTCCGGCCACAGGAACCCACCTTAACCATTGGGTTGTCCCTAGGGGACAAAATCATATACACTTCTATCAAGAGTGGCCAGTGTATAAGATATCATTTGGATTAATATTTCAAAATAAAAACAATAGGAGGTGCTCATGGATATAATGTAATGTTACGGGCCTATGAGGTGTGTTTGATAACATTCCTCAGTTTTGTAGGGTAAATACCATTTAACACCCTAATATTTATGAATTTTTACGTTCGTATCATAATGTAAGTATATTGACAAATCAAACTCCAACGTTTTGAATGGATTCAAAATTGTATCATGATGACGGATTCGAGCCAATTTTGTCTAGCTGGCACGCCGAAAGCCACGTCATTTACAAAAAGATAAAAAATAAAAGATAAACTAAACGGTGTCATTTACCAACTCAAAAAATTTTCATTTCTTTTTCTTTTTTCCATTTTGAATTGAAAGTCTCACTATTATTCTCTCTTTCTCTAGCTTCAACTCGCTTCAACTCCTCACAGCTAACTCTCATATCTTACTCCCCTCTCTCTCTCTCTCACACACACACGGCTAGTCGATGTGATAATAAACTTCAATATCACAAAACCGCTTCCAGAGGGCGACGACGGCTGCGTGGGATGGTGGAGGGATTGCTGCTGTTGATTGGGGCTTTAATTTCCTACATCTATCTCTCAATCAAGAAAGACAGAAGCTTTGATCGGGGCTTTGATTGTTGTTGCTATGACTTCAATTCGCAATTCCATTCCCATGGTTAGGGTTTGCGCTGGACGACTCATTGAAGCTCTGCGGCGGCAAAGGCTTAGAAGCTCGTCGGAGATGCTGTGGCCACGGCCAGGAAGGTTGAGAAGGAAGGGGGTGCGGGCCCGCACACGAGGGGAGCCGCTGCAGGGTACGGCCGCCGCCAACGAATGCAGTGTCGCCGGTGGCCATCATCTCTTGGAGGAGGCCGTGATTCGAGAAGCCCTGCTTCATAGTGCCGTTGCTGAATATCAGCGTCGCTGCGCCCGGCACCCCCATCATGTAATTCTCTTTTTGATTTTTTGGCTGCAGAAATTGTGAGATTATGTTGAGAATTATGATATTCTCGTACGATAATCCACCATTGAAATGATTGCTCTGCTCCAGCTCTATATAAAATGGTATATATGTGTGTGTGCGATCCGCATGCAAGTGTGGTATCTATTGGTTCCGGCAGCAGCGGAGCAGTGTAAGGCGCCGCATTCGAGAGAGGAGAGCGTGGTTTAGGAGACACGGGTGATGTCGACGGCGGTGCGGGACAGGGTGGTGTGTGGTGGGTTTGTTTGTGGGGGAAGAAGGGGGTGGGGGAAGGGTGGATTGAGTGTGTATTTTTGTTTATATATCTACTAGTGTGCAACTCGACAGGTAATAACTTTAGTTCGATATTTATACAATTCATATGAAATAATAAGTACGTATAGGTCAAAGAGAGGTTTTTTTGGGGATTTTTTCTACTTTATTTATGTGCAAGAAATCAATAAAAAATAAATTAAACATAGGTCCAGAAAGATAAAAAATTAATATTCCTTTAAGCATAGAAAGTGAGTATTAATTTAAATAAAAGAGTTGTCTGAAATATAAAAAGTTAATTTTGTAATTATCTCAAAATTTGAGAAAAAAATTCCGCATACTACTTTAGCTTTTTTTTATGCCATCGAATTTGTAGAGATATACCAAGAGTCATTAGTTTAGTTTTCTGCTCTTGATGCCGAAAGTTATCATTTACATCTTACGTTAAGTGATATATACCCTAAATATATCGCAAGAGTCATTAGTTTAGTTTTCTGCCCTTCTCCTTAGGGTTCTGTTACTTCCTTTGGTCCAATTGTACTTGACATCACATTTTCTGATTCCAAATGATCACATGCTGTTACGAACTGATCAGTGTCTGTGTCCAATAAGTTTTGTACAAGTACAATTAGATTTTAGCTCTCTAATGATAATTTCTGATTGAATCCACTTTTTTCTTTGCTTTTGTGGATTAGAATTTGGTTATAACTGGAAACTTAAAGATCCAAAATTGTGAACTGCTCTAGCTTGGTGTGTGCAATAGATAGTTACAGAATAGATGATGAGGCACATATAGATTGCATGTTCTGTTTCAAAACGAACATCTGATATGTAACAGAGAAGTTTCAGAGAATCCATTTGAATCGTTATTATGAGTAACACATTTCGGAAGCTAGGAAAACATTTTCTATTCAGCCTTGAACTCTGTCTTAGGCCTTATCGTCCCCGCCGTCCCCACCCGCATTTTGGAGTCTTCTGAAGTCTATGTTTACTTATGCCTTTGGATTAATTTGCTCTTTTTAATGAGATGAGTTCTGTTCTACTATATATACTGATTAGTGATACATGATGTGTTATGTTTGACATGAACTAATCTAGGTTTACTGCTATATTCTTCGCTAACATTTACTTTTTGCAGATTATATGTTGCTGAGGTCCTTCTCGCTCTCGAGTATCTACACATGCTCGGCATTGTGTACAGAGATCTAAAACCCGAGAACATCCTGGTCCGCGAGGATGGTCACATCATGCTAATAGATTTCGGCCTCACCCTCAGATGTTCTCGTAAAATCATCTTCGTTAGCAGTGGAGCCTCCTAGGATCTTCGGTCCATGTGCGGGATCCAACTGCATCGATCCATTTTGCACCGGGCCTTCGTGTAAAGTCTCTTGCTTTAGCCCTAGGCTAAACACTGCAGCTAGAGCAAGGAAGCTAAAAGCTGACGCTACATACCAAGCAAGATTGTTGCCACAGCTCGTAGCCGAGCCACCCGAGGTGCGGTCCAACTCCTTTGTTGGCACACACGGGTACCTGGCTCCTGAGATCATCAAGGGAGAGGGCCACGGCAGTGCTGTTGACTGGTGGACGTTCGGTGTCTTCCTGAACGAGCTTCTGTATGGAAAGACACCGTTTAGAGGCCCGGGGAATCACGAGACGTTAGCCAACGTGGTGCTGTAGAACCTCAGATTTCCTGATTCCCCCATTGTTAGTTTTCAGGCGAGGGATCTGATCAGAGGGCTGCTGGTGAAGGAGTCTGAGAATCGGCTCGGTACGGAAACCGGAGCTGCCGAGATCAAATGGCACCCGTTCTTCGATGGCCTTAACTGGGAGCTGATACGATGCGTTGTCCCTCCTCAGATACCGGAGTTCTTCGAAGCTGTGAATCAACCGACCGACGACCATTTGGAGTTCGACTTGTTCTGAAACAAAGCTAGTGTGCAAAGCGATATACATGTTAGTTCTTCGGTTACAAACAATAATAATAATAGTAATGATAATAATTAATTATATTTCCAAAAACATATAGATACAAATGGGTGGAAAAAACTGAAATTGAGAGATTAAATGATAATTTAGGATAAATAGAAATGGAGATAGTAGAAGGTGCCACATAGGATTTTAGATGAATGTGGTGGCTTCCATTCGTATCGGAATTATATATTTATAGATAGATATTTTAATTTTGTTAATGCTACATAATCAAATCAGGCTCGGACTATATGTCACAAAACAAATTAGGTTCAATTCCGGTCATCGGGATACGGACGTTAAAAATCTATAACGGTTATGATTCAATTTGTCATTATAAAAAATCGAAAACGTTAGAATGTTATATGTTATATATCATTTTTTTTATATGCTGTTAGAAGTGAATTATGTAACATGTATTCTATCTCTTATCCCAAAATATGCGTGCGCTCGCACATTCACACGTAAAATAAGATTCAATTTTTGTTTTATTTTCATATTTGTCTGAGATAACACGAAGTCCAACATCACGAAAAGAATGAATAAAAACATTAGCTGAAATGATGTGAGAAGAGAGCAACTGCAACAATTCCATTTCATTCCAAGTAACTTGCACAAAAATATGTATAAGTATAGTGCCAGCCAAAATATTACAGCACTGCGGTACATAAACTTCTAGCAAACTAAACCCGGTAAGATTAAATTGGAAAAAAGAGAAAAAAAGGAAAGAAAAGAAGAAGATGGCAAATATACTCTAGCATACCAACCAGGGAAAAGACCTTGCATACTCAATAAAGTGCTCAAATCTGCAAACCAACTCAAACTAAATCCAAAGCTTTAATCGATACAAGAGACGTATGAAACCATGTTCACGAGCTTAGAAACACTTCCTGTGAACAATTGCAGGACCAGATTCATCGTACTCTGCCTTCGCGATCCACATCTGCACGTTAAAAAGACATGAGCAAAAACAAAAATCCGACCATGCCTCGTTATCCATCACACTCAAATGGTATATAATAATATAACATGCAAATGACGCATGCATAATGTCGAGACTTTAGCAGCTATTTCGTTGAGACTTTCCCGATTGAGTGGAGAAAAGCTAAGACAGGGGGAAAAAGTTCGTAAGAGAGAAAGAGGAAAAGAAGAAGGGTTTGTACTGTACCTGCTGGAAAGTACTGAGGGATGCTAGGATTGATCCCCCGATCCAGACACTGTACTTTCTTTCGGGCGGTGCAACCACCTTGATCTTCATGCTGCTCGGAGCGAGAGCTGTTATCTCCTTGCTCATACGATCTGCAATGTCTGGGAACATAGTTGATCCACCACTTAGCACGATGTTCCCATACAGATCCTTCCTGATATCCACATCACATTTCATGATGGAGTTGTAGGTCGTTTCGTGAATTCCAGCAGCTTCCATTCCAATCAGCGATGGCTGGAACAACACTTCTGGGCAACGGAACCTCTCAGCACCAATAGTAATAACCTGTCCATCGGGAAGCTCGTAGCTCTTCTCCACCGAAGAGCTGTTTTTCGATGTCTCTGATTCCTGCTCAAAATCAAGCGCAACATACGCAAGCTTCTCCTTTACATCACGGACAATTTCCCGCTCAGCAGTTGTGGTGAACATGTAACCTCTTTCAGTCAGTATTTTCATGAGATAATCGGTGAGATCACGACCAGCAAGATCCAATCTCAAAATAGCATGGGGAAGCGCATAACCTTCGTATATAGGAACTGTGTGGCTTACACCATCACCTGAGTCGAGAACGATACCTGTTGTGCGACCACTAGCATAAAGTGAGAGAACAGCCTGGATAGCAACGTACATAGCCGGCACATTGAAGGTCTCAAACATGATTTGAGTCATTTTCTCTCTGTTTGCCTTGGGGTTGAGTGGTGCCTCTGTGAGCAGAACAGGGTGCTCTTCAGGACCAACACGGAGCTCGTTGTAAAAGGTGTGGTGCCAAATCTTCTCCATGTCATCCCAGTTGCTCACGATACCATGCTCGATCGGGTACTTCAATGTAAGAATACCTCTCTTAGACTGAGCTTCATCCCCTACATAAGCGTCTTTTTGACCCATCCCAACCATAACACCTGTATGTCGAGGACGACCTACTATGCTAGGGAAAACTGCCCTTGGAGCGTCATCACCAGCGAAGCCAGCCTATAGCAAAGAATATACAGCTTAGCGATTAGTAAGCACCAATAATATCACGAGAAATTCCTAACAAAGAAACGGTAGTAGAACAAATAAATAGCTGCTCACCTTGACCATTCCAGTACCATTATCAACAACAAGGGGTTGAATATCCTCTCCCTCAGCCATCTCAACTTATACACTATAAAATGGAAGGCGATAATCAGCTAACAACACAAAAAACAAGTAACAGAATATACTCAAACACGTTCCATCATGAAATCACACTGAAATAAAATGAGATTATACAGATTAAGGAATCAACTGAAACTCAACTTATAAAGATTTTACTCACAAATAGTAAGTCAAAGTGTATTCCCTACTCCAAAGCATTCTAACTTCACCAAAATATACTAATAACTTTTATTTTAAGGAATCCATTATATTAGCCATTATATCGTAATATCCAAGGTAAGTAATCCCAAAACTAACTAGCTGACCGAATTGATATGATATTTAGAAAAACCAATATCAGATGAATATCAATTCTTTTTTACGTCAAATATTTTTGGGACAATGATTTCAATAACCAAGGAACAAGTGAATTCAACCATCAAGAGAAATAATTCTAATCTCACTATTGAAAACATAAGTGAAGACACTAACAAATAATGAAAATTACACCTGAAAAAGGCCAAACAGAATTTCCAAATAGTTACATTTTCACCAACTCTCAAAAGTATTGCCAACACCAAAACTAGAGCACAAGTCGCCTCAAGTTCTCTAAATTCAGCATCCATAAGATAATGAGATACTTTCTATATCACCACTAACCCAAACGGATCGGCGACTTTTCAATACATAACAAAATCTTGCTTGTAAAAAATAAATAATACTAATTATCCAAATTAAGCCAGTAATCCAACGGATTAACCAACGAAACGAGAGCGATCAACAGATCAAACCACGAATGGTTGAAACATAAATAGCTAATTAATTAAGTAAAACGAAAGTTTGGGATAAGAATTCACCTCTCGATCTGCTCCTGCTAGCTAACGAAAGTGTGCAAGACGAGTTGCTTTATAGGGAAAGGACTGCACTACAAACTGGGAGGCGGAATATTTTTAGAGAGGGAGAGGGAGAGAGAGTTTTGGGAAGTGAGAGATTGTACTATATACTCAGTGTTGTATGAAAACTAAGTGAAATGAAATGACGTTGAAATGAAATGCAAATAGAATTTGACATTTATGGCATGAAAAAGCAATTAGCAAGCAACACGAGTATTATGCACTTGATTATATTAATAAAAACGATCTGAATATAATGCAAGATTTCATTATTATATTCAATAAGTTTTAATTATTGAAAAAGTCAAGTCTTTTTATTGTAGAGGAAAAGTCAAGTCTTACGTGTACAAATATTCAAATATGTTGTTTTAGTGAAATGATCAAATATTTTTTTTTTTTTTGCTTGTGTTAATTAAAAATCAATCTACAGTAATTTTAAAAAGAGACATAAATGTAGTATATAAAAAATACAAATGTAATATATAAAAATCGTATTTTTGTAGGTGTAAAAAAGGATTAATATACGCACAAGGAAGTATACTTCATAGCTTCTATGGAAAAAATCTATTATAATCAATTAATCATCTCCCTTTTATTCCTAATTTATAGCTGGATAGAATGTTAGTAATTTATTTATTTTTTATTAATTTAATGCAGAAATTTAAAAGCCGATCATTGTAGACTAAAACCCGAGATTTTTGACCTCGGGTATTAACCAAGAATGTTAGTACTTTCTATTAACCCATAATGTTAGTATAACAATGGTTTAAATTTTTAATTAACGAGTTTGAATATTAGCTAATCAGGTAATATAAATGAAAAAAAAAATCACATTACAGTTGAAAAAACAAATAATTTGTAACTTAGTCTCGTCGTCCGATATCTAGACATAAAACAACAATTTGTAAACAAATTAAATTCTAGTTTTTTCTCTAAATAAATAATACATGAGATATTGAGAATCACCTCAAACTTAATACAGGAAAAATAGATTCAATCGCAATTAAAATCATGATTGTCATTGAAATCATAACGTTAATAAAATGTTTCAAAAATTGCAATATTAATGACGAATCTTCTAGTTTCTATTAGGGATGTAATCAAACCGAGCCGAGCCGAACACTATCGTGCTCAAGTTTGGTTTGTTTAGTATCGGGCCGAGTCTCGAGTTTTATTTATTGAATATTTCGAGCTCACAAGCTTATTCGAGCTTTAATCGAACCAAAACAAGCTTTCTAAATTTATATATATGTTTAGAATATTGATTATTTTATTTTAAAAATAAATTATTTTATCCATAATAAAATAATATATTTATTGATTTCTTAGAACAAATAAAAATAGTTAGAAATTTAACACAATAATTACTAATTATAGAAAGAAAATAATTATATCTAGTTAAAAACTTTGTATTTTCAAAGTAAATCAGTTAACGAGCTTGTTCACGAGCTAATGAGCCGAATACGATCATGTTCAAGCTTGGTTTGTTTAGCTAACGAGCTTCACTAAACAAACTTGAACGAATTTTTATCGAATTGAACTCCGAATAATTTCATGAATAAACTGATTCATTTACGTACTAGTTTACAGAGTCCAGGATTTCAAAGCCCATTCACATGTTAAACTCTATAAATTTATCCAGTGACTTGAATGGTCAGATGCAAAAATTATAAAAATCATTATTAAAATTTCAGTTTTATAAGTAAAAAATATGATTCTCATTGAGTCAGTCTAAATAATAATATTCTCATATATCAAAGTAAATCCATTATCATTGTATCTGTCCTTGCCCAAATAATGCTCGTTCACATTAAAAACTTCACAATAAATCAAATTTCAAACAAGTTTAAAACGTGGCATATTAAAACACTAATAATTCAGTCACGATTGAATGTGTCGTGAGTACTACTACTGTACTACTACTGACAGATATAATCATATAGATAATGTTTTAAATTTATTTTAAAATTGTACTTTTTGAGAAACTAGCTATATATTTTAAATTGAAAATATTGTTATTAGCGGACTACTTTATCAATTTTGTAGTTTTATTACTACCTTTAAAACGTTATAATAATATTATAATTTTAATTTGTAACAAATTATAATCTCAATTTTTTTTCCATAATCAAGGATTTGAGTATCGAACATAAATACTAATCGAATAAAAAATATTAAGGTCATGCAGTTTTAATTTGGCATAACTGACTTGGTGGCGCATGCTACGTCAATTGTCCGATGACCATAACTTTTAAAAAATAAATATTAGGTTAATTTTAGAACAAATTGCAAGATGACGATATTATTGGATGATTTAATAGATTTTGTTAAAATTACAAAATGAGTAAATTTTTTTACATTAGTTGACAACTAGCTTTTAAAACTTTCACAATTATAGATACTTAGATTCGTTATTTACTCAATATTGAATAATAGCTTTCATATTAAAAATCTTTTGTGTACTCAAGGAAAAAAAGTATTAATTTCATATATTAAAACACTCAGATATAAAACTAATACTTTTCTGTAGGTATACCGTATATACTAAGATGGTGTTTGGTTGAGAATATGTTCTAAAAAATTTATAAAACTTTTAAAACTTAAAACAATTTTATACAGCCATATCGTTAGGCCTGAGGCCCTTGGGCCCAACTTTTTGAAAATATAGATATATATTTGATATGCGTAAGTATTTTAAAGAGTTTCTTTTTCTATAATTTATTTTATATTGATAAAATAAAGATATATGCAAATAATAAAATTTTATATGTAATTAATATTATCAATCAAATTTCTAAAAGTATTATAATAAATTCATTATATTATTTAAATTATTATTATTTTATAATTTTATTTTAAAATAATTTTATTACCTTTAAAATTATTATTAATTGCCTTTGAAAATATTTCCAGTTCACCATAAACTATAAATTTTTTTGGGAGCTTATAAGCTCAACCAAACACCCTCTAACTTTTAGTATACATCTAACACTTTTCAATTTTATGAGTTATATTATCGTTTCTTCGTATTTGTTGTATTTGTGTAACTTTGATTCAGGGATAGAGACGACTATCATACCATTTGATGAGAGATTGCAAAATTTATAACGATATAATATTACTGAATGAATTCATTTACAGCGGAGAAATATAAATTTTTTATATTATAATTTTTTGAGTCATGACATTTATGACCGACATTCAAAATTCAAACGGAAGAGTAATATCAAAAATTGAGTGCTGATTTATTTTGGGCGGTGCAATAAATTTGACTATTTCAATATCAAGTTGGGCCAAAATAATTGAGAGAGATTATGAAATTTTAATCCAAACGCTTTCGGCAGGAAGGAAAGTAGTTGTTATCAGCTTTTACATTCACTCTCCATTGATGAGATTTTGACTTTTAAGTTATTTTCCTTCTTATAGTCCTAACTTTGTGGCCGTCTCAGATCTAACGTGAAACAAGTAATTGATGCATACAAGATAGCTAGAAATCGAGGCTTGTAGGTCGTAGGATTTGAAAATCTCTCAATTTAAACCCCAAACTTAAATCGTTATTATAATAACTTTTCGAATGTGAAACAACGAGACGAACAAGATTCACAACTTTTTTTTTTTGGTCAATTAATACATAAATTTTAAAGGCTGCGTCACGGTGGACTCGAACCCGACACCTTTAGCCTCGGGCATTAACCACTCTACCATTAGGCCAACACACACACACAAGATTCACAACTTTGTTATGATGTATAGGCTTCTTAGCCCAAATTCCATTATTTCATATTTGTTTAAGCCCCGTTTAGTATTTTAGTTAATTTTCGTAATTTCTTCTTTTAGGTTATTGAGTTCTTTTCAAATTATGGTTTGTTTTATGTCTTTAAATAATTGGTTAGGTATTTTGGGAGTAATCTTATATTTATATAAGAGTGTTCAATATAATTTTTTTTTGTTGAAGAGTGCTTGTCTTCTACGTATATAGTTCCGTGTCAGATTCAAACATTATTTCACTATGTATAATATGGTATTATATATATAAATATATATAATATTTATAAATAAAGATGAACGTAATAATATGAAATAAAGAAATCGAAATTTGTTCTTGAATGACATTCGATCATGCACTTCATGAAAGAAAATTTGTTATGCATGTTACAAGTTTAGAGTACAAATGACACTTATGGCTATGTTTATATTGATTTCTCATTGCTAGATAAATTTAATTCAATTATTATTTAAATATGAGTTTGTTCATAAAATTTTAAGGTGCACATTGAAATATTTTCTTAAGATTTTTTATAAATCTTTCTTATAGTTTCTCCTGCCGCTTCCATTATTGTCTAAGTTACCAAATAATTAAATGGTACTTACCATAAGGTAACTTTCATCATTATCAATTAACAAAAAGAAACACCGTAAAATAGTTCAATAAACGAGGATGAAGTTCAGAGGTAGTTTTTAGATATGCGAAATTGGAAAATTCCAAATAACGAGTCCATAAGTTATTTATAGATAGCAGTGTAGAAATAATATTGCTCGAAATTAGACTATTGAATTGATAAAATTGGACAATTTTCTGGCAAGGTTGGAGAGAGAGAGAGAGAGATGGAATTACATGTGCCATCAAAACGAAGACGAAATGAATAATTAAAGAGAGAGAGAGAGAGAGAGAGAGAGAGAGAGAGAGAGAGATTGAGAGAGAGAGAGAGAGAGAGAGAGAGTGCTGAGAGAGAGAGAAAGAAAAAAAGAAATGAATAATTAGAGAGAGAGGATGAAATTACACGTGACATCAAAAGAAGACGAAATGAATAATTAAAGATAGAAAAAAAATAATTTTTTGACAAAAGTGACGTGGCGTCCATGCTAGTAATAACGCACAAAATAAGCGCCCATAATTAGTAGGCAACTTGTCATTGCAAATATTATACATATAGTTATCGATGGGATACGGTACCATTCATTGGCGGCAAGATCGCGCCAATATAAATAAAGACCGACATTAAGCTCAACCTATGTGAGTTCGGTAGAAGACTCTTCAACCAACTACAACTCAAATCGCAGTGGAGCGTAGAAGATTGATCGATATCTAAAAGAATCCTTATGAGAGAAGACTTTGTATTAGAGTCAAACTCAATATGATGGTATATAAATAGAGGCTAGATTAGAAGAAAAGGATCATCTACACTATTTGTAATCGCTTCTTGCACACTTAATACAGATATACTATCTTGCTCAGTGGACGTAGATATATTTCAATAGATCGAACCACGTTATTTTCTCGTGTTCCTCGCACATTTATTACGCTACGAAATTAAGATCGATCACTGGCGCCGTCTGTGGGAACTCAATTTTGTGTTTTCGATCAACTTTTTCTCAGGGAATCAATCACAACGATGAGGAATACAAGAAGCGCTACATCCAGAGCTGTTACCGACAACAATAACGGCGGCAAGACGCGCCAAACGCGGTCTGGGAAAAGCCCGATAAGAGATACGACCCCTGAAGGACACGTTCAAAGTCTGGATGAGCGAGACAACCCTATCCTACGTGAAGAAGAAGATTAACGCAGCGAAGGAGGTCGCATGAAGAAGAGAGAACCCCAAATGCCGCGGTTGAATCTCGACGAGGCGGTTAAAGGGTTCTCGAAAAAATAAGGAAAGCTTCCTCGGTACCTCGGTAGAGAACAAGGTCGGCTTCATCATGAAGAAAAGGAGGCCGGGGCCTCATCAAAACACGAGGCAGCACAGCGAAGTGAATCCCTCAGCCTCCGGATGGTAGACACTCGTGTTGCAAATAATACCTCTACACGAGTCGGTTTCCAAATCGATCGTGCAAGGGATGAGCAACGTGGGACAGGTCGTCGTGATCGCTGCGAGGTCGATCCCCATAATTATAACGAGTCTGGCAGACGAACTCGGCATCGCTCTCCGGGAGACGGGTTCGATGGATACGGGAGGATTATTACCCATTTCTCTAACGAGATACTCGATACTCCTCTTCCGAACAAGTACAGGGTGCCAGGTATCGCCCCCTATGACGGACTGCGTGATCCACAAAACTTCATTTCTCAATTCCAATACAACATGATCAATCAACGTCTCAACACCATCCACATGTGCAAGTTGTTCCCGGAGTTGCTGATCGACAACGCCGCCGGTGGTTCGACAGTTTACCTCCCGGTAGTATTGGATCTTACCGAGATCTAATGGAAGCCTTTCATCGAAGGTTCTTCCAAAAGTCGAGTCGATACCACATCGGCTCATCTCTCACCGTGAGGCAAGGCGAGGTGAGTCCATCAACGATTTCATGACTAGGTTTAATAAGGAGAGCTGAAAGTCGAGGATGTAAACGACTTCCTCATTATCTCGGCTTTCCAAACGGCATCTTGTCGGGGCTTTATCTGAGGAGATCGTTAAGTACGAGCCCGTCTTCGCGTCGAGCTATGGCGCATAGCAGATCGGTTCGCCAAAGCGGACGAAGCGGATAGGAGAAAGCGTGAAGCGGAAAAAGTGGAGCCCTCTGACAAGAAGAGGAAAGAGGATGGTCGAGGGGACCGAGGCCAAAGTCGACGAAGTGCCTTAGAATGAATATAACGTGGCCCTTTAGAGTCTAGGCTCGGGCCACGTCATAACCATGAACGACCTCAGTATACACCCTTGATGAAGACGAGAGCGGAGATCTACGAGCTCCATACAGACATGTTCGAGAAACCTCGGCCCATGATAGGGGGATCGAAATGCCGATCCAAAGACAAGTATTGCTCCTTCCATAAGGATCATGGACACGACACGGAGGAATGCAGGAATCTCATGGCAAATATCGAAAAGTTGGTGCATGACGGGGTTCTTAAGAAGTACCAAGGTCATGGCCGACGAACTGGTCAGTACGAGGCCCCTACCGAGGTCAGAAAAAGGGGAAGCAAGAGAAGGACAGGGGAAACTGTGGCCCTCACAAGAAAGCGAGGCATGACACCGATGAAGAAATCCAACCAAAATCCCTCAAAAGCAAGCTCTAGTATTGCAGGGGATTCTAGATACGAAGGAAACGAAGAAACCCTACCAAAATCCCTCAAAGGCGGGAAAATTACTCTACACGCAGAAGGAAGGGGGGAATCAACGGTAAAAACTTCTAAAACCACCGGCGAACCCGGTGGTGACACTGACACATCACGGCCTACACGGCCGTAAGACTCCTCAGAACAAGAAGAAGAAGCCATAAATAACTTACTTGTTTTAGAAGGACTATCGAAGAAAATGGCACTGATGCTCTGGCGAGAACGACGACGGAGAAACAAGTACTAGACACTCGAAAGTTTTCAGAAAAGACAGAGAGTTTTTTTGGAGTTTGAAAGTTGGAGGCGGATAAAGTGAAATGGGAAAAGGCGTATTGTGGAAGTTATTCCCCCAACGTGCACTTTATCGGGACCCCAACCGTCGTATACATTAAATGGATGTGACGTGTTCTGTGTTCGATATCGGCACGACATCCCGTGTTCGACCTCGGCACGATGTTACACATTCAACCTCGCCACGACGTTATATATCCGACCTCGATAAGAGATTATGTATTCGACTTGGCAGATCATGCGCGCTCCACCGCCAGATCATGAATTTTCGGCCATTTATGGCCGAGCGACATCTGACCGGCGGGGCATCAGACTCTCCCACTCGGATCACGAATTTCAGAGAGGCAATGCCAGAACCACTGCCCCCCATCCATCACGACCTCACTTATACGTCTTTTTTTTTGGGAGGGGGGGGGATGTGATAGGATACAGCCCAAATACTAGGCCCAAGCATCATGCCCAATATAAATGGGCCCCGACATTAAGCTCGGCCTATGTGAGTTCGGCCCAAGAAGACTCCTCAACCAACTACAACTCAAATCACAAGTGGAGACGTAGAAGATTCAGATGCATATCTAAAAGAATTCTTATGAGAGAAGACTTTGTATTAGAGTCAAACTCAATATGATGGTATATAAATAGAGGCTAGATTAGAAGAAATGGATCATCTACACTATTTGTAATCGCTTCTTGCACACTTATTACAGATATACTCTCTTGCTCCATGGACGTAGATCTATTTCAATAGATCGAATCACGTTATTTTCTAGTGTTCCTCGCACATTTATTACCCTACGAAATTAAGATCGATCAGTATCCAACTCCTCCCTCACTCTCTAAAACAAACACCTTAGATAGTCACTAATCATAAAATCCAATTTTTACAAAAAAAAAAAGTCTTACAAATCACCCCATCAAGTTTCGACGGAAAAATATTTTCGTTACAAATTATAAGTTAAAAGTATAATTTTAAAAATAAGTCTATACTTTTTTTCGAGGTAATAATATTTCAACAACTTATCGGAAGAAGTTTCTAAAATAAATAAAATTATAATAAAAAATAGGTTAAGGGGGATTTTCTTCGATTTTTTCCACTTATATGTTTCAAGGGTTAATCTATATGCTCGTACTCACAACAAATCTGATTAAAAAAACTTATTACTCGTTCTCGTTTTAAACTCATATAGTTTTATAAGTTGTTATAATTATTGGTTATTTTTCTTAATAAAAAGCTTGGATATTAACTAAGCATTAATAATAAATAGTATAAATAATAAAAATTTATCCTCTTGCACATATTGATTAATGTTTAGACTTGTTTATAATTTAGATACTCATATATTTCCTAATCGAATTAAAAAATGATTTTACTATTGGTTTTCATCTTAAACTCGTATATTAATACCCACTAATTAATTTATCATATAAATGTAATTTTATTTAGGTTTTCAATTCATGAAGTCTCATGAAAAAATTGTGCACAATTCCAAATAAAAAATGAACGGGGAGTAATTATGCACAATTCCACATATATAAATACAAATAGATTCTTTTTTTTAAATCATTAGTAATTATGAGCAATCAATCTATATATAATTAAAATAACATATTTAATATTAACATAAATCAATCAATCAATATAATAAATGATAAGATGTCAAATAAAGAAACTTGTGAAATTTTAGAAAAATAAGAATGAAAAATCATGGAAATGCCACATATGATTCAAGATGAATTTGGATATATATGCTCGTACTCCCAGCAAACCTGATTAAAAGTAATTTATTACTCGTTCCCATTTTAAACTCATGTAGTTTTATAAGGCGTTACAATAATTGGTTATTTGTCTCAATAAAAAACTTGAATATTAATTAAAATAGTATAAATAAGAAAAGTTTAGAAAATCAAAAAAATCCCTTGGACATGATTAATGTTTGACTTGTTTAAAATTTATATACTCGTATTTGTCCTAAATTGAATTATAAAGTGATTTTACTATCAGTTTTCATCTCAAACTCGTATATTAATGTCATCTAATTAGTAAAACACATAAATGTCTATTTTAAGTTTTCAATTGATAAAGTCTCATGAAAAAATAATGCATGATTCCAAAAAACAAATAAAAAATGAATGAGAAGTAATTAAGGAAATTCCATACTCTTTAATTAAGAAAATAATGAGATATATAAAATAAATAAAAATTACAATATAAGAATTTAGAAAGTACAAAATTTGTATCCAAAATAAATAAGAATAGCGAATATTAGAGATACCACATAGGCGCACGAATTAAGGTGTTGCATTTGATATGCAGTCGTATTATTTGGAATGTTATACTCGTACTAGTCTCAAGTTCGATTAAAAAGTGATTTTACCATAAGTCTTGTCTCAAAACCCTATATTAATTTCACTAATTAACTGAGCTCGTTCAATTTTATGCATATAAGTTGTTACAATAATTGATTACTCGCCTAAGATGTAAATATTTGTACATGTTTCGAATCCTTGCAAATAGAATTCAGATTATCGAAATATGATAGTTGGTTTTTTAATAATCTTACAAAGTTTAAATATTAATCATGCAAGCTTTATCTTAAAAAAATAAATATTAAACTTAAAAATATTTTTGTGGAAGTAGTAAAATAAATAAATAATTTGATAGGTCACATTAGATTATAATTAACAGTAAAACTATTTTAAATCAAATTGAAATTAAAGATTTTCTTATAAGATTATAAATTAAAATTAAATAAAAGTAATAGATATATAAATGCGAATGTACAAATAGATTATTTTTTTGGAAATCATTAATAATCATGAACAATCAATCAATATATATATATATATATATATTTATAATAACATATTTAATATTAACATAAATCAATTAATCAATGTATTAAATGCTAAGTGGTCAAATAAGGAAACTTGTGGAATTTTAGAAAAATAAGAATGAAAAATCATGGAAATGCCACATAGGATTCTAGATGAATATGATGTCTCCAATATGTAATAGATTTATATATTAATAGATTAGTGAAAAAATATGCCACATCATTCCTAAATCCTACATGATATCTTCATATTTCTTTATTTTATTGATCCAAATTTTTTCATTTAATGTATTCTTAATTCTAAATTTTATCTCCAAATCTTCTCAATTCTTTATTTCCAATATCTATACTTTCCTTATATATTTAGCCATAATTATCAATTGAGTAATATATAATATATAAGTGCATGTAATATAGAAAAAAATTATTTGTCGTAATAAAAAAATGTATGTACCAATCAACATTGTCATAGTTTACATTATGATAATATATTTATTTATATTGCTGTGCATTTTTCATTTTTTTTTTAAATCTCCAATCTCAAATTGATTTTTTATGAGATTTCATTAAATGAAAAATGTATATAAAATGATGACAAATACTCCTACACGCTATTTCCTATGGTGTGTGTGGTCGGGTATGGTATGACCCGAATGCCCGATCCATGATTGTCATAATGTAAATGGCATTTCTTTGAAGAAAAAAAAAAGTTATAGTTCTTATGAATAAAAATGATTCTTATATACAAAAGTAATATTGTTTTAAATAAAAGTTACAATGCTTATAATAAAAGAGATTGCTCTTATAATTAAAAATGATAATTGTTTTAGAATAAAAGTGACAATTGTTTTAAATAAAAGTGATAGATATTCTAAAAACATTAACAAATATTTTTACCAATGATCTAATATATGAGTGATATTTGTTACAAATTAATGTAACAATTGTTATGAATAAAAATGGGTTCTAATTAAAAAATGCAAGGCAATTTTTATTAGTATTTTTCTATATTTTACCAAAAAACATGATTTCAGTGGCAGTATTTATGATAAAGTGAATGAGTTTGATCTAGGTCGAACCTCAGCCACACACACTGTGCAGTGGATTGCACATGAGTGCGCCTCTAAAAAAATACTTTTATTCTCTCTACCAAACATTTTATATTGATATTTTACCAAAAAAACACGATTCAAGTAAAAGTGACAGTGTTTATGGATAAAGTGAATAAAGTTGGATCTGGATAATCAATTATTGTAACTAACATATTTATAAATTCAAATGTGTTCGGGAAATTAGCAGATGTTGCTATACAAGTCTAAGATTAAAACAAGTATTTAGAATGTATTTATACTATTTATTGTTAATGTTTAATATATAATATTCAAAATTTATTGAGACAAATACCCAATTATTGTAACAAATATATTTAATATTTAGATATTTTATAAATTTAAACATGTTTGAATAACTAGATGGTATTACTATACATGTTTGGGACAAGAATGAATAGTAAGATTATTCTTTGAATCGAATTTGGGATAGGTACGAGTATATAAATTTTAAATGAGTCTGAACGTTAATAAACATGCTCGTGATAAAAATAGCTCTCACGTTAACCCTCTTATATATATATATATATGAATACATCATAGTTATAGATTTGTTTTTAATCAATGGTCCAGATTTATTTTATGTGTTGTATTCAGATAGTTGACCTTAGCACCCGAGTTATCAAACATTTGCATCAAATGGGTAGAAAAGTAAAATCTCTCCTCCTTCCCCATTTACGGTTTTTGTTTCTGATTTGGACATTTTCAAATATTTCAAAATTATGTAAACCTATCAGTCAAACAATATTATCCTTTCTCATTTCGATTTTTCTGCACAAATCATTCAAAATTCATATTTCAAATATGGAAAAGTAGGGTTTTCTCGTGTTTTGCTTTAGAATCTTCTGTTCCAGTTTCGTTGCACTCGAATCAGAATTTTGTCGTACCATAATTAGATTATTTACACATCTGAAGAAGCTCTTTGAGATTTTTTACCATATTTTCATCTATGTGCTAATGGATTTTTCGACGTCGATGACCTTCCATATCTTCCCCAACAAATATCAACATCGGGATTATCGCTTAAGATAACAATTAAATTACTATTAATTTTATTCGTATATTTTGCCAAAAACTATGTTTTATTCATATCCATTGTACTAAATTCAAACAAGTTTAACATTTCATTTTTGTATTGGATTGCGTATTTTAATTTGTTGCATAAACTAAATGTTTTGTAGCTCATATTCAAAAAATTCTCTACATTATTTAATAGAGATAGTGCTACAAAATGAAATGAAATTCAAAAATTCTCTACATTATTTAATAGAGATAGTGCTACAAAATGAAATGAATATATGCAGATTAGGGGTGAGCATTGGTGGTTCGGTCCAAAACCGAACCGAACCCAAAAACCAAAACCAAATTTTCTTTAAAAAAAAAACACCTGAATTACAAATCAAACGATGAAACCGAACGAAATATTCGGTTCGGTTTGATTCAATTGGTTAAACCGATTATACCTATGTAAATCTGATTTAAATAAATGTTGTGTCTTCCAAATATAAATACATATGCTTCACTGCTTCATTAAGAAAGAGGTGGAGAATCAGTAAAAAATCCAAAAATTCATACAAACCGATTTAAACCTTTTCAACCTGTAAAAAAATACAGATACTTCCAAATATAAATACATATGCTTCCAAATATTAAATACAACATGTTCAACATCACATCACAAATCCATAATTTAACCAACAAAGTAACACATCAAATTCATCATAAACTCCACAATTTAGTTACCAAATCCACCAAATTAAAACAACTACACAACACATAATTCATAAATGATAAATCCAAATATCCAACAAAGATGCATCTTCTATGCATCATCACAATCGATCGATGAAGTCATATCTCCACCGTGTTCTTGTTGACGTCACTTGTGCCGACATTTCTCACAGCTATAAAAAGAAAACATATATAATTATATACGTTAAGTATAGAATATTATGTATGTTTGTTAAATTAGATTTACAAATATTATGTCTCCACCAGTATTCTCGTTGGCGTCACTTGTGCTGACATTTCTCACATGACTACAAAGAAAACATATATAATTATAAATAGTTAAGTTAAGTACAAATATAATAAGTACGAGAATATTACAAAAATGAAAAATAGTGAAATTACCTTCTTCAAGCTTTTCAATGCTTTCAAGTCCTCTTCAAGTGTATTTAGTTGTCTTGACCTTCTTGTCGATCTTGAGTGCATAAAGACACTCAACAATTTTAGGAGTTAAAGAACTCCTAAAAGGATCGAAACTCGACTTAGGTGCTAAAGGCGATTCGATGCCATTGTCGAAGCTGGCATTGCCAACACATCTCGGCGAGGCGAGATAGAATAGGGTATCTATGCTCGTTTATCTTCCACCAATTCAAGATATCTTGAAGTCGGCGGTTTTCAAAATAACATCATTATCTTCAAGGTAGATATCTAATTCACTCCTTGGCAAGCCACTACCTTTCTTCGCTTCTTGAACATATCACTCATGCTCTACTTGAACCAATGATTGGACGTTGGGAGAATTTGAAGGTAAAGCGGATGAGCTTGTTTTGCATATGCAGCGATGCATCGACTTGGCGTTGATAAATCTCTTTATAAGCTTCTAGCAATTCTTTCAAAGCTTCCATTACACCATTGGCCATCTACATGCCATTTTGTTCTCCATACTTGATATGATCCTCGTTTGTGATGGAGAATCAATCGATGCGAGCGGAAGACTTGATAAAACTCGAACGATGGATATCCCAAAACCTCAGAATCTAACCACCGAGTGATATAGGACGATTTCGCTATACCCCAACTAGATAGTTGACTGACAACTCGGGGACGATGAATGACACACGAGCGAGGATGAATGTCTCGTCGATCGTCGATAATTGAATTCCTTGACAAACACAAGAAAATTCAAGAGCTAATGAAGAGAATAAAACTCACATTTATTGATCAATCAAAAGTGAATATTTTCAGTATGCTTACAAGCCTTTATATAGTGAAAAATAAAGAACCTAATCCTTGTCAAATAAGGTTCCTAATCAAAACAGGAAAATAAAGAACCACAATCCTTGTCGAAGAAGGATTCCTAATCAAAACGAAACTAATTAATATAAGAGACCTAATTAAACTAGGATACTATTTAATCTAACATTTAAATGGGTCGCGAAAATAATTAAAAAAAATAGCGTGGCCCACAATATCAAACGGACCTCGGACTCCATCATTCCCTTCCTCTTGAGAAGGATTTGTCCTCAAATTCGAGTCTTCACCTATATCAAACGAACTCAAATTCTTCTCGTACATTAGTTCAACCGAAGGATACCCGCCTTATATCCGACCGGGATAAGCCTCAAGTGGACGATGTGGGATGCATCATCCCCACCCCATAAGACCCGAGCGCCTCGATCTGCGATCTGCGAACCACATGAGACACCGAGCCAGTGAAGGTCACTCGATACCAAATGATATGATCCTCGTTTGTGATGGAGAATCGATCGATGCGAGCGGAAGACTTGATAAAACTCGAACCAATGGATATCCCAAAACCTCTCAATCTAACCCCGGTGATATAGGACGATGTTTTCGCCTATACCCCAACTAGATAGTTGACGACAATTCGGGGACGATGAATGACACCGCGAGCGAGGGATGAATGTCTCGTCGATCGTCGATAATTGAATTCCTTGACAAACACAAGAAAATTCAAGAGCTAATGAAGAGAATAAAACTCACATTTATTGATCAATCAAAATTGAATATTTTAGATGCTTACAAGCCTTTATATAGGTGAAAATAAAGAACCCTAATCCTTGTCAAATAAGGATTCCTAATCAAAACAGGAAAATAAAGAACCCTAATCCTTGTCAAAGAAGGATTCCTAATCAAAACAGGAAACTAATTAATATAAGAGACCTAATTAAACTAGGATACTATTTAATCTAACATTTAAATGGGCTGCGAAAATAATTAAAAAAAATAGCGTGGCCCACAATATCAAACGGACCTCGGACTCCATCATTCCCTTCCTCTTGAGAAGGATTTGTCCTCAAATTCGAGTCTTCACCTATATCAAACGAACTCAAATTCTTCTCGTACATTAGTTCAACCGAAGGATACCCCGCCTTATATCCAGCCCAGGATAAGCCTCCGTGGACGATGTGGGACGCATCAATACTCTTCAACAAGGCCATATTCAACGAACTCAAATTTATATTGTGGATCTAAAACTACAACCACATATATGAGTTTGTTCATTTTGGATCCCCAATATTTATCGACTTTTGTCTTCATTTTAACACCCATCGCCCTCACATCACTTTCTTCATGATTTGTCCACCTCTTCAACAAGAGCCTTACTCTACTAATCTCATCATAAAATGTGCTTGAAGTCACATACAATGAGCCTGAAATTCTAATGGTGAGATGATAGAAAGTGGAAAGAAGTTCAACCATTCTCTTAACTTCTTCCCAATCAAAATGTGTGGGTGCTCCATTAGGAAGATCAAGTAGAAAGTGTGGATCTTCAATCTCAAAGCGTTCAGCTTTTGAAACTTAAGTGCAACACTCGACATTAAATAGGTAGAATTCCATCTAGTGCATACATCGAGACCTGATATACTTTTGCATTCATATTTTCTAGGTCACGACATTCTCTAAACCTTGCCAATCTAGCACGGAATGTCTAATGAATCTAGCTGCGTCCACAGCCTTATTGATGGATGGATTTACTTCTTTCAACCCATCTTGCACTATCAAAGCAATGATATGAGCAATGCACCTCATATGTAAAACTTTCCCTTAGCCAAAGCACACCCCTAGATGTCGATCTCCTTTCAAATATTGAATGCAAGTGTCGTTGGAAGATGCATTGTCCACGATGATTGAAAAACTTTTGCAATTCCCCATTCACGAAGACAACCATCTATTTGTCTACCCAAATCCTCACCCTTATGACTTTCAATAGTGCAAAAATTAATAATCTTTTTGTGAAGATTCCACTCTTTATCAATGAAGTGAGCAATGATGCACATGTAGTTCAAATCTTGCAAAGATGTCCATGTATCGTAGTTATACACACACTTTGACCGGACTTTTAAAATAATCACGTAATTTTATCTTTTCATCCAAGTAAAGTTGATAACGATCCTTGATATGGTCAGCGAGAAGGAATTTTAAACCTTGGTTGTAAAGCGACAACAAAATCAACAAATCCTTCCCCTCAACATGCTTAAAAGGTAACTCATTCTTAATAATCATAGCCGTTAACTTTTCCTACAAAGTTCTTGATCAAATTTCCACTAGTAAGAATACCCCATACACTCGAATTATCCCTTCACGTGTGAGCGGTAAAGACAATTGTGATTGTCTTAATTCTAAACTACATGGATTTTCTTGCAAACCCCAGATGACTCTTAAGTGTAGAAGTGTCATGCTTCTTGGGATCGATAAATAGCTCTTACCACAATAGTTGCACTTGGCTTTTCTCTCAATCCCATCAAAGAATCTGTTGTAATGTTCCCACACTTCGATCTAGGCCTCATTGATTTCCTCTTTGTGTTAGTTGTTGATTCTTCTTCTCCGTCTCAACTTGGGCTCTACAGTTTGGCTTGGTTCTGCCATCTAAATGCAAAAATAAATTAGAATAAACCAAGTTATTTTCAATAAAAAAAATCATCCTGAACACAAATTATTTATTTATTACTTCTATTAATTCTACTGGAGTTCTTTCCCGTTAAGAATATGGCAGATAGTAGTCTTTCTGATCTTGTATCATAATTTCACTGTGTTAATATGGCTTATTTTGTATTAGGATATGGTTTTTGGGAGCTTTTTCACGACTGCCAAGAGTAATAATACCATGTTCAAGTATGAAAAATCCCATAAAAATACAAGAATACGATAGGGAATATTTTTCAGTTATTTTTACGATGGAAGCCTTTCGAGAGATGCATTATTATCGTCGAAACACAACTAATAAGTAGCGAACACACTTCAAATTTACCAATGAATTCATATTTATGCAGAACAAAATAATTGACAATTCTTACGTGAGAGGCGATACCATTAATTGCCACATTTACAAACAAATAGACCCAAACCTTAAATGAAACATCTCACGAGGTTTAGCATCAAAGGCATAAAATACCATATAGTTTCCACATTTTACAAATAAATGTCTCAAAACACACACACACATACATCGAAGAGGCGGGAAAAATTACTCAGTAAAAGCGAAATAGTAGAGGCGCGAGGTGGCGTCGGTCGGCTGGAGCGCGAGCCGGGCGAGCGGCGAGTGGCGTCGATTCTTGGAGGCGGAGGCCGGAGCAGAGCGGCGGCGAGAGTGGCATCGGGCCTGTTCAAGTTTCGGTGTTGGCGGCGTGGTAGGTTTTGTGTTTTGGGGTGAAAGCGAAAGAAAGCGATGCATTTCACGTTTGGGGCTTGGAGTTGGAGTTAGGGGTAGGGTTTGTAATACTTAATAGATATTATAAATATAATATATAATATATAATACATAATATATAAATCGGACGGTTCGGGTTTAAACCCAAATTTTTCGAAAACGAAACCGAACCGAATAATAATTGGTTTGAGATTTCAAACCAAACCGCACCGTTTGGAAAAAAACCGAATCGAACCGCCAATTTCGGTTCGATTCGGTTCAGTTTTTCGGTTTCGGTCTGGTTTTGCTCACCCCTATGCAGATATTGTAAAGCCCGAGTGTGCTATAAACAACAATGAATAAGCAATGAAATAACAAAAAGGTGCAACATACGTAAGCGAAATTCTAGAGTAAACAATGAACAAACATATAAAATAAAACATGACTCTTCCATCATTGTTTCGTAAAGAAATCTGAAAAATAAGAATTGAGACAATTTTTTATATAAAAATGATGAATAAAATGTGAATCTTGCCAAAATCAAGTGCAAAACTGTTCCATGTTAAAAGGATATCAAATCCTATATAAAAAAAGAATTAAAAGATTCATATATACTTAAAATTACTAAAAAAACTCTTAATAATTTCTTCTGCAATACTAAAGCTTAATACATTTAGTTGCTGATCACAACACGTCGACATTTAATCTAGACCACATATCTAGCATGATCAATGGCTTATATTCATTCATATTTCTTATGAGGGATCAAATAGTACCCGAGCTAGAGATAGTATGTAGTACTCAATCTCATCCATTCATCTCATAGATCCCATGGTTGAGATTTTTTCGGACTTTTTAAGTTTAATTTCGTTGATTTTTGTTATAGTAAGGGTAGATTAGTAATTTGATTTGTTATGTTATTGCGAAAAAAAACTATGCATTTAGTTGAACTGAATAATGCATTCAAATGAACAAAAAATACATGTAGTTGAACACAATAATGCATGCGGTTGGAAGCTCGAGCCCAACGTGCGCTCGTGCTCGCGCGTCGGTCCGGCGATCACTCGCGCGCTCATTGACCAACAATGCATTTTTACGTTTTGTTAAATGCATTGATATGTTTTGATCAATGAATAGATGTTCTTTGTTCAATGCATGAACGTGCTTTGTTAAATACATGTTTGTGTTTCATGACAACATGCAGTTTTATGTTTTGTTCAATGCATTGACATGTTTCGAATAATGCATGGACGTGCTTTGTTCAATGCATGAACGTGCTTTGTGGCAACATGCAGTTTTATGTTTTATTCAATGCATTGTCATGTTTTGCTCAATACAGTTTCATGTTTTGTTCAATGTATTTTTATGGTTTTGGATAGAAAATCTCTCATCCATAATTCTCTGTCAATTCCGTCGTCTCTTTCCTTGATCACCGACGAATTCATCGTGAACCACCGTCATTAGCCACCATATTTCTCCATTCTTCAATCATCTATCAAATTTATCTTCGATTTTTTTTTCAAAATCCATCAATTTTGTTCTCAAATTTTCTTCTTCTTTTTTTTCTTTCAAAATATATTGTTTGTTTATATTGCTGCTGTTCATCGGTGTTGTCGTTGGCGCCATCCGCTGCCGTTGCCGCCGTCGTCGTCTTCGGCGTAGTCCTTTTCCACCAAGGAGGAGAACAAGAAGTTGATTTGATTTCTTCCCATTTTGCCCCTTACGAAAAAAGAGGTGCCACGTGCTAGCTTGTTGTGCGGCCACGTGTTCAAAATGTGTGGTCTAGATTGAATACTACATACTATCTGGGGACCAGGTACTATGAGAACTCAACCCTCTATATATATATATGTGTGTGTGTGTGTGTGTGTGTGTGTGTGTGTGTGTGTGTTGGTTATGGTGAGAATGCTATTATGTATAAGAAATAAGAATAAATCATAATCGTTAATTAATATGTAATCAACGTTTCAGTTTTCATGTTTCATTTTAAATAAGATTGATGACATCATCACCCTTTTATTCGTCTAAAATCAAGTGGGGGTAAATCTGGCATAAAAAAATATTCTCTCTCCAAATCTTTCACTTACCGTAATATGACGCTTATTTTTGTTGCACAAATTGTGTAATATGTAGCACATATAGTAACTAACATTGCATTAGTGTGTTTCAAAAAACTTTAGTATTATTTTACGAAATATATTTGTAGCACACATAAACACGTTATGTAGTACAATCTTAATATTTATTTTACATAACTTTATTATTGCAGATAATAACAAAATTAAAAGATGAATTAACATTACATTACCAGTGTAACTAAATCAATTGGCAAAGCAACGAAATTATATTACCAGTGCAACGAAATAAATACGATAAAAAGATAAACATTTGAAAGAATAATATCTATCTAAGATATGAAATCCCACAAAAAGGAAAAAAAACAAATCCCATAAAAATAATATTACTAATCTAACCTCTTAATTTTTCTTGTATATTGAAAACGTAGCACATCCAGTTATTAATACAGCACATAAATATCTAATCTGGACCATTAATTATTATGATGAAGAGTTATGATTTATTCATATTTCTCATCAAACTTTACATTCTCACATGATCCAAATATTAACATGAGAACTATTTTTATCGTGAGAACGTGAGAGCAAAAAAATGATGAATTCAGTGTGAAAGTTGATGAACTTGCTTGGAAAGTTACTGAATCCAAAAAATATGAAATTTTTGCCTCTCATGAAACATGAAATTCGAATCCGGAATGAAAATTTTGAATTTTTAGATTCACTAACTTTCTCACCATATTGATTAACTTTCATAGCAAATTCATATTGTTCGTAGTGAATTTTCATTGTTCTTAATTCTCACATTAAAAATGATTATATATATATATATATATATATATATATATATATATATATATCAACTGAATGTAATATTAAAACTCCTAATTAGCTCCAAATAAGTTAATTTAGCAAACAAATACAACGAAAAAGGTAAAAAATATGTCAAACAATTTAATATACATTTAAATTTAACAAAGGAGAAAAAAAAAGACTTAACTAGATGATCGGGACAGTAGAGATATGAAGACAGAGTAATTAAGTTTCAAAGTCTGTTTTGTTTTCAACAAATATTAGTTTCTTCATTTGTATAAATTCTTTCCAATTCAATGAGAAGAAGAATAGGCGTTTATACCGTAAAATCTATTTTTAACGAATACTCAAATTAAATCAATTATCACTTTATAGGTATAAGGGCATGATTGGTATTGTAAAATTAGAATGAGAATGAAATAATAATTTCTATGTTTATTCATAATCCTAAGATTGATAATATTTTTACAAGAAATAATCACCATTTTCGAATGAATACTTCTTCATGAGATCAACCATTTGTCCTATCCCTCATAGAATTGCTTATTTCCATGAAAATAAGATTAGTCAATTTTTTTTAAAACAAAACTATTCTTATTTATTTTTTCTTATAAAATTTAATAGTAATAACAAATAATAATAGTTGATGCTCTCTTGAGGGTCATACTGGTATATGTGGGGAGGAAAAATACACCAGTTAAAGCAAATTAAAACTTTTTCTTTAAACAAGACTGTACCTTCTACTGATCAGTAGATATCAGATAATTGAAGTCAGTTCAGTACTGGTATCAGTATTTTGATCAGTTTAAGTATATGAAGTATTAAACTGAGTGATAACAATTAACAATCCTACTGACTATTGAGGTAGTTGGTCAGTTGGACCGATAACCAATGTGTTTGCGGAATATGGTGGTTAAGTTTTGTCTTTATTGAAACTGATACTTGTATAAAATACTTAGTCAAATATTGTTTAGTCAGTTTCAGTTTTTTCTTCGATATCAAACTGAAACTAATATATTGTTTTATAACAATAAGTAGTGCTACGTGTGCTGATGATGTTCGGTTCAATAACATGCAATTTAAAGCGATACAAGAAGTAAAGAAGTGAAAGTAAAGAATACTTAGTTTTTACGTTGTTCGGAGAGATCAGTTCCTACGTCCACGAACTGATAACACAGTCAATTCACTACTTGTGATTAAGTCTTGTTTACGGATACAAGAGTAAACCCAGATACTGAAGTTCACCTTATCTGTATCCCGCCTTACTTGGCGTATCTTTCTACGCTTATTGGTGTTAGACAAACTCTAACTGCTTACGAATGCAATGGATATAACCTCTTGCTTACAGTTGTAAGATAACCAAACTTTCAGCAGTTAACATTTCGTTGCTTACTTGTCCAACTTCTATTTTAACTTTGGGGGCTTTGAGTAGATGGTTTTCCAACTAGAATGAGCTGTCACAAACGATAACTAAATGTTTCTAGGTTTAGGATATTACAAGAATGTAACTAGAAAAATAAGAAAGTGTATACTGAAATCCTGAGATGATAAATATGTGTAAGCTTTGAGGATTTACTGATGACACTTTAAACTCTCTTCTTCGAAATCGTTGGGTGATAGTTCTTGAGATATAAGCTCTGGGTGCTTTGAATATTTGAATGTGTAGTATTTCTGTAATCTTTAAAGATTGAGTTCATCTGGGATTTATATGAGAGACATTGAATAATGTCATTGGAATAAGCATCAATTACACTCGTTCCATTTGTCATTTGAAATATTCATGTTGAAACCTAGTCATAGCTTTCGGCACCTGCAACATAGTACATTGTAGCACTGGAGGTCTTGTACTTTGCTCTGACTTCATAAGATCCTTTGCAGATACGTTACGACTAGGGATGTCGATATGGGTTGAAGCCACGGCCGCCCGAATAAGATAAAATTAGAGGTTAGGGTTGGATTTTATAACCCGAAAAACGTCAACCCGAATAGCCCGAACCGAATAGCCCGACAACCCGAGTGGGTTAGCCGAACTGGCGGGTTGGCCCGATTAACATCCTACAACTATCTGAGAAATTATAGAAGATATTCATAGTGTTGTTAAAAGTTACAAAAAATAGTGAATTAGCTATTATGGAATATGAATATTCAGATATATTAAAAAATAATTTAGTTGTGAGCATTATTTTCTAATTTTGATATTGTAATATATTTTAAATAGTATTATATTGAATTAACTTATTAAAATTTTCTAGATATTAGTTTTAATTCCGCTATAATTGTATTATATTATTAAAGATCATTTAGTTACATGGAATCGGACATTAAAGCATATTAGAAAAAAAGAATTTAATTATGAGCACTATTTTTAATTTTATTGTTTGCTATTCAAAGTTAGTATAATAAGATTAAAAAGAACTTATGGAATGTATTATATTTATTTTTCAACTATTTGTTTTTACTCCAACGCTTAATATAAAATATTTGATATATATATATATATATATATATATATATATATATATATATATATTTTAAGCTTTCTTGCGATGGGTTGGCCCGAACCCGAGAGTTTAGGGTTAGGGTTGAATTTTTAACCCGAAAAAATGTCAACCGAATAGCCCGAACCGAATAGCCCGACAACCCGAGTGGGTTAGCGAACCGGCGGGTTGGCCGATTGACATCCCTAGTTACGACACGTAGCAAGTGAAACATTTAAGAGTTAAATATATCTGTGTTGTTTCAATTGGGTTGATTCCATATCTTTTCAGTGCGTTGACTTCAGGTCGTATTAGTTGAGTTTGCTCTGTATTTTATTAGTAGGCCGGACTCCGTCTATTATCGGTTTGGTGACCCTGAATCAGTTTGACGCAGTTATCAGCAGCTTCAACTTCTCAACTGTTGGTATGACACTTAATCATTTTATTGACTTCTTTGTCTTCAGTAGTGTTTAGTCTTCGGTCTTTTGACTTTAGTATTCAGTCTTCGACTTCAATCTTCAGTAACATTGTTTATCAGTATCGTCGTACTTCAGTTTTTAGTCTTCAGTCTGCTTGACTTCAGTCTTCAATCTTCAATCTGCGATTTTCAGTAGTACTTCTTTTTAGTTGCGATGGTACTGAAACTTTTTTCAGAATAACTAGCTTTAGTACTGTTTCGAACTCCTTCAGTATTGGACCTGTTCAAACTGATAGTTCTTCTGCTGGAAACCTGTAAACAAAAAAGCTAGTTCCCTAACAAGTGAGCACCGATATATTACGTTAGCAGTACAATCATCAGCGGGCTTTAGGATCTAATCAAAACACACAGTTAAAATATTTTTTTTCCAATAATGATACAATTAATAATGATGATGATAATAATAATAATAATAACAATAGTGACAATAAAATAAAATACTGACAATAAAATAAAATAGTAACTGTCATAATTATTATGGTAATAATAATATAAATGATAAGAATAATGATTTTTTCGTTCATTTTTTGTACATATTAGTCATATAAATATCATTTTTTATCATCATCATATTTCAAAATTCATTTTATTTCCGTCTAATTTTATTTTGCATATCACCATTAGCTAAGAGAAGTAAATGTTTTTGTATCTATTCAAAAGAAGGTAGCGTGGGATTGGGAGTTACATGGCTGAGTAACAAAAGAAATATTAGTTCATATAGTAAAGTTACACTTTAGAACCTAAATTATTAACCTTACAACGAACATATTTCGAATTATTGACAATTGTAATTGAATGCATGAATTATTACAAAACTAATAAAATATATTCCAAATATCAATTTCCGGCATCGGAAAGCTATCGTAGCTCTTTCGATTTGTTGTTTTTGCACATCAAAATGACAGTATTTCATGCTCACCCGATTTTAGATAAACTTGTTTAAAAATCCAAGACGACATCCTACGAGCTTAGTGAGCTTTTCTTTTTTTAGTCAATTTAATACAAAAATTTTAAATGTTACGTCACGATGGACTCGAATCCGAGACCTTTGACCTCGGACATTAACCACTCTGTCACTAGACCAACACACACATATAACTTAATGAGCTTTTCGATGCTGAAAGTTGACCTCTAAGACATTTTTATTAGTTTCGCCATAGTTCTTGTATTTAGTTGTAATTATCAATAGTTCCTAATACTTTTATTAAAATGTTGAAAGATTAGATTTAAAAGGTAATGTACCATTATATATATATATTTTTATTGATATCGTGGGGGCCATCACGTGCGCATTCGCTACCTGTGTATGTGTAAACCCCGTCGCCGTTCGCATGCGATAGCGCGCAAACCACACAGACAGTAAACCACACTTGGAAACCAAGTGTGGCGCGCTCAAACCCATAGGCGTTTGGTGGATTCGAACCTGTGACCTCTCGATCACGCGAACCCATCTTAACCATTGGGTTGTCCCTAGGGGACGGTAATGTACCATTATTTATAACAGGGATCAGGTGTAATAAGTAACTTAACCCTAATGCAGGTTGCTAATTACTTTTCACCCCTCAGTTGTGAATTCTCATTTCCATTTGTATTTCATTTCAACCTCATTTCATTTTTCCAAACACATTCGAACCCGAATATATAGCAACATTCTCACTTCCGAAATTCTCTCGGCCCGTCTCTCTCAAAAATATATTCAGCTCGCTAATTTCTAGTGCTCTCAGTCTCAGTTACGTATTCAAATATTCATTTCTCGAACCTTCGGTAGCAGATCGAGGTGAGTTAGAAATCGAAATCTGTAATAGCTTCCAGTTGATCATTTCCGTTTCAGTTAATTATGTTTGATCTGTTGATTTGCGTTGTCGTTGCAACATATTGCTTTTGTCTGCATTTTTTATGTTTGTTTTGCGCTAAATCTATGAATTTACTGGCTTAAATTGAACTGATCATCGCGGAATCTCGTAAAATTTCCGATCTGTGACACGGACATGCGTGTAGTATTGAATAAGTTATTGGTGTTTGTTGTTTTAATTCGGAGGTTAAGTAATAGATTCTTTTTTTTTTAAAAGATATTATTTGTTTCAATCTATATGGGGGGCTCTGGGTTTTGGACTTCAGTTTAGTAACTATTTTTGCATCTTTGTTCCGATGATTTTTCTTGTTTCTTTGATTAGAAGATCGTTAATTGCATGTGATTATTTGATATATGTTAAATTTACCCCATCATGACTGTCTTTGTATTCATTTTTGAGACATGGTGAGAAAAATAGATTGAGTTTTAATAACGAAAGCTTTAGATAACTTTTACTTGTTAGTGCAATTGGTGATAAGTGAATTTGGCTGATTTATATTTTGTGATATTATTGTTATACTGAATATGTTTTTTGATTACCCTATCTCATTTGGAAATTTTTGTATAGTTACTTGTTTTTAGCACAATCAGCTCATTCCTGCCCTTTATTTTACAGTACTAAATTGGGATGGCAGAAGGAGAGGATATTCAACCCCTTGTTGTTGACAATGGTACCGGAATGGTCAAGGTGAGCGCAATTATTTGTTTTCATTAATTTGCATTTACGGGCTATCTAGCTAGGTTTAGCAATTTATTAGCTTTGTTTAATTGCCTCTCAAGGTTTATTTACTGTGTTACAGGCTGGCTTTGCTGGTGACGACGCTCCAAGGGCAGTTTTCCCTAGTATTGTAGGTCGACCTCGGCATACAGGAGTGATGGTTGGGATGGGTCAAAAGGATGCTTATGTAGGGGATGAGGCTCAGTCCAAAAGAGGTATTCTCACGTTGAAGTACCCCATTGAGCATGGTATAGTTAGCAACTGGGATGATATGGAGAAGATTTGGCACCACACGTTTTACAACGAGCTCCGTGTTGCTCCTGAAGAGCACCCTGTGCTGCTCACTGAAGCACCTCTCAACCCCAAGGCAAACAGAGAGAAAATGACTCAAATCATGTTTGAGACCTTCAATGTGCCAGCCATGTATGTTGCTATCCAGGCCGTCCTCTCACTTTATGCTAGTGGTCGCACAACAGGTATGCATCCAGTGGCGTTATGAGATGTGATTTATTGAAGCTGGGCCTTTCTAATTCACTTATTCTCTTAAATCTATCTTGAGCAGGGATCGTGCTCGACTCTGGTGATGGTGTGAGCCACACGGTTCCTATTTATGAAGGTTATGCACTTCCCCATGCTATTTTGAGGTTGGATCTTGCTGGTCGTGATCTCACCGATTATCTCATGAAGATACTGACTGAAAGAGGTTACATGTTCACCACAACTGCTGAGCGGGAAATTGTCCGTGATGTAAAGGAGAAGCTTGCATATGTTGCACTTGATTTTGAGCAGGAATCTGAGACTTCAAAAAGCAGTTCTTCAGTGGAGAAGAGCTACGAGCTTCCTGATGGACAAGTCATTACAATTGGTGCTGAAAGATTCCGTTGCCCAGAAGTGTTGTTCCAGCCATCGCTGATTGGGATGGAAGCTGCTGGAATTCATGAAACAACCTACAACTCCATCATGAAATGTGATGTGGATATCAGGAAGGATCTGTATGGGAACATCGTGCTAAGTGGTGGATCAACTATGTTCCCAGGCATTGCAGATCGTATGAGCAAGGAGATAACAGCTCTCGCTCCGAGCAGCATGAAGATCAAGGTGGTTGCACCGCCTGAAAGAAAGTACAGTGTCTGGATCGGAGGATCAATCCTAGCATCCCTCAGTACTTTCCAACAGGTAACTGCGGTTCTTTTGCAAAATCTTTTCTTGCTCTCTGTATATGATTTAGTTAACTGAACCTATATCGCAGCTCCAGATTTTACTGTATAATCTTGCCTCATCGATTTTGACTCTGATTTTTTTGGTTTTAATAATTGTGCAGATGTGGATAGCAAAGGGCGAGTACGATGAATCCGGCCCTGCGATTGTTCACAGAAAGTGCTTTTAAGCTCGTGATCATGGTATCTTCAAGTTTTTTCATGTCAACTGAAGTTTGGATGCAGTGTGAGTTGGATTGCAGTTTTGAGCTTATGGAGTGTTTTCTAAGGTCTTAGCCCTGGGTTGGCATGTCTAGAGTATATTTATCTTTTTTTTTTGTTATGTTTGAGTAGAAGTGCTTGTACTTCAGCACTGTAATATTTTGGCTGCCACTGAAATTCTTACATCTTTATCTGCTATCATGCTTGGAATGGAATGGACTTATTGCACTTGCTGCCTCAGTTGTTATTTTTATTGGTTTCTTTTTTGTCTCAAGGTTATTTGGATGTGTTTCTTGAGAACAATACAATTATTGTAAAGTGAAATTGTGGCCCTGAAATTTATTAAGTTTTAGATTTAAGTGTTATATCACCACTGACTAGTCTAACCTATAGTGCTGCTTCTATCTGATTATTCTTCTTTATCAGCTTTTGTAAGTGTTGAACCATGCTTTATACGGTTTAGAGTTCATGATTGAAAATCAGGAAAAGTACAATTTCGAGACCCAAACTATTAGCATAATGTTAATTTTAGAATAAATGGACCTCATAGATTTAAGTTAATTTGAATTTAGAACTAATTCAATGTTCTGACTCATTTTCTTTTAAAAATAGTTGTCCATGCGTCATTTTTATTTAATTTTTGTGAAATAAGATAAATAGGAATATCGAGCCAATTTGGAACTGAGATAAATTTTTAAGGTCTAGATTTTGGGTGCAAACTTATACTTTCCCTTAAAGTCTCTAGGTTGTAAGGTTTTGTATTTGAAAACAGCGGCAACTAATGTTAGAAATGTAAATGAGTCAAACTATTCGTGAAATTCGGATTCGGAGCTCGGCGATAAAAGTTCGTTCGAGTTCGTTTAGTGAAACTCGTTAGCTAAACAAACCAAGCTTGAGCATGATAGCATTATTCGTTAGCTCGTGAACAAGTTAGATTAGCGATTTACTTTAAAAATATAAAATTATTAACTAGATATAATTATTTTCTTTCTATAATTTGTAATTATTGTGTTAAATCTCTAACTATTTTTATTTGTTCTAAGAAATCAATAAATATATTGTGTTATTATGGATAAAATAATTTATTTTAAAAATAAAATAATCAATATTTTAAACATATATCTAAATTTAGAAAGCTTGTTTGGGTTCGATTAAAGCTCGAATAAGCTCGTGAGCTCGCATAAATAAAACTAGATGTAATACTAAACAAACCAAGCAGTGCCTTATCAACTAATGTGGTGCCTTATCATTTGGTAAGAGTAGGAAAGGACCTGTTCACTATCTAACATTTTACGTTTTAGTAACTCAAAAAAAGAAAAAAGAAAAAGAAAAAAAAATTACATTATGACACCTGCCCTGCTGTTTGGATTCTTAAATTCATTTTGTTTCGTAAATCATGAATACGTATTCATGGCAGTACTTAACTCTTGTTTTAGATGGGAAACTCTTCTTCGAGAGCCGAATATCTCAACCCCATAAAAATATAAAGGGATAAATGACGATGATTCAACAATTAAAAAGTTATGAAAATTTTGTTTAGTGTCAATAAGGAGCCGCTCTTATGCCAAAATTATATATGGTTTGTACTCAACTCTATCTATACATAAAGTTAGTGAAATAAATATGATTTCAAAATATCGGTTAGAATGATATATTTGGTGTGTTCAAGCAAGCAATAACAATATTTTAATAATATTAAAAATTGAGTGCAAAGTCAGAAACTGTGATATACGCATATTTTATTTTCCAAAATCTTAGCTTCAAAGGTAACTCATAAATTTTGAAGGTGGTAGGTGGCCAAACTTTAGTTACACAACGTAGTGGAAAATGGAACTTTTATTTTAAAAGATATAGTATAATTTTATAAGGAAATGGATGTGGAATATCATGAAGAGCGACCAAAGACGATGAATATTCAATGTGTAATTGATCTCAAATCGTTGAACATAATATGGTCTAAGCTATAATTATTATTCCCTCAGTCCATCATATACAGTCTTAACTTTTATCGATACGAGTTTTAATAAATTTAATGAGTATAAATGAGTGGATAATGAAACCCATTTAATAAAAATATGTTATGTGAATGAAAAATGTGGATCATGTGTGTTTTTTCGTAAATAAGTGGGTTAAATGTGTGTAAAAGTGTTGACTTTTGGGTGTGGTTCATGTTTATAAAAGGAAAATGAACGAATTTTGTAAATATATCGAAATGGAATTAAATGAACAAATATACTGGACGGAGGAGTATTAATTCTTTTAGATGTAAAGATCGAGTTAAACTCAATTGTAATCGGTAGTTTATTACCAAGTGGCAGCAAACAAGCAACTGCCTAATAAAGTCAGAGAATATCTTCAGATTAGATAAAGCAAAATCAATTTCCCACAAAAGAGAAGAAAGAAGAAGAAAACTTTAACTTTTGTAGTCAGGTCCAGATCCCAACTAAACAATTGTGCTGATTTAGTTAATTTATATGTCTAAATTGCCAAGAAAGTAGTATGCTATTCTTCAGTCAAGTTTAGTTGGTCTTGGTGAAAATTACAAATAGAATTTTCTACATTGAAATTGGTCCAATAACACTATTGAAGTTTATTAGATTTGTTAAAGTGGTCGACCCAACCCAGCCCAAAAAGCTAGCCACGTTTCGTGCCACGGCCCACAACTGTAGAAAAATTTCAGTCCGAGCCGGGCCACCCCGTGGGATCAATTTGGACCGAAAAATGGGGCCAGTTCGGCCCTGGTATTTTTTGGCATAAGTATTTTGGGCCCAACTCGGTGGGCTTGGATCAGCCCAGCTCCCTTCGACAGTTCTAGTGATTATTTTGAGTGATGGAATACTTGCATAAATATAATATAGTCTAATCTATCATTTACTTTGATTCATTAATTAAGTTATTAATTTTTTTCATATCATCCAATCCTTTAAATACTCAATCATACTCATTCACTATAATTTATCACACAAAGTAAACTCTGGCGAATTTGGTGATCATAATTAATAATGATCCCAATCCCCTTTTGGTAACAAAGCATTGAGTCATGTACGTGGATCCCATAAAAATTCGTTGATTCTTTTCCTAGCACACTCATATCCATGAAAATTCAAATGCTACATAGCAGCACTAAGACGACATGTTATGATGAAGGAAATTGATGGTTGATCCAATCATTATTTCACTACTCTTAGTCTTAAAATGTAATAACTAATAACTTGATGTATTCAACAAATGCACCAAACTTATTTTGGAAAAAATGCCTAAGTTTCGTTAGCAACAGTTAACTGGCATTGAGATTGCAAGAGTTACCCAGCAGCAGCAGAGACAGTTTACGTACGTATGAAGATCAATGGAGAGACACCACCGGGAAAAACCCTCCACTCATTTCAGCTCCTGAAAGAGCTTCGGTGCAACCTACATTCAGAAAATACCATCAGAGGGCGTGGATGGGAAAGAGTTGGCATCAAAACGTTAGAATTCACAGAACTTACACATTTGTCGACGCATGACCAATAGTCGAAGTATTGCCCTGTGCAGTGCTTCTGTCCAGAGTCATCACCGTCAACTCTCTTAACACATTGCTGTGGGCACGACAGAGAAAAGATAGTCTGTGTAACCATGGTCACTGATAAAGTTTGCAGTAATTTCTCATGATTGGTCTACACGATAAACAAGAGATGGAAGCTCTATATTTCCTTTGACACACAAAAAACACAATCTACCACAAAAAATGTGCATCTACATTATGTAATATGTCTACATACATAAGAAGATATGACCTTATTGCTAGTTCACTTCATATTGTCACACAGTTTTACCTAATTCAATGAGGGGACATTCATAGTTGTATGCAGAATGTTAGCTAATTAAGTAATGGAGGTAGTTTCACTCTTAAAGCTTCATTTTCTTTCTTCTCAACTCCATCAACCTAAACTCTTACAATGAATCAGCCATCAAGTCTGCAAATCACCAAAAGCTCGTAAATGCAATTTCACCCCCACTGTTAAAGAGGTCGTGTCCCGCCTTCTTGGACAGCATTAGTCGGAGTGGATATGTGACGAGGATATAACTCAATACTTTCTCCTATTCTTTCCTTTACATGATACATGCTGATTAAAGGTCACTTAAATTGCTTATTCCATTATGTCATACATTGTTGCGATGCAAGCTGATTTAAGATCGATCAAATCCATAAATAATCTGTGCTTCACGTGCCAAGCATTGTACTCGACTACATGCAGCCCGTGCTATTCATTTTCATGTTACAAGCTGATTGAAGGTTATTCAAAATTCCTCAATCTATTATGTGCAGCCTGTTCTAGGCATTTTCGTTAATATGAAAGCAGAAATTCCCATTTCTCGTGTCCGATGCCAAACAAATTTTAATGATTCATCACAAAATATCAAACACATTTAGGCACATCTAGACCGACGCATTATCTATACATCCCATATTCTTTGAATGATTCATCACAAACTATCTTCCATTAGTTACCGCTCATTATAAACTATCAATAAATTATCATTCCAATATAGGTTAATGGCGATTTGTGCAAAACAATTCTAACAAAATTTTCAAATCTTCTAGATAGATAGATAGGTAACACAAGAAAATTATAAGAAGCAGATAGCAGATGATTCAAATTGGAAATATTAGAGCTTAAAAGCATTTCGCCGATCACCTTGTATTCAACATAAGGTTTTGTGCATTTGGACTTGCAGGATTCCTCAAGAGCCCTCTTTTGATCCACAGCTTCATCCCTGCACCGTATAACAAGAAAATCCAAATCAACCAATCATACAAAAAAATAAATATAAAATTATCTCCGTTGTCAGAATAAGAAGGTTAAGCGTTTCGAATATGCTTACATTGATCAGTAATTGATGATTTTACAGCTAATTCAGCAGTGAAACAGCCTAATTGCAAAAAACTAAAGATGGGTTATGCAGTAAAATCAAAGATAAAAAATTCGTTTAGCAGATCTGTGTATCCCCCCCACCCGCCCCCCCCTAATTCTTTGTATGGTGGAGCAGAGAAGTATGGCGAGAAATGAGATCTATTAAAAAATTGGTAATGCATTAACGACTTTGGTTTTTAATTTTTTTAGATCATAGACTTCGGCTAAATTGATTTGCCCATAGTAGAAAACCAGATTTGGCTTTGTGCATAATAATTATTGAATTATATTAATGATAGAGAATTAAAATTAAATTACATTCACAATTATGTAGGTAAAATAATAAATCATTATAAACTTTTAAGATTGTATATGTTACAAGAAAACTAGTACAAAATATATAATCATATCATACACTAATAAGGATTTTCTAAATAAAATAAATACAATATTATCGACACGTCCAAATATTTATATATTTTTAAAAAGTGAGTATAAGAGTTGGCAATATTTAAAAAAATAACTGAAATATTATTTAATATGTGTGCGTTTGTTAGGTAGGGTTAATAGCTAAAATATAAGAGCTTTAATATGTTGAGATAATAAGACATTAGATTTATATAAAGTTGTCACAATAACATATAAAATTATGTAATGTGCAACTTAATTGCAGATAATGATAAAATCTTTAATTTGACGAAAATGAGAAAGAAGCAAAATAAATAAAAAGAAAGGAAATGGAAAAGAAAAAATTTCTCTCTATCATAATGGGACATATTTTGGCTAGAAAAGTTTTGGAACTTGATTCCATTTATTATATATATAGGTATATAGATTCATGTGTGTTTTAAACATGTGTAATTGTGTATACATAATATATATATATATATATATATATATATATATAATATTTGAATTTTTTTAATGATTATTATAACTTGTTCATTTTAAATCTATTTCAGATGTGGGTAAGGGAGTTATACTTTCATAAAGCAATTTTAAAATATCGTGCAATTTTTGTACGTTTCATTGCTCAAAGAATTATAAATGAACCAAGCTACCTATGAGATTTTCGAAGCTCGATTCAATAAAAACTTGTTCTTCTTTATCTAAAAGAACCAAGTTTGTGCTCGGTATGTAATATTTTACTTATTAGCTCATAAACAAGCTCGTTAAGTGATTTAACTTAAAAACATAAAATTGTACTAGACACAACTTATATTTATATTATATTTAGTAATAATTGTATTAAGTCTCTTATTATTTGTTATAAGAATGTAATTAATATATTATGTGATTGTGAAAGAACAAATGTCTTCAAGAGGAAATAATTAGTATTTAAAACATAAATCTAAATTTAGAAAGTTTATGTAGGCTCAATTAAGCTAGTGAGCCTAAAAGTATTCGGCAAACAAAACTCAACATTCGATAATAACCTAATCAAATTTGAGGACGATGATATTTATCTCGACCCAGTTCAATCACACCAACTTTTACCATTCTTTCCCTCATACAATTCAAAGATCTTGTGATTTTACGAGCAACTTGAACGTGAAATGAAGAAGTCGTTGGTTGTTGCTAAATATCAGGAGTCTATATATCTTTGTTGTGTAGTAAAGTCCTAGTAATCCAGTTTCCCAAAATTCAAAGTCATACACTTATTTTCTCTACAGTTTTTTCATGAATTATTCACAGAACAGCCGAAAATTGATAAGCAGCTAATTTTATTTAATATTAACATGATGATTTGATGTAATGTGGCTGAAGATCCCCCCAAACTGTAAATCTCCAACCAAAAAAAAGATTAAAATGAAATTCTTCTAAAAATCAAGAAAAATGAAATTAGGAAGGAGAAAATATAAGGTAGTATCGTGTGATTTTAAACTATTAGGGGTAAACCCGGAAAAAAAGAGTCAATGGACCCAATTTACCGATTCCTAACCAAAAATACTAAAAATATAACCTTCTTGTTTTTCGCTTTTATCTTGATATGTGCTAAAAGGGAAAATTCAAAATTTTAGTTTAATAAATTGATTTTGTTATAATTTTAGTATAATAAATTAATAATATCTCAATCAAGCCTATAATGAATTGATTTTATGACAATTTTAAGTAATTTTTCGGCGTCGAAAAATACAATTGGCACAAAAAATAATATGTAGCCTATAAGTTATTTCCAACAACGTTTTCTAACTTGTGTTTTTTATATATCATTTTTGGTGCTGACTTTACTTATTGGTGTCAAAAATTATTTATGGGCTAAAATTATCACAAAATCAATTCATCAGGTTTAATTGAGGTATTATTAATTTATTAAACTAAATTTGTCACAAAGTAATTTATTAAGGTAAATTTGTGTACTTTCCATTTGCTCAAATTAAAATGTAATTTCTTTGCACTATGAAGTCTTATCCAAGTGGCAAAGTGAAGCATCAAAAGGTTCTCCATGGTGTATGTGTGTTAGCGAGTGGTTAATCTGGCGCCAGTCTGGTTCGAGAGTGATTAAAATGTTTAAATTACCAAAAAAAAAAAAAATGGTGTATGTGTTCGAGTCCAGAGTGATTAATGTTGAGCCAAATGTTTAAAATTTTTTAAAATTTTGTATTAATTGACAAAAAAAAAGGTTCTCCATGATTGAGATCTTGGTTCGAGTCTCACCTAAGTGTGAGTTGTAGTTCTATTCTATTTGGATTTGTTCTAATTTGAGGATTTTCTTTTAACCCCATGCATGTGTTTGCGATTAATAATACACCTTTAGCTAAAAAAAATCTGATTCCTTTGCACAACCATATTATAAAGCCAAGAGTAAAGAAAATTAATCCCATACATCTCACTTAAAACATTTTGATTCAATTAATTAAAATTCCATTATTAATTTACAATCCCTTTGATCCAATCAACTTAGTCAGACCAAATGTGACAGCCATAGCCAGCCACCCACCGATCAAAACCCTCGCCGCCGACCTCACCACCGGCGCCCTCCCCAATACCGCCCCCAGCCACCCGAAAACCGCTAGCGCCACCGTCACCGCCGCCACCACCGCCGCCACCCTCACCCTATACTCCCTTATAAAGCACGCAGCCAGCAGCGGCACCATCGCCCCCACAGAGAACGCGAGCGCCGACGCCGCTGCCGCCTGCATCGGGTTCGGCAAACTCTCCTCCCCCTCGCTGCCGTTCTCTCCGCCATATCCCGCTGCGGCTGCCTGCTTCTTCTCTCGCTTCATCTGAGATAGCTCGATGTCACGCTGCGAGTAGACTGAGACGAATTCTCCGATGGCCATGGAGCACGCGCCGGCGACGAGGCCGGCAAAACCGGTGAGAATCATGGCCTTGATGTCCTGCTTGACGGCGCCGACGCCCATCATGAGCGACGCCGTCGAGATGAGGCCGTCATTGGCGCCAAGGACCGCGGCGCGGAGCCATTGGGAGCGCTTGGAGTAGTCGAATTCTTGGACTTGTTCGACGTCGAGGGGCGGCGTCATAGTGGGGAGGGAGAGCTTGGCGCTGGGGTTTTGGTTGGAAGTCATAGATGAAAATGGAGGAGAAAAAAGAAGAAGAAGGTGGTTTGCGTTATTAATGGAGTAAGCAAAGTGTGGTAGCCACACGCCTCCAAGAAATGGTTATTTATAGAAGGGAAATGTCACTTTATAATTAATGGACTAAGATATACATAGACCAACTCAACAAATAAATAAAGAAAAAGGATAAAAAATAATATATATACTACATTTATATATACTTGATGAGTTATTTTATATTTTTTTTTTATTTTTATTTTCATGTTTCATCATAGTCAATATCTGCAATCATATGTATTAGATATTCTATTATTGAATTGAATGAGATCGTAAATACACACATGGTATATATATATTAGTGGAATTTTGCAAGAGATGTAATATAAAAATGTGGCATATGATTCAAATCAAAATTATATTTGTGGTCAATTCTTTTTACATGTATGAAGAGAGATTTTTGCAATTGTTGTTGGTGAATAGAGCATATGATATTTTTATTTAGAAGATAGTGTATAAGTTGAATTCATGACCTCCCTAGCACATTGATCGATCTTAATTTCGTAAGGGAAATAAATGCGCAAGAACACCAAGGATTTACGTGGTTCGATCTATGAATAAGATCTACGTCCACGGGGAGAGAGAGAGAGTATTCGTGTATTGAATGTGTAAGAAGCGATTACAAAGAGTGTGAATGAATCTATTTCGTCTACTCTAGCCTCTATTTATACACAAACGATTGACCTAGATCTTGAATCCAAGTCTTCTCTAACTAGGATTCGAGATCCTATCCTCTTGAATTAGGATTCTTTTAGATATGGTGAGCTTTCTGCGTCCCACCGATTTTAGGAGTCTTCATGGGCGAACTTGTTCAGCCGAGCTTGATCGAGGTTACTTGTATTGGGCACGATGCTTGGGCACAGTAGTTGGGCCTATCCTATCACAACCCCCAAAAGACGCAAACGAGGTCGTGCCGGAATGGGGTTGTTTATGACGAAGCGGGGTTTGGACGATCTTTGACATTCTTTTCTTTGTCGACTTTGTGTGTCAATAATTACGGCGTCGTATATCGTATGCTGTGCTCGCAGAGGTGTCTGCCGAGGTCATGTTTGTTGTTTGTATCTCTCGGCGAGGTGTCACGGCTTCCGCGATGAGGCGTTATGCCGAGGTCTTCTAACTGGCCTCACCTGCCGAGGCGCTTGCCGAGGTCTTGTAGGCATTAAGTCGAGGTCTTCGACCGGCTTCACCGCTTGAGGCGTTAAGCGAGGTCTTCTCGACCGCTTCACCGTCGGAGCGTTAAGTCAAGTCTTGACAGACTTCACTTGGCGGCGTTAAGTCGAGGTCTCTGACCGCTTCACCCGACGAGGCGTTAGCAAGTCTTCGACCGACTTCACTTGGCGGCGCGTTGTCGAGGTCTCCGGACCGCTTCACCCGACGAGGCGTTGTCGAGGTCTCCCGACCGGCTTCACCCGACGGCGCGTTGCCGAGGTCTTCGATCGCTTCACCCGACGAGGCGTTAAGCGAGGTCTTCGACGAGCTTCACCGTCGAGGCGTTAGCAGGGTCTTCGACGAGCTTCACCGTCGGGCCTTGCCGAAATCTTCGACCGACATCTCCGACGGGCGTTAAGTCGATGCGAACACGGATTTTTCTCGCGTCATTGAGTGCGGGACGCAGGATACGCATTTAATGCGCATTTAATGCGGCAGCGGTTGGATTCCGATAAAGCGTATAATAGGGAATATCTTCCTGATACGCCATTTCATATCACTTTTGCGATTTCAAAATTTCGACTTCCAAAACTTCGAAAAGCGATAACCGCCGCCATTGTTGTCTCGGAGTTCATCACCATCATCTTGAAAGACCAAAAGTAAGTTATGGCTTCCTTTCTTCTAAATCTTCCGAGCTTCAGATATCGTGTCCGTGCCGCGTCGGATTCGCGGCGGTATTCGCCTTCCCTTTCGGGATTTTGGTAAAGTGTCTTCCTTTTCTTCCATTTTAACAACCTCCAATATAAAGGAGATTGTCTCTCAATACCGTATTTCTAATATAATTTATGTTGCCCCGTCCGGAGCATAGGGCTTGTTCTCCTCCTGGAAGGTTCATCGCTCACGAAGACAACCTCCGGCTGGTCTTCGTATTCGTATCCTCGTGTATATGTCGAACTTCAAGAGATGTTCGCATATCACTTCCCAACTTACGCCAAATTCTTTTCGGCATTTGGTGGGCCTAGGTGTCTATGCCTATCGGCATAATTTTCCTTTCACTTTGGGGCTTGTTCTCCGTTTTTTTCAACTGAAGGGTGGTTCGGGGTGGTATTATTTATCACCCCGTCGTAATTTCAAAGCCAAGATAAAGTCGAAGATCTCGAACTGGCAGAAGAAGTTTTTCTTTTGTCAGTTCGATGGATCTCTGAGTTTATATGGCCATCGGAGAAAGATCGCCGATGTGGTGGTTGACGAGATTGACGGTGGCTGGAGGAGAGCCTTTGGGCGAGTAGGTCTCGTGGATGAGGCCTTTACCGAGGCCGAGCTCGCAGCTGCGGGGCTTAGCCCTTATGATCCTGCCACCGTGGTGGAGTCGGTGAAGGGTGAGGCCCCTCTTTCTCTTCTGTCTTTTGTCGCATGATTATTTGTGTGTACATGCCTGACCTCTTGTATTTATTTGCAGTGAACTTGATCAGGGATAAGAGGAAGAAGAGGAAGGATTCGAGCGCCGGCGTCGAGCTCCCCTCCTCTCTTTTGAAGGAGGTCGAACTCTCCTCCTCGATTTTGAAAGATGTCGAGGCTGTGCCCGAAGTGAGCGAGGAGGCTTCGAAGTCTCCTGAGCCGCAGCCTCTTAGGCGCTTTAAGAGGTTAAAGCGTGCTATCCCGAGGCAGCGGTTGTTTGCCGACCACGAATGCATCGTCGTTGGCTCTCGCCGAGCTCCCCTGCCTTTCCCGAGGTAGCGCCCTATCCTTCTTCCTTGTGAAGTGATATAGATAATGTATTCTTCCGATTTGTTGGGATTACGTATAGAAATTCGAGATCGTGTCGGTCGAGGTGGCTAAGATGTCCACGGGATGGCCCGATGTCCGGTTTCATAACGGACTTCTTGAAAGGGCCGTTAGCCGGTTTGTGAGGTGGCCCAAGTATGCTCGAGGAATGGAGGAGAAGACTCTCCTCGTCCAAGAGATTAGCGAGGCCGAGGCAAAGATCCGGGACCTCGTCAAACAGAAGGCGGCGGATACGGCGGCTGTTGAGGCAGCGAAGGCGGCGGTGGAGGCGGCGAAGGCGGCCGAGGCGATGGAGGCGGCAAGGGCTAGGGCGGCTGAAGCCACGGCGGAGGCCGAGGTCGCCTTAATGAAGGCAGAATTGGAGAGTCTCGGCGTCGGGAGGCCGAGGTAGCGAGGTCGCAGGGCGAGATGCTTTGGGCGTTTGCGGAGAGGCTATTCCTCTCTGGGGGCTTCTCCGGGATGGTGGGCGATGCGGCCGAGGTCCTCAATAAGCGCGCCGTCTCAGACGCAATCGAAGAAGTCGCCGAGGACTACCCAGAATTGGATAAATCCAAGTATGGGTATGAGGAGATAGAGGACGATGTCCTGAGGCGGGCCTATTTCGATGTCCTTGTTCGTGGCCTGAAGGAGCTTCCGTCTTGCGGGCTTGACTTCGTCTTGATTCTGTGACCGCGGAGTCTGTTCGCGCTTGCCCTGTGGACCGAGATCCCCTGACCGACGCTCTAATGGCCAATCTTGCAAAGGGGTCAGGGGATGCTGCAGCTGGGGGTTCTAAAGGCGGCGAGGCCCCGGCAGTTCCTGAGGAGACTGAAGCCGGGCTTGGTGAAGTTAGGGCGGAGGAGGCCGAGGCTTTCCATGCCCCGGAGGCGGCTGTGGTGGACAGGCCCGAGGCATCCGGAGGGGTCAGTTGATCCCCTTTTTGTCTTTTTTTTTTGAATGTAAATGTACACTTGTTTTCTGCCTAAGGGCATATTAATAGAATCACCGCTTTATGAAAACACTTATCTTTTATTCGGTTGTCGCTTTGAAATGCTTGATGCTTCTCCTGGTTGAATCGAATCGAAGACACGTCGCGGGCTCTTGAGTTGAAAGAGGTCGAACTCCTCCATATAAAGGGGCAGCTTGGTCATGTACAGGCGGAGTCTGATGTCAAGCATAGAGCCGCTCAGGAGAACGTGACGAGCTCCGGCTCGCCTTTTGGAATTGGAGGAGGCGTTCGAGGTCGCCAGGAGAAGGCCAGGTGATAGGCGAGGAGCATGCCGAGTACGAGGAGGTTATCCACGAAATGGTGGGATGGCGATCCACAAGTTGAAGCGAGGTTGTCGAGGCTGCCGCCCGTTGTCTGCGGTACCGCGCGAATATGGTCGGACCTCCGGCAATTCACGGCGATCGTTGAATTAAAAAGGCTCGGGAGCATATACAAAATCTGTCATCGCCGACAACCACAAATCGACGAAATGCTTGACGGGATGCAGAGGCCTCTTCTTCTCGCGGAGCTTCTCGATCTAGAATAAATGAACCGAATTATGGCGATCCGGAGTGGCGCGCTCAAGAGAGGCGTGCTATTGCCCTGAGCGATGTGGATCCTCAAGGGGTCGAAACTAGGCGTCCTCGGTGGCGAGGTCGAGCTCGCAGAGCGGCTTCTTCAAGTGACCGAGGTCGGCGTTGGCGGGGCCCGTAGTGTGGGCGGGGCGAGGTGAGGTAGGATTAGTATAGATGAGTGCTGAATCCCGATTTTTCTAGGGATTGGCTCGACTTTTCCGATCCGCTCCGTCCTCGTAAAATGTAACATGTACATCTTTTGTCGATAAGAATGATTTCTTTGCTTCGTATTGACTTTGTATTGAACAAGAGTAATATCGAAGGTAGTTTGTCTTCGTGAGAGTTCCGCTTGAGTAAGCGAAGGAATCCGTTCCGTCACGAAGGTAGGGGTTCTGCTTTTTGCCGAGGTCATCGGGAGGGTGGTCCCTTTACTTGACTACATAGAAAGAACCGCTTGAAATAAGCGAAGGTGTCGATCTCGTATGTAGGAATGGTTCTGTTTTTGCCGAGGTTATCGGGAGGGTGGTCCCTTATTCGTTTACATAGAGAACCGTCTTGAAATAAACGAAGGAAATCGATCTCGTATGTAGGAATGGTTCTGTTTTTTGCCGAGGTTATCGGGAGGGTGGTCCCTTATTCGTCTACATAGAAGGCCGTCTTGAAATAAACGAAGGTAATCGATCTCGTATGTAGGACCTTATTCGCTCTACATAGAGAACTGCTCTTGAAATAAGCGAAGGAAATCGATCTCGTATGTAGGAATGGTTCTGTTTTTGCCGAGGTTATCGGGAGGGTGGTCCCTTATTCGTCTACATAGAGAACCGTCTTGAAATAAACGAAGCTAATCGATCTCGTATGTAGGAATGGTTCCTGCTTTTGCCGAGGTCATCGGAGGGTGGTCCCTTATCATCTACATAGAAATCTTGTCTTGATATAAGCGAAGGAAATCGATCTCGTATGTAGGCATGCTGCGTTAAAATTACCTTCGTATGAAACGAAGGTAATCGACCTCCGTCGAGGGAATTCGCCCTCCGTAGAGGGTAAATAATAATGTGAAGATTAATTATGCATTAGTGACGAGTAGAACTTGCAAAAATAACATTTTATTGATAAAGATGGCGCGACCACCAAATAAGACTCGGACTCTAAACATGACTTTAAAGACACGACCGAACAAGACCCGACCCTTGACACTTATGCATAATATCTCTTGGATGAATGATGTGCCATGCGTTGGGTAATTGCTCACCGGACAATTGAGCGAGCTTATAGGCCCTTTCCGAGGACTTCGTCGACCAGTAAGGTCCTTCCCATGTGGCTTCCGACTTGCCGAAAGCTGCGGCTTTCTTGACTTCATTATTTCGAGTACAAGGTCGCCCACTTGGAATTGTCGGGTTTTAACACGCGGTTGTAATACCGAGCTACTTGTTGCTTGTACCGAGCTTCCTTGATGTGGCGAGGTCTCTCTTTCTTCAGTAGGTCTAGATCAGCTCGTAGATTTTCCCCATTTGCTTGAGGAGAAGTCGATGGTGCGGGGACTCGATACTCCGATCTCTGCGCAGGATCACTTGCTTGGTTCCATACACCAAACCGTAGGGTGTTTCTCCGTTCGAGGTCCGGGTGTTGTTGATGCGACCATAAGACACTGTGGTAAATTTTCCACCCAGAGGCCCTTAGCTCGGTCGAGGCGAGTTTTAGACCGCTACGATGGTCTGTTGGTAACCGGTCCGACCATTTGCTTGAGGATGGGCCACCGGGTGAACTTTGTTGGATCCAAGCTCTTGACACCAATCTTTGAATGTCTTATCCGTGAATTGTGTTCCGTTATCCGAAAGGAGGATATGAGGATGCCGAGCGACACTATGTTCTTCCGCACGAAGTTGAGGCGTTCTTGCTTGTGATTTTCGCGAGGGCTCGCTTCCACCCACTTCGTGAAGTAGTCGATCGCAACAATTAAAATTGGGCGTCACTGGTGCTTTACAAAGGGGCCCACAATGTCGATCCCCATTGCATAAGCGGCCAAGAGCTCTGTATGGAGGTGAGGTCGGTCTGCGGTAGCCTTGGTACGTTCCCATGGATTTGACACTTGGACACTTTTTACGAGGTCCATTGAGTCTTGGAATATTGTTGTGATAGTATCCCCATCGCATGACTTTCTTTGACAAGGCTCGGGGTCCGATGTGGCTTCATACGATCCTTCGTGTATTTCTCGTAGAACGTAATTAGCTCGGTTCGGACCAAGCACCTTAAGAGAGGCCGGAGATATGACTTTACGTATAGGACCCCCGCTCAATTGTATATCGCAGATTTGTTCGAAATCCTCCTAGCTTCCGGCTTGTCGTGGGCACTCGTCCTTCTCGGTACTCTCGAATGGGAGTCGTCCAATTGGGTTCTTCATCCGAGACTACGTTGACCTCGGCTCGTTATCGGCATCGTCTATGCTTACGCTTGGACTTCTCTTGGCGGGCTCGTTGATGGCGAGGCAAATTTACTAAGATGTCACCGGCTATTTTGCTCCCTTGGGATGCGAACTATCTGGAAGTGTGAGAAAGTCCGTTGCGGGCTTTTGCTTTTTCAAGATACTTCTTCATTCGCCGCTTTTGCCTCGTATTTTCCCAACATTTGGCTCACGACGACTTGAGAGTCGCCGTGAACTTGCACCGCTCGTATCTCGAGACTTTGAGCGAGCGAAGTCCTGCGATCGATGCTTCATACTCCACTTCGTTGTTCGTATTTTGAATGTGAATGAAGTGAGTAGGTGATCTCTTGGCCGTCCGGGCCTAGGAGTAAGATTCCTGCTCCGCTACCCGTTTTCCCCGAAGCCCCGTCAACGTAGAGTTGCCAGCACTCCTTTGGTATTTCATCCATTGGTTCGGCTTCGGCATTGTCTGATACGGACTCAGTGGGCTTCGGTTTCTCGACGAAGTTAGCCTCGGCAAGGAAATCCGCTAGGGCTTGACCTTTGATGGCCTGGCGGGGGCAGAAGGATATATCGTGTTCGCCCAGTTCGATTGCCCATTTCGCGATTCTCCCTGAGGCTTCGGGTTTCGTCAATACTTGCCGAAGTGGGTAGTCAGTGAGGACTTGTATGGGATGCGCATGGAAGTATGGACGTAGTCTCCTCGCGGCGTTTACCAACGCTAAGGCAAGCTTCTCCAGGGGCTGATACCTCGTTTCCGGGCCTTTTAGTGCTCGGCTGATAAAATACACCGGGAGCTGACGTCCTTCTTCTCGTACCAAGACTGCACTTATAGATTCGTCCGAGGCGGCGAGGTAGAGGAAAAGGACCTCTCCCTCTTTCGGGACGGACAGAGTGGGGAGTTTGGCGAGGTAGCTCTTGAGATCTTCAAAGGCGGACTTGTGTACATCGTCCCATGAGAATTTCGGGGCTTTTTTGAGTATCTTGAAGAAGGGTAGCTGCTTATCCGCGGCTTTTGATAGAAAGCGGCTCAGTGCGGCTATGCAGCCTGTTAGCTTGTGTACGTCATGGATGGTCTTTGGCATATTCATTTCTAAAATGGTTTGGACCTTGGACGGGTTTGCTTTTAGCCCTTCTTGTGAAACCCAACACCCTAAGAACTTTCCAGACCGGACTGCAAACGTGCACTCGGGGATTGACTTTAGGTTGATTTTCCGAAGAAGGCGAGGACGATCCGAGGTCGGCAACACCGCGGCTTCTTCCTTGCTCTTGACGACGATGTCGTCTCACGATACCTCCACATTCGACCTATGTAGGGTGAAATATTTTGTCCACCATCCTTTGATAGGTAGCCCTGCATTTTAAGGCCGAATGGCATCTTTTTATCTGTAAAGACTCAAGTCGGTAATGAAGGCTGTCTTGGCGTCTTCGTCGTCCATCGGGACTTGGTGATATCCTTTGTATAAGTCCAAGCGAAGACTTCAGTATCCGACCGGTAGCGTCGACCTTCTTGTCGATGTTGGGAAGGGATAGCAATCCTTTGGGCAATGCTTATTGAGGTCGGTGTAGTCAATACACATTCGCCATCCCTCCTCCTTTCTTTACCATCACCGGGTTGGCTATCCGGTCGGATCTTTGACCTCGAGCGATGTCGTGCTTTTAACGGTGATTTACCTCGTCATGAATGACTTGGTTTCGTTCATTGCAAAAATTCTTTGCTTCATCGAACGGCTTTATGTTCGGTCGATGTTGAGCCGGTGGGTGATGATACTCGGCGAGACTCGGTCATGTCTAGGGAGACCAAGCAAACACGTCCGGAATTCCTTAGGAGTTGGATGATCGATCCTTCACTTTAGGTGCCTTGGTGAAACCAACCTTGCGACCTTTAATGGCTCATCTTTGTACAATCGACCTCTTCCACCGACCGTCGGGGGTGGCGATGTCTTCGACTCAAACCCTCGGGTTTCTTTAATTGCTATGCACGTGGGTCTGGACCGAGGTCCGGCACCTCGTAAAACAACTTGCATACATTCTTTGGCTTGCTTCGATCACCTCGGATCACGGCTGTTCCCCGTGGTGGGTATCTTCATTGTTGGGTGGTACGTTGAACACACCGCCTTACAATGGTTCACCAATCTCGCCTAGTATGATGTTATATGGCGAGTGGGCCTTCACTACTAAGAATTGCACCACCTTGGTGGAGCTCGTTGGTGACTTCCCACCGTGACGGGTAGCTCAATTATCCCTTCCGGCGCGTCTCTTCTTGGGCGAAGCTTACGAGTGGCGGCGGCGCTTGTGCGGCCGCTTCTTCTATCCTAGCTTGTCAAAACATTCCTTGAAAAGGATGCTCACCGACGCCGCTATCAATGTATACTGCGCTTTACCAACTTATTCGCGACCACTACACGAATCACCGGCGCGTCCCGGTGGGGTATTATTCTTGGTGCGGGTCGTCTTCGGAGAAAATGTCGCCTCGTCCTTTCTGAACCTCTTGTTGTTAGGCTCGCCGGTTCTAGGACTTCGGGCTTCGGCCTTCAAGGAAGACTTCGTGACTCCACGGGGGAGCCCCGTAATAGTGGAGACCACCCCGTCATATTGGGGCTCGTCGTCTCCTTCTTCGTCGGTGTCGCGCTTCGCTTTTTCGTGGGGTGCGCAATTTCCCCTTTTCCTTTGCTTTTTCTTCTTTTGACTGCAGTCGGCTTGGCGACCACATCCTAGTACTTTCTCAGAGGTCCATCTTGAACCAACATCTCTATTTCTCCCATGAGTTCTTTGCACTCTTCGATGTCGTGCCCATAGTCTCCGTGGAATGAGCAGTATTTATCCCTGGTTCGGCGCCTCTTTCCTCCTGTCATCGGTCGAGGCTTCTCGAACAGGTTCATATGGAGCGCGTAGATTTCTGCCCTCGGCTTCGTCAACGGGGTGTATTGAGGTCGCTCCGGCGCCACGCGACCGAGCTGGACCTTATCGGGCGATGTAATCTTTCAGGCGCTTGCGGCCTTGGTTCGATCTTCCTTCCTTCATCTCTTCTTCATTTTTCGAGGGTCCGCCTTATGCGCTTGGCGCTTTCTCTTGTCGACCTCGTCCGCTTTGGCGAACCGGTTGGCTATCGCCTGACTCTGTCGCGATCGGGGTTCGTGCCAGCGATCTCTCGGTATAAGGCCCCGGCAAGATGCCGTTTTGGAAGGCGAGATGACTAACAGTCGTTCACATCTTCGACCTTCAAACACTCCTTGTTAAACCTCGTCATGAAGTCACCGATGGACTCGTTACGGCTTTGCCTTATGGTGAGGAGGTGTCGACGATGTTTTGACTCCGCCTTTGGAAGAACCTTCGATGGAAGGCGCCATCGGTCGCGATAGGGCCGATGCTTCCGTGGTAGGCGTCGAACCACTGCGGCGTTGTCGACGAGTAACTCCGGAAGAGTTTACACATATGAACGAGTTGAGGCGTTGGTTGATCATGTTGTATTGGGCTGCGAGAGGAAGTTACGGGATCCTCGGCCCGTCATAGGGGCGATGCTTGGTACCGGTATTCATCCGGAGAAGTGTTGAGTATCCTATTTGAGAACGGGGTGACTATTTTCCCGTATCCATCGAAGCCGTCCTCTGGAGATTGGGACGGAGTTCGACGATCGAACTCGTTTAGGTGACTCGGACCGACTTCACGGCGGCCCTGATGCCTTTTCCTGCGCTGCTCGTCCCTTGGAGATCGGGGCGGAGTTCGCTGGATGGATTCATTCTGGCGATCGAGGCCGGCTTCGCGGCGGTCACGACGTCCTCTCCCGCGTTGCTCGTTCCTTGCGCGGTCGGTTTGGGCCCCGACCTCTCGTTGTGATGCCTCGTATCTAGATGAGGCTTCGGCGTTCCGTTCTTCAGGACGTGGCCGACCCTGTGCTTCGCTGAGGTACTGGAGAAAGCTCTCCTTATTTTTCTCGAGAAACCCCTTGACGGCGTCGTCAAGGTTTACTTATGAGCGGATGTTTCCGGATTATTGCTGCGATTTCGCCGCTATGGTAACTTTGCCTCCTGCAGGGCGGGGTGTCCGTGCTCGTCGAGACTTTGGACATGTCCTTCGGGGGTTTCTTCTCTGATTGGGCTCTTCCCGAGCTGAGCTCGGCGTTCCCTTTCGCCGTCAGCGTTGTTGTTGCCGGCGACGGTCCTGGATGCATGGCTTCTGGTGTACCTGGTCATGATTATTTCCCTGTAAACGGTGGTTGATCGAAAACACAAAATTTTGTTTCCCACAGACGGCGCCAGTGATCGATCTTAATTTCGTAAGGGAAATAAATGCGCAAGAACACCAAGGATTTACGTGGTTCGATCTATGAATAAGATCTACGTCCACGGGGAGAGAGAGAGTATTCGTGTATTGAATGTGTAAGAAGCGATTACAAAGAGTGTGAATGAATCTATTTCGTCTACTCTAGCCTCTATTTATACACAAACGTATTGACCTAGATCTTGAATCCGAAGTCTTCTCTAACTAGGATTCGAGATCCTATCCCTTCTTGAATTAGGATTCTTTTAGATATGGCTGAGCTTTCTGCGTTCCCACCGATTTTAGGGTCTTCATGGGCGAACTTGTCCGGCCGAGCTTGATGTCGGGGTTACTTGTATTGGGCACGATCTTGGGCCCAGTAGTTGGGCCGTATCCTATCACACATATTCACCAATCACCACTTTACTAATTAGATTTTGTACCCGGCCCCGAATGGGCCAATGGCGCTTGCCCCGAGTACTTGCATATATGGATTTCAAATCTTAATCATTTAATTTTATTCACTTAATTTTAAGATATAGAACATTAATGTTGTGTCCCGGACATTTAGAATAGTTTACAAAAGTACAATGTACCCAAATGCGGTTTACTATTTTACTTGTCAGACTGAATCATTAATATTCTATATTTTGAAGTTTCGCAACTAAGATGATCTTAAAAGAGTATAGGAATGAGATAAAAAACAAACTAATTTTAAAGTATAAAATAAGAATCATTTTCAGTCATTGATTTGTGAAAATCTACGATGAATTCATCACCTTATTTGATAGATTCAAACGGTTATGTTCGAATTCTATGAGGGGTGCATTTTTATTTTTATGACTTGAGACACTTACACGGCGAATTCAATCGTTTTCACGACGAATTCAAATGAATTCAAAAGTTTGTAGGTTATAGATTAAGAATGGTTTTTACAATAACCACTCCCTAAAAAATGGATCTCATTTTTTATTGAGTAAAGACAGACGAGCACGAGTGTATATTATTTACCCATGAAATACAATAGATGTTGTAATTCCCAATTGTGTTTGAATTCATATGATACGAAATGCAAATAGCAAAAAGGAAATAAGAATAAAAGAATGACACCTTGGGAATACACTTGACTCCAAATAAAGAAGAGAATCTCATATGAGAATGTCCGTGAAAAATTAAAGTCAAATCTCTATTTCCTTTCGGCCAACCGAGAAGGAAAAACAATTTATTCGAAGGGCTAGTATACCTCAACGGCTCAACATACGAAACTACTCCTACCGATTAAAATAAAACACTGCAATAGAGATCTAATTATTTATTTAAAGTCTCTGTCTGCCATCCGGTAGATTTTGTCATTGATTCGAGCAATTTTTGATTGACTTTGGTTGCATGCAGAAAAGTCCATTAAACAATTCTACATGGATTTGTATAGTTTCATCGACTATTGAAATGAAGCCTCCAATATAGCGGGTGTTTGGCTGAGCTTATAAACTCCCCAAAAACAGCTTAAAAACTATTTTTTAAGCTTGAAAAACAACTTATAAGCTGTTTTGGGGAGCTTATAAGCTCAACCAAACACCCTCATAGTTTCATTACAGAAACACTACTACCCTATATCGAGTGTGGCCAAAGTGATGGTTCATGTCAAACAAATAACGATGGTTAAGAACCGAGTAAAGATTGGTCGTTGACGTACAAGATTCAATGCAAAACAAGCACGACTTTAGGTGTCAGACACGAAATCTCTATTGTTAGATATTTTCGGAAGCAAACTTTGAAAGAACAAGAGAGAGCAGTGATCAAGTTTGGAATTGATTTACCCTAGAGTGCGCCTCCCCCCAAAAGCTTCCACTTTGCTCCTCTCCTCTCGGTGCAGCAACACGGAGGGTGAGGCTCCGCCTCCCTCCCCCAAAAGCTTCCACTTTGCTCCTCTCCTCCCTCCCTCCTCGTTACAAGCAACAATAAATCGGGCCAGTTCGAGCCATCGCACCGACACTTCACGGTTTTCGGTGTGCTGCTGCAGATCGATTCCACTTTGCGGATCCGAGTCGATCTGCAGATCCGAGGCCATGATTGGGTTCGAGGTGTTTTTCGTCACATTGGAGTGTTCTTGCGGATCGGATTTTGATTCCATGGTCTCTATCTGCTTTTCTTTTTTGAATAAATGGATCTCGAGGATTAGAGTGATTTGGTTCAGATCTAGTGTGTTTTTGCTAGATCTAGGCATTTTTTTAGCTCTGTGCTCTGAGATTCTGGTTTTTGTTTTTCTCCATCGTTTTTTGTTGTCTCTCCTTTGTGAGAGTTTGTTGTCTCTCCTATGTTGAGAGCCTTTGTTTTCTCTCATTTGTTGAGAGCCGTGGTCTTGTTGAGGGATTTTCCCTCTTTGGTGAGTTCATTGTTGATGGTCGTGCGTTATTGGAATGATGAAACAGGATTGACCATTTAGCTAGTTCGTTGAGATGATTATGAGCTAGCTCATAGATTTGCGAAAGCATCTGTAGATGTTTTATAATGTATGTTTGGGATGAACCTTCGATGCTTGTGGAGGTCTTCTTTCATTTTCCATGCATTTGCAATCTATAGTAAATTTTTCTCAAAAAAAAAAAAAAAAAAAGAGAGAGCAGTGATGTATGGGCTTTCCACTCTTTCCACTCCAAATTCTATCATTTCAGTCCTTTTAATTTTTATTTTTATTTTTATTTTTAGGATTTTATACATTTTCAATGTATGATATATTCTAGGCCTATAAGTACTTTGTTTTCTGTGTTTAGGGAGATAATTATTTATATATTGATTTTGGAGTTTTCAATAAATTTTGTTTTATTGAAATGTAGTCGTCTTTAACATATATGTCTTTGACATATATTGTATTACTCTACACTAATGCAGCCCGTGCGACACGGATAAATTGATATATATATATATATATATATATATATATATATATATATATATATATATATATAGGGGATGGTTCCTGTGAGAATGGAAATAAGTGTAGGAAATAGGAATAGATATGTAAGTCTAGCATATCTTTCATATTTGTGTAGCACAATCAGAATTACTATGTTGCACATATTAGTTTAGCATATATTTCATCTTTTCGTAGCACAATGATAAATATATTAGTTTAGCACATCTTTCATTGCAACAGAGCACAAGAAGGGTTCTAGTCTTGCACAATAATAATCCGTAGCACACACAACACAAAGCGTAGAAGATAATGAAATTAAATCTCAACCATTGATCCAATGAATCAAAGGCCCGATTCATTCTTATTTCCTACCAAATTATCCATTCATACTCGATCCATCTCCTATATATATATATATATATATATAGATCGATAGATAGATTTTATTTTATATTACTAAGTATGGTTTGACAATCTATGAACTTTTAATGATTTTTGAATTACAACTTACACATACGTACACACCTGAGATGACTCGAACCTCTAACTTATTGGTTGAAGGGAAAGTTTCTCACCAATTTAGTTGTACTTCGTCGTAACGAAGATTTAGTGATTAAAAACAGTTAGTTTGATACAAATTTAATGTGCATAATATTATGTTTCTTGAGGTAGTATATCTAATCAATTATAACTTTTATCGTTTTAGTTTGACCACATTTTTAGAACTATTTTTCTTATATTTATATAAATGCAAAAATGTTATAGATTATTTTCTCTAAAATAATAATAATATATTGCTATAAAAAAATAATTGTGACTAAGAAGCTATAGTAAATGAAACCGCTGTTGGTTTCAAATTTACAATTAAAATAAATTTAATTTTTCATTAAAATTCATAAATCTAAAAAACAAATCTTATAAACAATGTCCAATGTACATGATTTATTGATATATCTTTTTGTTGCATATTAAGATCTTTCAACCATTATTGCCTTGATGTAAATTAGACTATATTGAATTAATATGGATAAAATTTGAGTTATTGATGCCTAAATAGCAATGTCACGTAACAATTTTGTATATATATTTCTTATGCACATTGGTGAGGTCCACGAAAATACTTTTATTCTATGTCATAAAAATCCTCAACATGGCCACGAAATCTTGCTGTATTTTCTATGCTACAGTAATAGAAATAATTTAGACTTATTATATCAATTGACTAAATTTAGTTATAATATGCACAAATGTAGTTGATGCAAAATATGTACAATATTTATAGATAATATAGTATAATAAATATATAAAACATTAGAATGATAATAATGAGGGAAAATGTATAGTATTTTTCAAGAAAAAAGTCAATACCAAAGTATTTTTATGAAACACTATAGCATAAATTAATAATAAAACTACTCAGCAGTCAGCATAGGTAAAAAATCTGTTGTGTTTTTTAGGTATAAATAATTTAGACTATATATAATATCAGCTAATTGTATTAATAATGTTAATTGACTATATTTAGTTATAATTAATTACAATATAATTATGCACAATATGTACATATATGTACGTGCACATCAATAAATTTTATTTATCCTATTCATATATAACCCTATATGTAATATAGATCATCAACAATCAACTTATTCATAAATTAAATTGACTCTGTGCGAAAATATAAAAATTACCCTATACTCCTATTGAATAAATTATTGAAATTACTATCTACGTAATATATATTATAATCTAAATGCAAAAATTGTGCTGAATGCAAAACAACTAGCTAGTCAATAACAATATAAGTAACAATTGAACATTTAAATATAATATTTAATAAAATTAACATCATGTAACGAAAAATTGAAATGGACGGACCAACTAAATTACTATATTCGGATAACTACTTAAGCATATTATACAAATAGATATACAAACGTTGTACAAATTAGAGCATAATTATAAGTTTTTAATTTTTTTAAAAGTAAATTAATAACATCAAACTATTTTAATTTTGAAAATTCTCAATTTTTGAAATGTTGCCTTGCGTGATGCATATATATATGGCATCAATTTTACGCATTCTATTAATAGAAGTTATGACTCTAATTAAAAATAATAAAAACATATATAAAATATCAAATAGTCCATAAATATTTCTTAATTTCAAGTCCTAAAATTGAAAAGCCACGAATCAATAATGATAAGATATATTTCGACCTATGACCATTTCAGATATTATAAAATGGGATAGTGTGAAGAGATGTTCTGAAGAGGAGAGTGATATTAAATGCGACACGAGTCATCGTCATTCTTCACCAGAACACTGTGATAGGAACCAACATTGAAGCATGATATTCATATGAGATAGTTGTTGCTATACTTGTCGAAATATGAGATCAGACTGAACACATATATTTCTTCGAATAGTCAAATCGTAGCCGCGTTGCTTTGCTGCGCAACGTTTCTTTTGCTTAGAGGTTAGTAATCTCCATTAGATTGTGGATAATGTATAGAAGAGACCACGGGTGTGCATAATGGGAGCTAGTAATTCATACCTTTTTAATAGATGTCATAATTGATAACTTATTCACCTAATAATTATATATTAATTATTAATTAACTCCCAATTAACACAAATTGCCTCTGAAATGCATTGTCTAAATCAATATCCAATTGATTGATGATTTCATAATTCAGATTCGGCATTCTAAAATGCATTTTCTTAAATGAATGCAATTAAAATCTGATTAATAGTAATTATAATATACTATTTATACATTCATTTCCAAAAAAACAATTGAACTTACTATTAACGGCAATCTGGTGTCATTATTATAGTATGTAGATAGATATAGATTGTAACGTGGTTTGTCTTTTATTACAAAAACGAATCCATTAGGCGTACTTCTGAAAATATATTCAAGATATTACTTACGGATTTCACACACTTTGTCAACAAGAACATCTCTATGAGTTGCATGAACGAAAGAAGAAGTTGTTTGTTAAGTCTACGCCTTCCCCATGTATTGAGACTAGAATACTTATTAACCAATTGTCTATTTGTCTTATTTGCTATCGTGAAACATGAGAAAAGACAATATAAACACTATAATTAGAAAAAAAAAATACTATAAAACTAAAGAAAATAAAGTTATCTAAGCTTACGTAAATGTCATTTGAACCAAATACCTTTTCTCCATAAAAGTCTTGAATTCTGGATATTGAAGCATAAAAGGTGATTCAAGTTTGAGGCAGTTACACCAGAAATTTATTTTGAGGGACATCATGAGGAAAGCATGCATAATATTTATGAGGACAAAGAGTTTCGTGGCTGAATTATTCGATCGATCCATTGTTTCAGATTAATAGTTATCTGCAACGAACAAACTTAATTTAAGGCTCGTATCTTTTTTGTTCTTAAATAAAAAACTCGTATTTTCTATTTTTTTTTTAATAATTCAATCATCCGGTAGGACTCTATACATTACCAGGTACATATCTAACAAAGAAAAAGTCCGCTTTTACAGTTTGTATCATTTTATTATGTCATTCAATAAACATCCGCTCATCAATAGACTTCATTGTGTATCATACTATAGTAGTACATAATTTGGTCATTTATTTTAAATTAGTTTACTAAGTTCATAGTATTAGAAATGGCTTGTTAGTTAAGTATCAACTATAACTAATTGGCCGTGTGTTCCATCTATGTAGGAAATAGAAAATATAGTTTTGGGGTTGAGATCCAATGTCCCATTTTTAATTTTCATGGTCTTTTTCATATTTTTTTCATCAATTTCAATTTTTATGTTTTAGTTTAATTTTACAATTAATACCTAGGGTTTGTTCCACCCAATTCACGTTTATTAGTTAATAATTCATTATTAGGGTTACAAATCTAAAGTTACGGTATATGATTTTTAAAAATTTCAATTTTTTGAAATAAAAGTTATATATGATGCATATATAATATTATAATAAATTTTATTTTTATAAAAAATATTATTAAAATAATAGATATAATAGTTAGACACGATGGCACACACAAAATTATGGGACACTGGATCTCATTCCATAGTTTTGGCCTAAAAATATTCATTAGTCTTTGTTTTTAATTTTTTAATTAAAAGGAATATTTGATTGCAAAACAAACAAATCTTTCTAAAGTAACTTGATTTGCTTGCTTTTATGGGACTAATAACTTCATTATTTTTTTCTTAACTTATTACAACAAATATAATATAATAATAATATATGAATTTTGATCATGACTGGAGATGCACCTAATTGTTGAGTGGCAATAACGATAGGAATGATTGCTGAAGAGGAAAGCACTACTGAATTAAAGGAGTTATTTAATGTTTTTTAATAAATATAAAATAGCAAGGAGTGTGCATTCCATACGAAATCCACTTTACTAGAAATTAAATATATTTAGCTTTTTCCAATAAAAAGTGTAGATTTCATTAATGGGGCATCTGGGTTCCCACTTATAGTCTTATAGGCCCAATTATGACCATTAAGACCAACTTTGTTTTGATACGAATTCTTTTAAAGATAAAAAGAACAATAAATGGCTCCACCCACCACTATCTGTTTTCACAATTTTTTTTATCATGATAAAAAAGGCATTGAGTAATTATCCGATTGATTAAATTTAAAGTTGTTTTAGTCCTTCTAATTTGATAAATTTACCAAATCCAAGTTTAATGACACTTTTGTTCATCCAATAAGATTTAAAGTACATGACAATTTGATTTGACTAATAGAAAAAATTTAAAAGCTGAAACCATTATGTTACTCTTGCTTAATCGATGTCTTGCTCAATTATAGTTCGTTATTAATTAACATTAATCGTGCAATTATTAAGAACTTGATATAAATTCAGAGAAGTTAAATGTACTGCAAACATCTCGACTTGGTATTAACTCAAGTTTAATATTATAATCGTCTACTACATTACTAGAAACTTAATAATATCATGAATATTGATATTAAGAATGTAATGGTACAAAATAGACGTATTTTAATTCATACTTTCAAAAAATAAATTCATACTTCGACACTAAAAGATTCTAAGAGCATCTTCAGCAGATGCTGTAGACAGTGCTACTTTTTTTTTTTTTCCATTTAAATACTTGTTATAACTATTTCTAGGTTTTCGGTGAAAATTGGGCTAGAATTTATTGGGCTTCAAAGAGTGCGTTGGGCAAGATTATTTTTGTATTAGTTAATCTATTTTGAATTTTACATATTACTATGATTTAATAAAAATGTTTCTCGTTGTGTCTAGATTTTGGGTGTGAAATGGGCTCAAATTTGTTCGGCTTGGATGAGTGGGTTGGGCTACAGACCTTTTGTTGACATTGATTTATTTGAATCTTACAAATTACTAAGGTTAAGACCAAAAAAGGGGGACTCTCTCCGAGCCCCACACCCCAACTCTATAAGAACGTGAGGGGATAAATCATTATGATTCAGCGATTAAAAAATTAGAAGGACTTTATCTAGTGTTCAGACTATCCTAAAGAGGGTGAAACTTTCATCTGCGATTCTTGGATTCGATCGTTTGTCTTATTAAAATCTACTTAATTCTTAATCAATGAAATTTAGATCCATGGGGCTATATAATCCACTTCTTATAATTGTGAATCTATTACTGACATACTGTAGTTTCTTTTTATTTATAATTATTTTATTTTAAAATAAAGTTTCAAGGTTGACTCCTTCCGTGTTTAATATGAAATTTAGTAACTAACTTCTTAAATAATTATAATATTAAAAGAATCGAAATACATATAATCTTTTAGTTAAATTGAGGCTTCATCACCGTAATCCAGATCGATAATTTTTATTTTTCGATTTCTAAATCGATGACTAAAAAGTCCTCGAATCCTAAATTAATAAAAACTCCTAATTGTATACTGATAAGGCCCAAATGCAAGACGCAACCTTTAAACACCACTACTCATAACTGATTGCTTACTGAGAACGTGGCAACTTAATCCAAAAGTTTAGGCAAACTTAGAATAGCATGCTAAAGTTAATAAGTCAGGTTAAAATTATGATCAAAATTTATATCTAATAATATATTTATAAATTTTGCTGGTTTTTGTTATAGTTTGGTCTGAAGCTTGATTCCATCTCACACAAGGCTCTAAACAAAAATATTTTATAACTTTGCTCCTAATCTCACACAAAGCTCTAAAAAAATAATGCAAATCTGAATGTGAAACATTTTACCTTCTAAAGCTGAAATAATGATATTTATGCTCATTAAAATGAAACCTAAATTCAAACTAGAATTAAAAATAAATAACTTTAGGGATTACAGGATAGGCCCGTTGGACTCTCAAGTCTCATGTATAAAGAATGAAGTTCGTCCTAAATTTTCTTTAGGAATTTAATTGGAAAGACTAAAATACCCTTAGGCAATGGTCTCCTTCCTTGGCCCTCGTCTCTTGGCTGTTCATCTTGTCCAAATTACCTTGCTGCTGTAGCACTACCACCTAAATCAAGATAGAAAGGAACACTAATAAATAAAAATAATCGGAGGAAATGACAATTCGAGCTCTGCTTGGAGCGTTTCGGAATTGTTCCTTTGCTACTCGCGTGTCCCCTTCTTCGCGATTTGTAAGTCCTCTTTCTCTTCCAAATTCATTATCGAAAAATGTTTCTCACTCAATAAGAAATCAAAATTTCCTTCGCTTTTTCTGGGTTTCATGGTTGATATTTGATTCATGGGAATCAATTGTAAAACGCTTGCTTTAATCATTGATGAGTAATAAGCTGGGTTGTGCTCGGATTCTGCTGTTTTTGGTGCTTTTAGTTGTTCACGGATTGTTTATTCACAATTCTTTTGCAATTAGCTTAGTGGTTTCTGGTAGCTTTATTTGCTTCTTTAATCATTGATGAATAAATCATTTGGGTTCTGCTCGGGTGCTTAATGATTAAATCAGTTGGGTTCTGCTCTGGTGCTTTTAGTTGTTCACAGATTGTTTAGGAAGATTTATGCAAAATTGCAAAATGAATTTGGAAATGGAAATAATGCCAATTTTGTGATTTTCCATAGCTGAATCTTATGAATTAGTTTCTCCCATTTTTCACATAGCTTAGCACTCTGGTTTTGGCGGAACACGAGGGGGGCTCCATTAAGGCTTCGTCGTTGAGTGCAGTGGAGGCTGCTAAGCGTTTGGGTGAGGACAATTCTGTTTCTTTGTTGCTTGCTGGTTCAGGTCCTTCCTTACAGGAGGCTGCTGCTCATGCTGCTTCTTTCGATCCTTCCATTTCTAAGGTACTCCCAACTTTGGAGTTTTGATGTTCTCTAGATTTTCTATGAGTAATCGAAGTCGTGTATGATGATCGATTGCATTTCAAGGGATTATGACAAAACATGTTTTGAGGAATGATTGAGACGCATATTGCTTAGTTTTTGAGGTTCTACTCAACTCATTTATTTTCGAGTTGAGCTCGAGCTTTGTTATTGACCACTTTGGGGCACACAAGCTTAATCAAGCCTAGAGGAGCATTCTAAATTTATATATATATATATATATATATATATATATATTACTTATTTCAAATAAATATATAATTTTACTTAGATTCACCATTATATTATAAATAAATAAAGTCAATTGGATTAGTATACTTATTACTAATGAAAGTATAAAAGAATAAGTTATACCAAGTTAATAATTTTATACTTTCAAACTAGTTCAATTAATGAGACCGCTCACAAGCTAACAAGCTTTGTAATTTCAAGCTCAAACTTGAAATCATTTAGTTAATGAGCTTCGCTAGACAAGCTCTAATGAAATCTTATCGAGTCTAGATCCGTAGCTCACGAGTAGCTTGACTCATCTATAACCCTACTTATGTTACAACATGTTTAGTAAGGAGTGATTGTGAAGCATATTGCTTGGGATTTTGCTGTTGTGTGAAATTTTTAAAAGTAGTGTGTTGTGGATCATGATCTCATATAAGAATTACAGGAAAAAAAGGATGGTGCTCTAGAACATGAAAAGAATGCTTCTTTCATTTGAGAAGTCATTAGAGGAAACAAATTTATATTATTCTTATCTCCTTCTATTAAATGGGAGAGTCTTAGCTTGCTAATACATAAAGTTGTCTTGTTTTAGATGCATAAGTTAGGAGAATCAGCCTACTTGGAAAAGATTTTGTAGGTTTGTCGTTTGGAAAGAGTAGTACTTTTACATGTTGAAAATTGTTTCTTGCATGGTATGGAATGGAAGTCAATCACGTTGGAAGCAGAAATGTTTTAGCAATATGCAGCAATGCAGTTTCATGAGGAAGCTGTTCTAGTCTTACATATATTAAATGTGCGTAACTATTATTAAATGTGCGTACCTATTTGTTGCACAGGTCCTTCTTGCTGATTCGGAGAAGTTCACATATGCTCTAGCAGAACCATGGGCTAAACTGGTGTATCTGGTGCAGCAGAAAGGTAGCTACTCGCATGTAATTGCCGGGTCAGGTTCTTTTGGAAAGAATGTTCTCCCTCGCGCAGCAGCACTTCTCAATGTTTCACCCATCACCGACGTAACGGAGATTAGTGGGTCCAATCTTTTTGTTAGGTAATCTATTGTCACTTGTCAGCAAATTTGGTGTTAAAAACCAACTTTTTTTGTTACGAACAAATTATTAATTGTATTTTGCTTGCATATTCTTTCACAGAGCAGGCCAATATATGCCGGCAATGCTCTTAGTAGTGTTCGCTACACTGGTTCAGACCCTTGCATGCTGACCATTAGGGCCACTTCGTTTCCTACTGGAATAGTGTCAGCTTCGGTTTCAAACGATGCGTGTATCGAGAAGGTTGATCTTTCAGCCTTCAATGAAGGTTTGTCATATCGTTGAATTTTGATGCAAAAAAGTATTCTCGGTTTTCCCAGTTAGTTTTATGCGTAGAAGATATTGAGTGACAACATAAATTTTCTACTTTATTGTATCATGTTTAATTTTCCTGTAAGGAACTATAATGTGGAAACGTCTCATTGTTGTTGCAGATGATGCTGTTGGAAAATCGAGGTACATAAGCATTTCATCTCAAGACACAGAACGCCCAGATCTGGGAAATGCACGCATTGTTGTCACTGGAGGGCGAGGTCTAAAAAGTGCTGAGAATTTCAAAATGGTCGAGAAGCTTGCGGAGAGACTTGGTGCTGCAGGTCATTCTTAAGGAGCTTAGACTAATAATGTTATTTTTATTGTTATTTTCTTTCTGTTTCTTCTGTCTGCACCCTGTTCTATTAAATTATAGGATTTTATTCTTTACTTAACATCACTTCTTGGTGAAGTCTAATGTCCGTTTTCTTGCAGTTGGAGCCACTCGTGCTGCTGTTGATGCAGGATTCGTCCCAAATGAACTTCAGGTAAGACGAGGAGTATTTCTGCATTGTGATATGTCCGTGGTTCCAAAGCGATACATATGTGGATTGTTGAAGTTAGCGTTTTTGTGATCTATGTACCTAGGTTGGTCAGACTGGGAAAATTGTTGCTCCTGAACTATACATGGCTTTCGGTGTATCTGGAGCTATTCAACACTTAGCTGGCATTAGAGATTCTAAGGTCATTGTTGCTGTAAATAAAGATGCTGATTCACCCATTTTTCAGGTCTCTCTCTCTCTCTCTCATTATGGTTTCTATGTTCCAAAAATACATAGGAACAAGTTTTTAAAAGCTGAAACATATGCTGGAACTGCAGGTTGCTGATTATGGACTTGTGGGTGACCTTTTTGAGATCATACCAGAATTGTTACAGAAACTTCCTGAGAAAAAATAGACAGATGCGATAATGTTTTGGAATAATCCAGTTATGAAACATTGGAATTGTCGTGCTAAATGAAATATGACGTATTTTTTCTTAAATCTCTTCATTTTGAAGTTCACATCATTTATACATACATCCACGTACATGCGTTTTAGACTCTGAAAAGGTGCAGGTGCCTCAATTTGAGGCCTTAGCTCTTCCTTGAGGTATGAAGATTATTATGATCTTAGAGAAAAGGGTGACAGAAATTTTCATAAACTAAATTAAGTCTAATTAATTTGATATTCTATATAAAAAACAGTACTCATACGAGTGTGGCAACTAATTGTTGCTGATTCGATAATTTAATGACCAGGTGTATATGATTCCGACCTTTTTTTGTTCTAACTTCAGTTATTTATGTACTTTTTTTTATGTCCTTTTTTTTTCGGGAAGGACTGTGGAGATTGAACTCTAAACCTTCTCTTATAGAGAAGAGAGAGGAGTCTCATCGTTTGAGTGTAAGAACAATTATTTATGTACTTCTTTTCAAATTGATTATTGATAAAATGGTTCAAGGCAAAACACATCCTTAGATCTTTGTACTATTATATTTTATTTTATAGATTTTTGTATAATTTTTCATTTTAATAAATCATTGTACTTTTATTTTAGTTTTTATAAGATCATTAAGTGATCTAATAGTATAGTTAAGTTTTCCGTTAATTAAAGTGCACATCATCATTTATTATTTAATGAAATACTACATCATATCCTAATTGGAAATTATATAAGATTTTTATTTTTATTTTTAAAATAAGGACTCTCCCAATTATTGAATGCCTAGCTCCCATCAGGATTCAGGCCGACTTCCCCACCAAATGTTTTCCCAGGTATCTTGAACAACTCCTCATCACCATCGTTTTGTTCGTCTTGAAACTTTTACTGACGCAAATATATTTGTATGGAGATGATTGCTAGTGATGCAGCTCATCAAAGGGATATTAATACAGCCTCACCACCATCTTTCCTCAACTTGATTAAATTAACCACTCAAAAAAAAAAAGTGCTAATGTATGCAAGTAGCCAGAAAAAATAGGATTAGAAGTTTTATAACCTACTCCATAAAAACATTAGTTTATAACCATTTTGAGCTTAAAAGACAAAATTATCCCTGAACCTACAACTAAAAAATTCAACCTACAACTAAAAATTCACAAAGAGAATATCTCTCTCTCTGAACAAACCCATTCTCTCTCTCTCACGCGCGCTCTCTCTCTCTCGAGCAAAACCCACCGATAGGATATGGCCCAACCTCTCGGGCCCAACCTCTCGAGGCCCGTCTCGAGCCCAACAGTGGGACCTAACCTCTTGTTGCCTACTGGTTACGCCTAAATGACGCTCCCTAAACCCTAATTATGGGTAACGGTAATGAGATAACGGCGGAATCATGGGTAATAATGGTGGAGATCATGGTCGATTATGGGAGAATTATGGCCCGCCAATCAAGGATTCGTGGGACATGATTTACGTTGTGTATAAATAGGAGTTAGATTGAAGGTAAAAGGGTTAGCAAATTCGAAATCTGGAGCCTTGGAGATACTTGCATAATCGAAATATAGTAAACATCTTGAGGATCATCTCCTCCGTGGACGTGATCTTATTCTTGATCGAACCACGTAAAAGTCTCTTGTGTTCTTTCTTGTTTTCATAAATCTCTCATACTAGATTTATCATTGGCGCCGTCGTGGAAATCTTCTTGAACAAAAAGCTGTGTTTTCTACAATCTAATGGCAAGGAAGCGTCTGGCGCTAATCTTGTCGGCGATGTCGGTAACAACCGTGCGGAGGACGATCGGTGGTCACACAACGCCGGGAAAGGGAATGCGGACGCCACCGGCGGTCACACACCGATGGTCACATGGAAAATGCTTCCATACACCCTCGGGTCGTCACCCCAACGAAGAGAAGACACCGACCTCGATGCGGTGAGCAGGAGGTTCACCGCTCCCACGAGGTCCTCGGTCGGCGATATCCGAATTCCTCAGCGTCAATTTCAATCAATTCGAGTTTCCTCAACCGTAGGACAAGCGGGCGGGCCCTCAAGAGTGCCCGGCGGTGGTTCTGACGATCGAGGTCGCTTACCTCTCGAAACAACCAGCGTTCATCACGACATAATGATCGCCCGATACCATGGTTCATTCATCCTCATACCGCCCGGCGTCGTTCTCCACCTCGACATGATACCCATGAAAATAGACGGGAAAGAAGGGAAGAAGGGCGGTCGAACTCCCCACGAAGAAATGACGAGCGTCGTTATCGATCTCCTACTCCCGGAGAGGATGGTAACGAACTCCCGGATTCGACCGACACGGAAGAATTATCTCCTTTTCAAGGAGATTCGGATACACCCTTGCCACGCGATATCGGGCTCGAATATTCTTTGCATCGATAACCTGGAGATCCTTCCGACTTCCTATTTGCTATACCACCAATATGGCAAACCAGGATGGAAGATTTCCATATGTGTAAGGTCTTTCCCGGGTGCTAATTTCAACGCTCGGCGTTGGTTCACCTCGCCGCCGAACAACATCCATTGCTTCAAAGACCTCATGGATCGATTCAAATGGCGTTTTACGAAGATGCCGCCTCGACAACCTTCGTCCGATCCGCTTACAATCCGCGAGGACGGGGCGAAACAATGTCGAATTCGTCTCGATTCATCATGGAATCCCTTAAAATAGATGAGTAACGATCTCTACATCATCAACGCCTTGAAGCGGGATCCGACACGGAGCTCGAATAAAGAGATCACCGTGAGCGACCAAAGACAACAAGTCGTCTTTGGACCACAGTTGATAACTTTGTCGAAGGAGCGAGTCGGATCGGAAGAAGAGAGATCGGGATGAGCAATGGATGAGAGAAGAAAGCGGAGGATCGGGGCCGAGGTCTTGAACGCAGTCGTTCGAAAGAATAAAGAAGGACCCGGTGAATTAAGGTGGGACCTCGACCAAACCATGGTAATAACGATCGCCCTTTATTCAAATCCGTGGCGAAATATTTGAGCTAAAGTGCGGTCACGATACGAAGATTGCAAGTCCTTGGGCTCACAGATTGACGAGCTCGTGAAAGAAGGAGCCACGAAGAAGTACACCGCCGACTGGGCGGGTAATAAAAGCGCAGAGGAAAAATGGAGGTGGTAACAAGCGTGGACCGACCTCAGCGGCAACCCGACACGAAGATGGCGAGGACGAAGGTCCCAATGCAATGGGCGAGTTTACGCTATAACCGGGCTGCCGGTTAGTGCGGCGAGTCGTCGCTCGAAATGAAGCTCGGGGCCGACCCCAAGAGCCGAAAAACAAGCGACTCCGGGATGGAGAAAATATCGTGTTCTCCAAAGACGACCCAGTACCTAAGATCATGCCCCACCAGGACGCCATTACAATACAAGCCGTGGTGGGTAACAAGAATGTACATCGGGTCTACATTGACATCGGAGCTTCCGTTAGCATCATATTCCAGAGCTGCCTGGATAAACTTGATGTTGGAGGAATTCAGGTACACCCCGCACCTTCCCAGTTGCGGAGCTTTACTCAAGAGGCGGTTCAACCTGAAGGAGTCATTACCCTTCCGGTCACCGTAGGGCGCGCTCCCAGGTCGGTTACCAAAGCCATTCAATTTTTCCTGGTCCGAGCTCCCTCTCCATACAACATTATCCTGGGAAGAGATTGGCTGTATGCAACCAGAGCCGCCTCGCTCCGTGTACCACCTCACCATTAAGATACCTACTCCGTGGGAGTGTTAAGCGTCGGGGTGACCAAGCGGCTAAAGAATGCCTACGAGTCTCAACCAAGATGCGGCCTTACCACGTGCCTAGCAATTCTGAGAACCTCCGAAGTTGCCACCTCGGGATGATCGACAGAGAATCTTGACTATCTGACGACGACCCTTCCAAAGTTGTCAAGGTTGGTACCAAGGTTGATCGATATTCGTCGGCAGGTCATGCAGACTTCTAAGGAATATAGAGATGTATTTGCATGGTCTCCATTGGATATGACTGGGTCTCGCCGAGCTCATAACTCATCGTCTTAACATTGATCCGGCTACTAAACCGGTTCGTGCGAAAGAAAAGAAGTTTTGCCGCGGAGCGAAGCGGTCATAAGAGACGAGGTAACCCAACTCGAGGCTAAAATCACATGCGAGGTTAAATACCCAACTTGGATGGCTAATCCGTTGTAGTTCGAAAGCCGGGGAGGGATGGCGCGTGTGTGTCGACTATACCGACCTCAATAAACACCGCCCAAAGGATCATACCTCTCCCCGATATTGACAAGAAGGTGGAAGCATTGGTGGGACATGAGGTCTTGGTTTCTGGATTTATACAAGGGATACCACCAAGTCTTGATGAGCTTGGAAGACGCCCAAAACAGCGTTCATTCTCGACTTGATGTCTTTGCATACCGAAAGATGCCTTCGGTCTAAAAACGCTGGAGCTACCTACCAAAGAATGGTGGGCGCGATCTTCAAGGATCACATAGGAGAAATTGTTGAGGTCTATGTCGATGATATAGTAGTCAAAAGCAAAAGGCGAGAGGCGCGCCATTGACCTCGAAACTATTCTTGGCTCCTCGGTCGGCCAACCTCAAGCTCAATCCCAGTGCACATTTGTGGTGAGGACGGGTAAATTTCTAGGGTCTTGGGTTTCTCGAGAAGGCACGAAGCCAATCCTACCAAAGTGAAAGCGGTGCTCGACATGCAAATCCCAAAACCATCCGTGAAATACACAAACTCACCGGTTGCTGGCCGCCTTAGCCGATTCCTATCTCGAGCTGCCGAAGCGACTTCCTTCTTCAAGATCTGAGGAGAGCTCCGATTTCACTGGCGGGAAGAACATCAGTCGCCTTCACACACAAAGGAATATCTCACCGACCGCCGACACTATCCGCCCAAAGCAAGGTGAAACTCTATCATTATATCTGGCCACCTCGGACGAGGCGATTAGTGCTGTACTGGTGCGAGATGAGGTGGGACGACAACTCCCAATCTACTTCATTAGCCGAGCTCTCAAAGGACCGGAAACGAGGTACACCAACCTCGAGAAGGTAGCTCTGGCCTTGGTGAGCATGCGACGCCTCGGCCTTACTTTCAAGCTCATTCTATCCGGTGTTAACGGACTTGCCTCTAAGACAAGTCTTATCAAAACCGAGTCATCTGGGCGAATAGCTAAGTGAGCCTTTGGAACTCGGCGAGCACGACATTTCATACTCCCGGGCCGACTATAAAAGGCAAGCCCTGCAGTTTCTGGTGGAAGTCAAATTCACCGAGGTCGCCTCTACCAATGAGGTCACTCCCACCTCACGGCAGAAGAACGACTTTGCACCACCCGCGGATGTTGGCAAATGTCGTGGATGGAGCTTCATGCAAGACGGGTAGCGGGCGGTATCCTTCTCCTCGGCCCGGATAAGCGAAGTGACATCGCCTACGGTTTACCTTCCCACCACCAACAACGAAGTGGAATACGGCATTGATCTCGACTCCGCCTAGCAAAGGAATTGAAAGTGGACAAAGTCCGGATATTTGGAGATTCCAGTCGTGGTAAACCGGGTTTTAGGTACATCTGAGGCTAAGGAGGATCGAATGAAGCGATACCTTGAGAAGGCGAAAGAGATCTTGGCCTCATTCGAGATACTTCAAGATTAATCAAATCCCACGAGGGAAAACAGCCGGTGACATCCTTAGTAAATTGGCTTCGTCATCGGCAAATCCGCCGATGAGAAGTTCATTCCGAAGCATTGAGGCGCCTCATATCGCGTTATCTCGGAGGTGAACCGAATGGATGACACCCTAAAAGCATATCTCGGAAGGAGGCACACTACCTCGGGATCGATGGAGGCCAAAAGATGATGGCGAAATCCCAAAATATCTTATGCATGAGGCGCTCTATACTGGGAAGTCTTACCTTCAACCCTCACGAGGTGCCTCGGGCGGAAGAAGCCGACTCGTGCTCAATGAAATTCACCGGGGTCTTGTGGAAGCCACATCGGTCGCGAGCTCTCTCAAAGAAGACGCGAGGTCGGGATACTCTTGGCCGCCCACGTGCAAGATTGGTGAACTCGTCAAAAGTGCCAAGTGCGGATTCATTCCACGGTCAGCGCCTCGGGCCGATCTAAGCAGTCTGCAGAGTCCATGGCCTTTCATGCAGTGGGGGATTGACATTGTTGGTCCGTTCGACCGAGCACCAGGTCAGCTTCGATACTTAGTCGTAGCCATAGACTACTTCACAAAGTGGGTCGAGGCCGAACCACTATCAAGCCTCACGAGCAGGAGAATTCAGACCTTCGTGTGGAAAAATATAGTCTGCCGCTTCGGCATACCGCACGTTCTGGTCTCGGACAACGGCACCCAATTCGTAGACAAAAACTTCAAGGAGTGGTGCGAAGAACTTCAGATCGATCAACGTTTCACCTCGGTCGCACACCCACAAGCGAATGGCCAGACCGAGGTCACCAACCGCACGATCGTACAAGGATTAAAGAAGAGGTTGGACCGAGCTAAAGGCGACTGGGCTGAAAATCTCCCTCACGTCCTTTGGTCCTACAGGACCACACCTCGGACATCGCACGGGGAAACCCCTTTCAGCCTGGTCTACGGTACCGAGGCTGTCATACCGGCCGAGATCGGCGCGCCAAGTCCGCGCACTCTTCACTTCGATCAGGCCGGGAACGAGGAAGACCTGCGAGCAAACCTTGACGCCCTCGAAGAGAAGCGCGAGCTAGCCTTCATAAATGAAGCCAAGTATAAAGCCCAGGTCGCACGGTACTACAACAAAAGGGTCAAAACTTCCGCGGTCCAAGTAGGCGACCTCGTCCTACGAAATAATGAAGCCAGTAGAGCTGAGCGTCTTAACAAGCTGGATCCAACATGGGAAGGCCCATACCGTGTTCACGAGAACCTTGGTAAGGGGGCTTACAAGCTATCTCACTTATCCGGTGCGCTTATCCCCCGAACCTGGCATATTTCTCATTTAAGGAGGTACTTTACATAGTTTTGATTTGGATCGACTTTATGTTAGTCTCCTTACCGCCTTGTCAAGTGCGATGTCATATATTTGTTGAATAAAATATTTATTTTCCAATGAATATTTCATTTCGCTTCATTTTATTCAGTATCACGAACATCTATTTAGATATACGCATTTAACCTTCACGAGGGACGCCTCACGAAGATAAAAACCCACTAAGTAGGGTACTCACTAAGCGCGCCTTGCTCGTAGATTACTCATTGAATTGAGCGTCTCGGTCTGCAACGCATACAGACTACTCACTAGTTTGAAAGTCTACATGCATACATACAGATTACTCATTAAGTTGAAAAAATCTACATGTATAAGACATCCAAAATTGGATCTCACCAAATTATGGTAAAGTATACGAGATAAATACATTTACGACCAAACGAAGTCCTAAGCTATGTTTATACCTCTCAAGAGGAAAAACGTACACTTCGAAACGAGTCTAAATACATTTATACCTACATACAAAGTCTACACTATGTACACTCATTCGGGTTTCCTGCTCCACTCGCCGAGACTCTCCAGTCGAGATAATTTTGAGCGAAGTCCCAGTCGGCGATGGATACCCGGAATAAACTCTGTGCCTTCCACCCAATCTACGAGGGTGGCCCCACCTCGACCTGTTCCGGGAGTAGTTTGACTCGGCGCGGGCGGATTCTGGCCTGGGGAATTCAATCCTGCACCCGAGGCCACATCTTGACCCCGTGAACCTGACGTCGGACCAGGACTATGCCCTTGTCCCCGAGCTCTAGCCCTTCCACGTCGATTGGCAGTCCGCGCGCGTCCTCTCCTCCGAACTGCCGAGCGCCGTCCTCTATACGCTCCGCTGTCAGATGGACCCATTTGACGGAGCACTTCGGCGTGATCAGCGTAGCCGCCCTCCTCTTCAGGCTCTTCAATTATGGGATCAGCGTTGCCCACTGTAGATCTTGTGGCGGGCGGGGCATGCGTCGTTTGCGGACGATCTCATACATCTGCATGTATTTCAGGACAGAGTCGAGGCAGTCTTTAAAATTCTTGCTATTAGGACCCTCCTCATCCCTCAATACCATGCCCTCCGCCAACAAGCTCTGAACTCGATCGTCGGCTTCAGATATAGTCGTTCCCCCAGTCCGGCGGATGACCTTTTCGTACTCTTCATGCTCTTCCGAGATCCGAGCCGCTTTTACATTGTCGGCTCAGTTTGCTCCTCATGATGCATCGATCGTCCGTGGATCACATCTGCAGATAAGTCACCGACTTGAGATGTGTGATCCTTAACCTTAACATCTCATTTTCAGCAGGAGGCGGGCCACCGCGGTCGACTTCATGCAACTTTTTTTCGATTCGGTGACAATGCCGAGCCGCGTCCATCTTGGCGATACACCAGTTCGGCGGTGACCGACTCCTCGATGTGCCACCGTCGTCCTTCTCGGCTAGAGCACCTCGGACTTCTTTCGGTTTGTTAACGATTCATGATCGATCCAGTATTGAGGTGAAGAACGCTAGGAATAAGACAATGACAAGGCATTTTAAAAGATATGTCTATTATTATTCAAATGGAAGTTTGTACAACACCGGTCCTATCGATCCGGGAAAATCATCCTATTACAATGGGTCCACCGACCTCGTGCTCATTAGGCTGATTGCCGACCCTCCGACCTCTTCTTTGGGCTGCTCCGCTTCTTCCTTCCGGTTGCCGATCTGCGGAAGAGACGTCCGAGCTTGGACTGCCGCCTGGTTTGGGTCCTCAACTCGGCAAGGAAGGCTTGAAGCTCTAAGTCTTCATCTTCCTTGCAGACTGAGTTACGGCCTCCGCCGTCGAGTGTGAGCGAAGCGCCAGGCATCCACCACGGGAAAGGAGGTCGCCCACGATTATGCGAGCATAATTCTTGCATACCTCGGTGTGGTCGACCTCAACCCAACCGTGTTGGGCCTTGTCAAAACGGTCTCATGGCCGCCAACTTCTCCGTGGGCACAAATCACCTCCGGCCTCATCACGGCCAGCCGGTCGGAGATGAAAGAGAAAAACTCTCCGACTCGATAAGCTTCTTTGGTGAAGGCCCTCGGCATAGGTCCTTGCCCCGCCAGCAAGGTGCTTGTTTGCTGACCGACCTCCTCTCAGCCTCGGCAGCCTCCTCTTGGGCGCTCTCCACTTGCACGGGCCACTGCAAGGCCGATCCTTCTTCTTGAGGGCACTCTCGCGCCATCTTTGCCACTTGGCTCGTCGGCTTTCGCCTTAGCAAGTTCGGCGTCCGCCCTGGCAGCATCTAGCGCGGATTCAGCCATGACCCTCGATCTCGTCATGGCGACCAGCTTCCTCTCCATGGCCTCGTATTGCGAGGCACCCTCAACAATAAGCCCGGCCATGCGGTGCATCTCACCGCCATCGAGGCGCGTCACGAATATGAAACAATTAGCAACAAGTAACAACAAATTTACAAGGAGAAGGGTAGCGGCGATACCTTTGGGAAGGATAAGGAAGTCTTTGAAGTCGGCACCTCGGATGAGGTGACCACGGACCTCGATCTCCAACGTCGGGCCGAGGTCGTTTGAGGACCATCACAAGGTCTTCGGGCGTCCACTACCACAGTGTTGGGTAGATTCGCCGTCTCGCCTTCTTCCTCGGGGTTCCTTCGATCGGAGGAGCGGTAGCGGCGAGATCGGCACATCGACTTCTCGGTCGGTCAACCTTCACCGCATTCGACATGAGAATTTCATTAGCACAAAGAATATCAAACGAGGGAAATAAAGATAAGAAGGTTGCCCTCACCCAAATCAGACCCTGACACTGGAGCTTCTGACCTATAGACACTCAGCCCAGCATCGTTCAAGTCATCCTCAGTATAGTTGATCGATAGGATCTCACCCATATCGTTCAACATCTTCTCCATAGGGCCCAGGGGATTAATTTTCACGTCCTTTATCGACCCGAGGCCCCACTCATTCCTCGGATACCCTCGACCCATAAAAGAAGTATCTATTTTGCGGTGAGATACCTTCGACGGGAAGTAATTTTAAACTTGAGCGAGGTGACAGTAATATACTCCCCATAGACTTGATGCTAAAAACGCATCAAGACTTGAAAAAGAGCCTCTCGCCTATGCTATAACAGCTAACCCTAGCCCCACCCCGACCTAATAGAATTGGAGGTCGGTTGGCATATAGGGATCCAAAATACTCACAGCTAAGGAAAATGGGGCGAAAGGAAATCTAAGCCCAGCTATTAAGCTATCTACAAAATGGTGATAAATCCTCCTGAGGGCCATCGCCCTATCGTTGGGTTTTGCAAGCACCACCATGCATCCTCCGGGATGTGGTATTTCTCACGACCACCGAAGCTCCTCCATCGTCAAGGTTGATTTCGCCCACCAATCCCGAGGCCATCCCATACCGAAGACATTTGGTGAAACCCAGAACTAAGTCCTATGGATTTACCTAAGCGGTTATGGCATATATAATCCCTTATATTGGGGTCTTGACGACCGAACCAAGTCGAACCGAGTTATCGAGGCGAGAAGAGGTGAGAAGGTGAAGAATACATACTTACTTTTTCCGGAGGGATTTCGATTTCTTCAACAAAGTGTGAAAGAGGAATGGGGATTTCTAAAGGTTGTATTCTCGGATTCAAACGTCGAAGGAGAAATGAGCATTGCCTCTTTTAGACCTATTTATAGGATAAATGGCGCCTAAAAATCTGCCGTTTCGTTTATTACACGTGCCTATTTACGGTTGGATGTGTGAAAGACGCGCGCACGCTTTTCGAAGTGCCCAACTACCGCCTGGCGCGTATGACGTACCTCTAGAAAACAGACCGCCAGTCTGATCACGTGATGATTACTACGAGTACGGACATCGGACTACGCCCATGTCCTAATACCAGAAGTAGTTCAGGTCGGACCTCAACCTCCTCCTAACGTCGGATCTTGACTTCAGCTAATGATTTGAGTTCGGGCACCGGGCTGTGCCCCCAGGTCCACCTCGGATCAGCAAAAGTATTCCAGGTCGGATATGTCCACCTCGGACCAGCAGAAATATTTTCAGGTAGGACATGTCCACCTCGGATCGTGATATTTCGGTCGGATATGACCACCTCGGACCAACAGAAGTGTTTTAGGTCATACAGCGAATGACATATCTTCAACGAAAACTTCAGCCAAGCAATATTCCACCTCGGCAAAGCACATTCTCCGCTTCACCTCGGCAAGGCTATTCCTTGACTTTTCGGAAACTATGATAGGATATGGCCCAACCTCTCGGGCCCAACCTCTCAGGCCCATCTCGGGCCCAATGAGCTGGACCTAACCTCATTGTTGCCCTACTCGGTTACGCTTAAATAACGCCTCCCTAAACCCTAATTATGGGTAACGTAATGAGATAACGGCGGTAATCATGGGTAATAATGGTGGAGATCATGGTCGGTTATGGAGAATTATGGCCCGCCAATCGAGGATTCGTGGGACATGATTTACGTTTGTGTATAAATAGGAGTTAGATTGAAGGTAAAGGGTTAGCAAATTCTTGAATCTGGAGCCTTGGAGATACTTGTCGTAATCGAAATATAGTAAACATCTTGAGGATCATCTCCTCCGTGGACGTAGATCTTATTCTTGATCGAACCACGTAAAAGTCTCTTGTGTTCTTTACTGTTTTCATAAATCTCTCATACTAGATTTATCACCAGCAAATCCCCGGACGCGGCCTTTGTGATATTGCAAGTCTAATGTTCAGACCTTTGTGATAGGTAGGAGAAATATAAAAGTGATTGCTTGATTTGAGTGAATAAAATATATAATAACTGTGGAAATCATGATTTGAGTGAATAAAATATATAATAAAATATATAAAAGTGATTGCAAGTCTAGAGTTTGTCAACCATGCCACGTCCAACTTCTGGAGCACCGTGAAAATCGGAAAGTGGAAGACAGCCTAGTTCTTCAGTACACGGTTGTGTACACGGTGACGTGTTCTAGTAAACGGTGACAACCGTGTACTGAAGAACACGTTGTTCTTCTGGAGCACCGTGTTCTTCAGTACACGGTGTGTCACCGTGCACGGTTTTTCAGTACACGGTGACAACCGTGCACGGTTCTTCAGTACACGGTTGTCACCGTGCACGGTTCTTCAATACACGATGACAACCGTGCACTCTGTGTGTACCAACCTCTTTTTACAATTAATGTTTACCAATTTTAATTCAATTTCATTCAATTTTCGGCAGAGAGAGAGATGAGAGAGAAGAGTTTTGCTCAGAGAGAGAGAGAGAGGAGAAAGCAGCTTAATTTTTTCCGGCAGAGAGAGAAGAGAGAGAATATTTATTATTTTAAATAGTGGGATCAGAGGTAGTTATGTCTTTTTAATTCAAAATGGCTATAAAACTCATATTTTTATGAGTGTGGATATAAAACTTGTCCCATTATTTCTTTTGGCTACATATAAAGTTCCCCCAAAAAAAAAACTTGAGCAGATTACGAGGTTTCATTCAAAATCGCCAAGGACCCAAGCCTGTAAACTTGGTATCACTTGGGCATTTTTATCTAATTCGATTTATTAGATCGGTTTGTAAATGTGATGAATCAATGACATTCGATTTTGTCTTGGTGCCCCGATGCTTTATTGATATATTTTTTCGACTTTTTGCTGGATTTTGCATTCGTTTCAGTAGGACTTAGGAGATGTCCAGCGAGACAGAAGATGAGGATAGAGAAAGAAAGAGAATTGAAAAGGGTGAGTTTGTGGAGAGGAGGGAGAAGGGTAAAGGCTTCGTCGGGTCAGGGATAGAGGAATCTATGCTTGCTAGTTGCTATGCACAGCACATACAACTCCTTCAGGCCTCAACATGGCCGGCTTTCTCATCAATTTTTTTTTGGGAAAACGAATTCTTTATCTAATTTTGAACTAAGATATGATGTGAAATTTGATTTAGAATGCATGATGATGTGTATTTTAATTAATGAAAAATTTAACTACTGTGTCAGATTCGTTAAAAAGATTTTAGAATTACAATAACAAAAGTATAAGGATATATTCAAACGAAAAAATTGTAACAAATACCTAATATAACAAACTGCACTGGTATAGGAATCTAAGGATGTACTTTGCCATAATTTAATGAGCATGTTACAAGTGTTATATACACACACATATGTTTCTAGTACTATCATTTATCACTATATGAATGAGAATTTATTTTTAGACTTTAGGGAATCGGAGTAATTAAAAATACCGAGAATCTGATTGAGCTAAACAAAAATTTAGAAACCCATTATACAAATGGTCAAGCCTTAGGAACTTATGTTTTACTCAAATACTCTATGCAATAGTCTACAAACTATACAAAACAATCAAATCACATTTGAAAAACTAAGTGTAATGGATTCAGACCGTAAATGTGTTAGTGAGGTTCGAACAAGTGACTTTTGACCATATAAATCCACTTTACCATTGGACCACGAATAAATCACATTTGAAAAATCAAATGTAATGAGTTTAGACCCATAAATGTATTAGTGTGGTTTGAACATGTGACTATTGGCCACAACAATCCATTTTACCATTAGATCATCCAAATAGACAAGACTCCATGAATCTTATTTTATATATATAAGGATATATAATCAAATAATTTATATATATATATATATATATATATATAGGGGAGGATTAGCGTAAAACCATTTTTATTGTGCGACGTGAGATCAATGAAAGTAAATGAATACATCTGCGAAGTTCTTGAATAAAAAATAGAATTTTCGCCTCATGGGATTCGACCCCGGTGAAAATTACGAATTTTGGATTCATTAACTTCATGATATTAACTTTCATAAGATATTCATTTTGTTTTCGTAGCTTAGTTCTCACGTTAAAATTGGTTCTTATTTGAACCTCACTCTATATATATATATAATTAAAAATCAATATGAAATGTTTATTTTTGTATGATCTATAATTACCATAAATGAAATATGTCCCAAGTATGAATTTTTCTTTTGATTTTATTATAACCATGTCTCTCTATATATACTTATATATAAAAAGACAAAACAATCCTAAGTTCATGTTTGAGGACATCATTATGAATCTATGATGTCCGAAAAGACACCACTTCAACAAACAATTGCGTTGATTGATAGTGATGCTTCATATGCCATCTATTGTAGGATGAGGATCACGTTTTTCTCTCTTACGACAAAAAATACTCCGCGGATTTAAAAATTTAGAATAGCTTCCCAGCTTAATAAATAAATAGGAGAAATAGATTTCGACTTTAACTATTTTAATATTCAAATTTATAAACCTTGAATCGATATTCCATTATAATGAATTCAACTCCAAGTTATGAATTATTACGTTTGTTCAAATATAAGAACACAGTCAAAATATAGTAATGGCTGTTATCTTTTTTTGGTTAATTAGATACATAAATTTAAAGCCACATCATGATGGATTCGAATGCGAGACTTCTGGTCTCGGATATTAACCAACCTATCATTAAACCAATACACACATTAATCACGGTTATCTTCTAGTCAGTGTTAGGTGTGCTTAGTAACATTGTGAGTTCGAATATGCAGTTATAGAGATTCGTAGGCTTTTAGTTATTAACTTTATATTGGTATTCTAGATTGTTTGTGTGATGTCGCACATTAGGATTACTACTATTTTTTGCTTACATTTGATAATTTTATATATTATTTTGGATATACTTTAGTAACTTAACCAAATTCAGTGGTAAATTTGCTTAATAACACATTAACAACATCTATTCTTTTTTCGTTCTTGCTTTTTTTGGGAGAAAGACTTTAAACATCTATTATTATTATTATTATTATTATTATTATTATTATTATTATTATTATTATTATTATTATTATTATTATTACAATGTCCCGAAGCAAATTAGTGTGACTTTTCCTACCAAACACACTAATACACCAAATGTATAATATATTCCACCATCCACGATAAGTGTATTATTATTGTCTTATTCGGCATTTAGGAAAAGTGTATCACTTTTTTTGAGACACTACTTCTTATTATTCAACCTCATAACGATTTATTATTTACCAAAAAATCTTTCATATCAATCACAACATAACACATGATGTGATCATTTCTTCATTCAAACAACACCATCTAATAATTTTATTGAATTCTGTATTATTCAAAAGTGATATACTTATCATGATGTACTAATATACTATTAGACCTTTGAACATAAAACTTCATATTCATCCGTTTGCACGGTCAACATTGGTTAATAAAAAACCAGCGTTAGTTAGTAGAAAACCAGGTTGATTAATAGAAATACACCGCTAATTAAGGGTATCTCCAATGGTAACTTTTTCAACTTTTATGGGTTTAAAAGTTGAAATTCAACTTTTATACCATTGGAGAAAGTTGATAAAAGTTGGAAACAAGAAACCAACTTCTTAACAAAGAAGTTGGCTTCTTTCTTTTTTTCTTATTTTTTAATTACTTTTGTCTTTGTATATATATTTTTCTTTGTTTATATATACATATATATAAAGATATATTATTAAATATTATAGTGTGATCCATATAAAAGTTGATTTTGTAGGTATATAGTTGGAGAAAAAAATAAAAAGAAGTTGGTGGATTTTAAAAGCTGATGTGGCAACAAAAAAGGTTAGGTTTTATAGAGATATGGTTCGAGATATGGAGAAATGCAATATACTAGTTCATATAAAAATAGATTCGGGTTGCATGTTCGGAAGGAGGGCAGATGGACCGAACTGAAAAAAGAATTGACGGACCACCCATGACGAGAGATGTCGACAGTCGGTAACATTGAATAGCGTAAGAAAGAAGACAGAGAAAAAGAAGACAGAGTAAAACAACAGATGTCTTTTATGCGGTAGCTGGAGAACCCCAACTTCCACATGCTTTTTCACGTAAACATGGCGTCGCGGGCCCCACCCTTCCGTTTTCGTCAACACCTCAATCCCTTCTTCAATCCAATTCTCCCACCCAGAAATCCTACTTCGCAAAATAATTTTCCCCAATAAATAAATCCACCTCTTCTCGCGCAGTTATACGAATCAAAAAATGACGGACCTAAAATTCGCCGGAAAGCCCGGCCCATACTTTCCGGGCCGGGCCGACCTGGAGCAGATGCCCGACACGCCGACCCGCGGCGCCCAGCACCGCCGCGCTCAGTCGGAAACCCACCTCCGGTTCCCCGAGCTCGAAGATTTTCTCCTCGACGACATCATGGTCGAGCTCAATCTCGACCTCACGCCGACGCCGCCGTCGCTCCTCCGGCCGCCGCCGGCCCAGCCCGGGACGGGTGACGGTGCGAAGACCGGAGCCCATATGCGGAGTTTGTCTATGGACGCCAACTTTTTTGAGGGGCTCACGTTGGACGGGCCGCCGGCGGCGGCGCCGCGGCCGAAGCATAGGCATAGCAACTCGATGGATGGGTATTCGAGTGCGACGTCGTCGGAGAAGGAGTCGAGCGTGAAGAAGGCTATGGCTGCTGATAGGCTTTCTGAGCTCGCCTTGCTTGACCCCAAGAGAGCTAAAAGGTCTTTCTCCCCATCCTTTTTTTTAAATAGAAGAATTTTGTTTTAATAGAAGAAAATTAATATTAATTTAATTGATCTTTGAATTACTGTTGTGGTTTTATGTGTATATGGCCTAGTGAAATTGAAATTAATGAGTTGTGCATGAAAGAAATTGTACATGGTGTTTCTTGACTTTTATGTTATGTAGAATTAGGAAGTATATATAGTTTAATCTAACAATCTCACTCTCACATATGGTATGAACTATGAAGTAAATGGAAGATTACAACACAGACAGAAAACTTAAGGAATCCAGTTGTTTTTGTTCTTGCACAATTAATCTTTTTGATACAATCAAGTTGAAATTTTGATGGCTTACAGAAACTTGATAAGATTGCAAGTTACATATGAAGTTACTTGTTGTAGGATTCTTGCAAATAGACAATCTGCTGCACGATCAAAAGAGCGTAAAACCCGTTACACGAGTGAGCTCGAGAGGAAGGTGCAGACTCTGCAAACTGAAGCAACAACATTATCAGCTCAGATTACAGTTTTGCAGGTTTCATACTAATACTTCAATTCAAAAAATTAAAGAATTCTTCGTAATATATATGTAGTTCATGATATGATATGTTTCTTGTATCTCAATTTTTTTTTATAGAGGCTGGGATTCCTTCTTGAATTGCTCTAATAGCATAATAGGAATCTGTTTAATGGATAAAATTCAAACTGCAGAGGAAAATATGACAAAGGAATAGAGTAGAATGACTTTCTTGAATCATGGTTTCATGTATAGCACGATCCTGCAATATTTGTAGGCCTAATTGTGATTTTCTTCATCTCCTTGAGATTTGAATATGCATGAAGTATGTACTTGTGTTGGATGGTATGATATATTATATATATACAATGCAGCGAGATGCTAGTGGATTGACAGCTGAGAACAGGGAACTCAAGCTAAAGCTGCAGGCTTTGCAGCAGCAAGCAGAGCTTAGAGAAGGTATCTTATGCAAGTCTAATGGTTTATTTTTTTTGTTGCAACAAATAATATTTTCATGTCCTTGCAATGAAAAGGGTTTTGATGTTGTGTGCTGCTTTAATGGTTCAGCTCTTAATGAAGCATTGAGGAATGAGCTGCAGCATCTCAAGATTGCAGCCAGCCAAGCTTCGTCTCCACCACTGTCTCTTCGCTAATTCGCTAACAACCAATCGAGCTGCAGCAGCAGCGCGATCCTCGACTGAATGGGCTGACATCGCAGCCTGAGGTTTCGAGATTTCAATTGGACGGTTTGATGACTTTTGCTCAGAGTTAACTGTGTTCTTGTGTGTAGATATATGCATGTGTATTGACTAAAGGTTTGTGGTTACTGGTCTGTAAAGCATAGATGCAGCATAACATTGTATTTGTAGTAGTGAAAATCCAATAATTGAGGCATGAGATTATGAAATTATTGATGACTTTATTTTCACATAACATCTATATTGTATAGAAACATAGTTAATACTTGTGGTGCTCATTGTATGTGTTTAAAATTGGTATGCGGCATATTGGTTCCCTCATAATTAATAGGGACAAGTATAGTTCTTGTTCATAACTTTGGCATTTTATTGAAAAATGTCCTCAACTTATGCTTATATTTTAATTCTCGAATTTCGAAAAAAATTCTAATTATTTATGGCCTAGATTGAGAATCCAATGACTGAAAGATTCTCGTGTATATTTTGTATATGTGATTTTTTCCAACTAAAATCGATGCGGTATCATTTGAATGTTATCCTCAATTATATTTATCCCTTATTAATAACCCAATTGTAGGATGGTCAAAGACCAAAATAGCAAAAAGCCCGGACAAAACAAAATAATAAAACCCAATTGACATTATAATTTTGGACCATTTAAAACAATGTTGTTAGCCCACACTTCCAATAAGAGAGTTTGGAAAAAAAAAATGAAAAATGCAATAGGAAAAGAAATAGAGTAATGAAATTTCCAACCTGGAGGAGTATAGATCAATACATGAAGCTCGTAGACTACGTATATATATTCGTAGAATTAGGATTGAAGTCGAAGAACATAATGGAATATGCAACTAAACATCCAACTAAGATAATTTCAAAGTATTTTAGTCCAATTTGGCGTTTACGTTTCCGCGTGGAAGAAATAAGATCGATAGTCCAATTAATGGTCAACTATATAATTTCTATCAATTGATTACAAAGGAGGAGAGGTTTACCTGATTTCTTTTCATAAATCTTGTATACAATTAACCATTTAATTATAAGTAGCTAGAAATTTGAAAATACTTAACGCGCAAAATATACACAATTTCACCCCTTAAACGAGCAAAATTTAACTTGAATATGACCAAAACTGAACTCGGATTTGTGAATATTTTTCTATAACGTTTAGTTTGAGTATTGGCTCCAAGTTTCCAACTATGAATGTGAACAGTGGGGATTCTAGAATTTTTTTTTCAACTCTAAATTGATATTTGTTCCAAAAAGAAAAAAAAAAAAAGAAGCCTCTAAATTGATAGTTTTTCGTCCATGTTGAAAAATGGTAGCCATGCATGGCTGCCTTTCAAAGGAAACTTGTGTGCTGTACTCATAATATCTCCTTTCTCCACATATCTCAACTATGAGTTCTAAGAGTTTTATTTTTAAGAATCTGTACTTATTTTTAATCTATTACTACCAAAATTATAGTCTCATTTATTTGTTTAATGAGCATTATTATAATTTCTTTTATCTTAGTATGAAAATTTTGTTTCTTTCTACGTTAGGTGAGGATTATAATGGAAAATTCGTGTCTATTTTACTTTCTCAGTTATATTTACTTTTTCAGTTATAATAGAGGGAGTATATGATGTTTGCACCCTATATATATGGAACGAAAATAGTCATATATTCATGTGTGAAATATATACTTTATACTCATTCATTTTTAATTACTTATGCATCAATAATGATATGATTTTTTTTTCTTATTTTTTTAATTCTAAAAAGAAACTTGCAGTTGCTATCTTCAGTGCACAATGAGTAAAACTCACATTTATGTGCAATAACCTACAAACTATACATAACGAGTAAATCATGCTTGGGTAAAATGCATTAATAATGATATGGACATTTTGAGAGAGAGAGAGAGAGTTGGGTTCAAATGATAATAATTTTTATCCTGAAAATTAGGAACTAAATTAATTCAAAATAAGAGTTGATGAATCCGTTGGGAAAGTTATTCAATTCACAAATTCAAAATCTTTCACCCGGATTCGAATACCATGAGGAGTGAAAATTCTATTTTTTTGGATTAAGTCGCTTTATCAGCGAATTCATTAACTTTCACAGTTAATTTCTCATTTTTTGGTTCTCACGATTAAAATGGTTCTTACATTAACCATTCTCTAATGTGAGAACTATTTTTATCATGAGAACGTGGGAACCAAAAAATGATGAATTCGGTATGAAAGTTGATGAATCTATTGAAAAAGTTGTTGAATTCAAAAAATGGAATTTTCACTCAGCATGAGATTCGAACCATGGGTGAAAATTCTAAATTTTTTGATTCAATAACTTTCCCAATAGATGCATTACTTTCATAATGAATTTATTTTGTTCGTAATAAATTTTCATGATTCTTAGTTCTCACATTAAAATTGTTATTACTTATACACTATAATTTTTTTATTTTAGATAATCAATTCTTTATTTTTAATCCGTATCTTAGATTACAAATACGAATAAAGCTTTTAAATTATGGAATATTAATTAGGTTATTATTATAGTATTATTAAAGTTTTATTTCTACAATCATATATATGTGTGTGTATATATATATAATATTCTTACTCATTTAATTTTGAAGAACATTTAATAATTAAATACATATAATTAGGTTTTATTAATTTGATTTTCGATTCATTTTTTATATATAAAATTATGATAAGATTTTACCTATTTCCCATATACAAATAAAAAATGGTACGTGAGACAAACGTAAAAGTTATTGATTTATATATATCTTAACTATATCAAATTATATATATATATATATATATATATATATATATATATATATATATATACGAGCTATCACACGTAAAATTTTACTCGCAATACTAAAGAAGGTCCACCAACCATATATATATAATTTTACGAGCTATCGCACGTAAAATTTTACTAGCAATACTATAGAAGGTCCAGCAACCCTATTTATATCTCCTAACAGTTGATCCTCTACTCTCAACCTGTACCAATTCTTAAGTTTTGCTGATAATGAGAGACGTCAAGCCAAACCACGCAGCCTATCTTTTCATCTTCATTTTCTCCATATCTTCATTCAAATTAAGCTGCTGCATCCAAAACCACGAAAATTTCTGCCCAGAAATCGAAAAACAAGCACTTGTAAACTTGAAGCAATCTTTAAAAGATCCCAACAATCTTCTCTCTTCATGGGATGGCCAAGTCAATTGCTGCAACTGGAAAGGTGTTGTTTGTAATAACTCAACTGGCCATGTTCATCACCTCCATCTTGATGGCTTGAGTTTGAGAGGCCAAATTAATCCGTCTCTGCTCAATCTCACACATCTCAGGTCACTCGATTTTAGCCAAAACAATTTTGGACAACCAATCCCTTCCTTCATCGGATCGTACAAATTCCTCAACTATCTCAACTTATCAGACGCTGGATTTCACGGCAACATCCCATCTACCATTGGAAACCTTTCAAATTTGCATACGCTAAGCATGTCGGGCCATGGGAACAAACTGGCTTCAGACAACCTAGAATGGCTTTCGGGGCTCTCGTGGTTGCAGCACCTCGACATGAGCTTCGTCAAACTCACCGGAGCCAGCTTCAACTGGTTGCAGGTGATTAACACCCTCCCTCATTTGCTACAACTGCATTTACAGAATTGCAGCCTTGAATTTTTTCCAACTTTTAATGGTAGTGTGAATATGTCTTCTCTCTCATCACTCGATCTCTCTCACAACAACTTCCAATCTCTTTCCATCCCTCCATGGATTTTCCAGCTCAGCAACCTTCTCCATCTCGATCTAAGCTTCACAAACATGAAAGGCCCCATTCCAACAGTAAACAAAGCCACCAAACTCCGATACATGGATCTCTCCAAGAACCCTTTGAACTCCACCATCCCAGATTGGCTCTACTCTTGCAAAGATTTGGAGTTTGTATATTTCAGTTACAGCTTCTTGCAGGGCCCAATCTCCAGCGCCGTAGCCAACCTAACCTCTCTCAAAACCCTCGGTTTCTTCGGAAACCAGCTCTCTGGGAAAATACCTAGAGAGATTTCTCACATGTGCGGATTAGAATTCTTGTTCTTGACTTACAATCAACTGCAAGGAGACATATCCGATTCCTTCGGAAACATGTCGGGTTGCTTCTTGAATTCTATCCAACTCCTTTGCTTGCGAAGCAATCGACTCCACGGCCGCATCCCAGATAATTTTGGAGATTTTAAGAAAATCCAGTTTCTCCATTTTGGCGGGAACTCGTTTTCCGGTCCGATCCCAGACAGCCTGGGGAAGCTATCATCTTTGCAAGAAGTCAGCTTATATGGAAACAATTTTTCTGGCAGCCTGCCCAAGAGTTTCGGTCAGCTCTCTAGCTTGGAAGAGCTTTACATCGACGACTGCATGCTGGAAGGGGTCGTCACGGAAAACCACTTTTCGAATCTCAAAAAATTCAAGATTCTCTCAGCGCCGGGAAACCGCTTATTTTTGAACGTGACGCCGAACTGGGTCCCACCGTTCCAACTCACGGTCCTCAAAGTAGCGTCATGGAGGTTCGGCGGCGCCGCCGCCGGAATTCCGCCCTGGATTGGATCGCAGAGGAATATTTCGGAGCTCGATTTATCTAATACTGGAATCTCAGGCACCGTTCCCAGCTGGTTTTGGGAGATTCCGTTCTTGAATTTGACACGAAACAATCTCCGTGGCGAGATTCCAGACTTAAGCCGAGCTCAGTATTTATATCTGAGCTCGAACATGTTTAGTGGCTCGCTGCCAAGAGTTGGAGATGCTATGGTGGAGATGGATCTGTCTAACAACTCTTTCTCGGGTAGAATGTCTCGGTTCCTATGTAATAGCTCGCAAACTCATCGAATCCAAATCCTTCATTTGGCGGGAAATCAGCTGAGTGGAGAGTTGCCAGATTGTTGGACGAAATGGGCATCGCTGAAGTATCTGAATCTAGGCGATAACATCTTATCCGGAAACATCCCGAATTCAATAGGGTTTCTATCAAATCTGCAGTCTTTGAATCTCTACCACAACAAATTGTCCGGCCAGATACCTTCTTCAATGCGTAACTGCAAAGAGATGGTGAAGATCGAGCTGTCTGAGAATGATCTTAATGGAAAGATGCCAACATGGATTGGAACAACCTTAGTCAAGTTGAGGATTCTAATCTTGAGATCAAACAATCTCAATGGTGAGATTCCTTCTGAGATATGCCACCTAATCTCTCTACAAATCTTGGATCTCTCAAGGAACAAGTTTTCTGGCGCAATACCTAGTTGTTTTAACAATTTTACTGCAATGGCTACTGAGAGAAGCTTGGATCAGTATGACTACTCTTCTTCTAGTTACGATGGGGCATCTTTCATTGATAGTGCATTAGTTGCCACAAAAGGAAATATTTTGCAATATGATACTATTCTATCATTGGTTACAAATATTGATCTTTCGAGCAATGATTTTTCTGGTGATATCCCAAATGAGTTCACAAGTTTAGTGGAGCTTAGATCATTAAACTTGTCGAGAAACAGCTTCAGTGGTTTGATTCCTCGAAAGATTGGAGATATGAAGGAGTTGGAGTCCCTTGATCTGTCGAGGAACTTTTTATCGGGTCAAATTCCGAGTAGCTTTTCATTGATGTATTCTTTGAACCATCTCAACTTGTCGTACAATAACCTAACTGGGAGGATACCAGAAAGCACCCAAATTCAGAGCTTCGACGCATCGAGCTTTGTAGGTAACGAGCTTTGTGGCCCTCCGTTGACAAGTGGTTGCGGCGGCAGTGGTGACGAAGTGAAAATGGAGGAGGAGAGAGATGGAGATGGATTTGAAGCATATTGGTTTTATGTGTTTTTGTCTTCTGGTTATGTTGTGGGGTTTTCGGTTGTTTGTACTACGTTGTTGTTGAACAAGTCATGGAGGGATGCATATTTTGGGTTAATCTTTAAAAGCATGAGTAACAAAGTTTTACTTGCACGATATCTTACATACATAAATAAAGTTTAAATAGTACCAGTTAGAATGGTTGTTTGTACTCTTTTATTTTGTTTGTAACTTCAATTTATCGCATATTTTAATTTATATTATTATCAAGGCATTTCTTTATCGAATGTTTCGTTGTTTATTAAAATTACGTGTTTTTAGATGAAGTATAATTAGATCATTATGAGTTATAATACATGATCGTGCATATATATATGGTGATGAAATATATTTTTAAAAATTTGATATTATATAAATTTGTTCCGAGTTAGATATATGGTTATTCAAAATGAGATATATATTGAATTATCGAATGTGAGCTTGCAGATACATACTAATAAGGTGAGAATGTTGAATGTCATCAGTATATATCAGTGTACATAAAAGTAAGTGTATATATATGGGTGTTTGTTAAAGAACATGTATACTAGCTCATGATTTACTAGAAATTATTATATGTAATTTATATTTTTGAATTATGACAGTGCACGTTTTGAATTATGTTTCATTAATTTCTTGTATTCTTTAGTTGCTTGACAAACTTGTAGGGTTACATATTTCAATATGAACACGGAGATTTAGGGGTGAGCAAAATACCCGAAATCCGAATATTCGATCCGAACCAAACTGAAATTTAAAATTCGGTTCGGATTTTTTGGATTTTCGATTCGGATCGAATTGAATTTTTTTAATCAGAAAAAATCCAAAAATCCAAATTATATATAATTTATATAATAATAATATTTTATTTAAATAATTTTAAATCTAATATAAATATATATAAGAATTAACAAAATTTGGTTTCGGATTTTCGGATTTTTCGGTTCGGTTCGGTTCGGATATTTTTATAAAATTTTTGGATTTTTGGATTTCGGATTTTCGGATATTCGGTTCGAATTGTTTTCCTCTCAAAATTCAGATTTTCAGATCGGTTCGGATTAGAAAAATCCGAACCGATATCCAAATACTCACCCCTACCGAGATTAATGAGATTTCAATGAGAAATATCTTAGCATCTACAGTTTTCTCTATTTTCACGAATATATATCCGTCACATCAACTGCTCTCTCATAAAAAGCTTCGAAAACAACTATATATATCATATCATATTATTTAACATTTATTTTCAATTCTAACTCAATAAATGATTATTATGAATATACCCAGTAAATTGAATTATTTTTTTAAATGTAACTCATTACCATTTTTTGGTGTCGAATGTTTATCTGACAGTGGGAAGCACACGTGATTTTTCCAATTGAAGTCAGAAGCACGTACACTTGATTTTAACTCAGAAATATATTTAATTATATGAAGAAGGATAAAAAAACTTCCCATGTACCAAAGTCCATACGACGTCGTCTTTTTAGGTGTTAGTGAATTGAAAAAAAAAAATTGGAATTAATTAATTATCGGGACCTACCTTTTTCAATTCTTTTAATCTTTAAAATCATAAGAATTAAGAAACGGGGTGTATTATTCTACCGACAGAAAATCCAGTATGCGTCTGAATCAAAGTATTCATCTTCAACTCCAATTTGAGGTGTGGGAATAATGCGATGCATGGCCCATTACTTGTATTCTACCCATCAATTGACCAGAGATTTTGCGGTTTTTGTTGACCCTCCTAAATTTGGATATTATTGCGCCAAATAATGAACAAAATGTGCAAGTCAAGTCTAAGATAAATTATTGCAGATGAGGTCCATCCATCCCACAATTTTTGTGTACTATCTGTCCCATTATCATATACATAATTTTAATAATATCTTTTTAAATAAATTAAAATATATTAGAATATTATGGATCATACTTATTTTTATTTTAAAATATTGAAGTTAAACAAATTATATACCCATATTTTAGTTTTATAACTTAATAATGAATTATTAACTAATAAAAGTAAAATTAAATGATAGATACATAACTATGTATACCCTAATTGCATGGAATAAACCCTACTTCACAAAATTAAACTAAAGCACACAAAATTAAAATTAAAGACTTAAATATGAAAAAAAAATGAAAGTGTGACATTGAGCATAATGAGAATAACATTCTAAACGCTCAAAAAAAGGGAAAAAGAACTTCTAAAACATTGAGCATTCCTTTTTCCCCCTTCTGTTTATTGCCAAACCAACGCTAACCTCTTCATTTGCTACAGAGGCTTCTTGAAAAATAACCCAAAATACGCATCTCTCCATGACTTGTTCAACAACAACGTACCACAAACAACTGAAAATCCCACAACGTAACCAGAAGATAGAAACACATAAAACCAATTCACTTCAAATCCATCTCCATCACTCTCCTCTCTCACCCCTTTCACTTCATCACCATCGCCGCCGCAACCACTTGTCAATGGAGGGCCACAAAGCTCGTTACCAACAAAGCTCGACGCGTCGAAGCTCTGAATTTGGGTGCCTTTGGGAATCCTCCCCGTTAAGTTATTGTACGACAAGTTCAGATGGTTCAGAGAATACACCAATGATAAACTATTCGGAACTTGACCTGATAAAAAGTTCCTCGACAGATCAAGAGACTCCAACTCCTTCATAGCTCCAGTGTCTCCAGGGATCAAACCGGTCAAGCTGTTTCTCGACAAGTTTAATGATCTAAGTTCCACTAAACTTGTCAACTCATTTGGGATATCTCCAGACAAATCGTTGCTCGAAAGGTCAATATTTGTGACCAATGAGAGAATTGTATCATATTCCAATATACTTCCTTTTGTGGCAACTAATGCACTGTCTAAGAAAGATGCCCCATTGTAACTAGAAGAAGAATAGTCATATTGATCTAAGCTTCTCTCCGTGGCCATTGCAGTAAAATTGTTAATACATTTAGGTATTGCACCAGAAAAATTGTTTCTTGAGAGATCCAAGATTTGTAGAGAGATTAGATGGCATATCTCAGAAGGAATCTCACCACTGAAATTGTTTGATCTCATGATTAGAATCCTCAACTTCACTAGGGTTGTTCCGATCCACGTTGGCATGTTTCCATCAAGATCATTCTCGGACAACTCGATCTTCACCAACTGTTTGCAGTTATGCATTGAAGAAGGTATCTGGCCGGTGAATTCGTTGCGGTAGAGATTTAAAGACTGCAGATTTGCAAGAAATCCAATTGAATTTGGGATGCTTCTGGATAAGATGTTATCGCCTAGATTCAGATATTTCAACGACGACCAATTCTTCCAACAATCTGGTAATTCCCCACTCAACTGGTTTCCCGCCAGGTGAAGGATCTCAACTCGATAAGTTTGCGAGCTATTGCACAAAAACGGAGACAGTCCTCCAGAAAATGAGTTGTTAGAAAGATCAAGCTCTCTCAAAGAATCTCCTATTCTTGGTAGTGGGCCACTAAACCCGTTCGAGCTCAGATACAAATATTGAGCTCGACTTAAGTTTGGAATCTCGCCATGGAGATTGTTTCGGGTCAAATTCAAGAACCGGATCTCCCAAAACCAGCCGGGAACAGTACCTGAGATTCCGGTATTAGATAAATCAAGCTCGGATATATTACTCTGCGATTCAATCCACGGCGGAATTTGAGCATCGGCACCAGAAAATCTCCACGACGCCACTTTCAACGCTATAAGTTGGAAAGGTGGAATCCAATTGGGTGTCACGTTCAAAATCAAGTGATTTCCCGGTGCTGAGAGAATCTTGAATTTTTTGAGATTTGCAAAGTGATTCTCGGTCACGATTCCTTCCAGCATGCAGTCGTCGATGTAAAGCTCTTCTAAACTAGAGAGCTGACCGAAGCTCTCAGGCAGACTGCCCGAGAAATTGTTTCCATATAAGCTGAATTCTTGCAGAGATGATAGTTTTCCTAGGCTGTCTGGGATCGGACCAGAAAATGAGTTCCCACCAAAATGGAGGAACTGAATCTTCTTAAACTCTCCGAAATTATCTGGGATGCGACCGTGGAGTTGATTGCTTCGCAAGCAAAGGAGTTTGATAGAATTCAAGAAGCAATCCGACATGTTTCCGAACGAATCGGTTATGTCTCCTTGCAGCTCGTTGTAAGTCAAGAACAAGAACTCTAATCCGCACATGTTAGAAATCTCTCTAGGTATTTTCCCGGAGAGCTTATTTCCGAAGAAATCGAGGGTTTTGAGAGAGGTTAGATTTGCTACGGCGTCGGAGATCGTACCGTGCAAGAGGCTGTAACTGAAATGAACAAACTCCAAATCGTTGCAAGAGTAGAGCCAATCTGGGATGGTCGAGTTCAGAGGGTTCTTGGAGAGATCGATGTATCGGAGTTTGGTGGCTTTGTTTACTGTCGGAATAGGGCCGTCGATGTTTGTGAAGCTTAGATCGAGATAGAGAAGATTGGTGAGGTGGAAAATCCATGGCGGGATGGAGAGGGGTTGGAAGTTGTTGTGAGAGAGATCGAGCGATGAGAGAGATGACATATTCACACTACCATTCAAAGGTGGAAAATATTCAAGGCTGCAATTCTGTAAATGCAGTTGTAGCAAAGAAGGGAGAGTGTTGATCACCTGCAACCAGCTGAAGCTAGCTCTGCTGAGGTTGACGAAGCTCATGTCGAGATGCTGCAGCTTCCAGAGCCCCGACAGCCATTCTAGGTTGTCTGAGGCCAGTTTATTCCGATGGCCCGCCATGCTCAGCGTCTGCAAGTTTGAAAGGTTTCCAATGGTGGGTGGAATCTTGCCGTGAAATCCAGCATCTGATAAGTTGAGATGGTCGAGGTTTATGAGTGATCCGATGAAGGAAGGGATTGTTTGTTGGAAGTTGTTGAGGCTCAAGTCAAGATGACTCAAACGTTTGAGATTGAGCAAAGATGGATTAATCTGGCCTCTCAAACCCAAACCAACAAGTTGCAGTTGATCAACATGGAGAGTTGAGTTGTTGCAGATTACACCTTTCCATTTGCAGCAATTGATTTCTTCATCATCCCATGAAGAGAGTATATTGTTAGGATCTTTTAAGGATTGTTTGAAGTTTAGAAGTGTTTGCTTTTCGATTTCTGGGCAGAAAATGTCATGGTTTTGGATACAGTAGCTTAATTTGAATGGGGATGTGGAGACAATGAAGATGAAGATGAAGAAATAGGACGTGAGGTTTGGATTTGAGTGGCTCGTCATTGGTTGGGAGTTAGTAGGATCAACTGTGTGGAGAGAGATATAAATAGAGTTGGTGAACCTTCTTTACTCTTCTTACTAGCTACTAATCCGCTAATTTCTAGAAAGCTTTATCTCATATTTGCTCAAACTGCAATTAAATGTATATGTATATTTATATATATCACCATAGCATAGGCAAAATTGATTAAGTGGAAAATATATTTCAGGCATGAGTTATAAAATATATGAAATACATCGTTTATTTCGAATGAAATACACTATTCCAAATTCTAACTATATACCATTATTCGTGTTCAATCTTATAATAATATATAGTTCATTTTTGTTATTCAGATTAATAAAATGCATTTAGTGTATTTAGAAAGTAAAATAGACGCATAAATTTGTCGTTATACCTTTATTAATCATTTAAATTAGAAAAAGGAAACAGAAATTTAGTAAGATTTGATACCGAAAAGATACTATAATTTTATAACAAACAAATTGAAAATATTGACAGAAGACCCCACCCCAACCCACCCTCCCACCCCCCAGAAAATAATAATTAGTGATTAGAGCAGACAGGCATTGACTTGTAAAAGGAAGCGAAGACCCGGACCACAACTTTCCTTTGAAAGGCAGAAATACATCAATATAGAGTTGAAAATTAATGCTAGAATCACACTACTGTCCACATTCATAATTTAAGCCCACAATAGAACTTAATTTTTTTAAAAATAAAATAGCACAAATCTTAGTTCGCTTATAGCAATATTATATATATATATATATACGTGTGTGTATGTATTTTATATATTCCAATTTAACTCATGCCAAGGGGTGAAATTGCCTAATACGCCCATGTCTATTATTTATGCATGCATGAGCATTCAAATTAAAATAGTTCGATTAACTAAGATTTGATATGGCCATTGCAAATCTTGCTGTCGACATGCCGAACTTTACGGCTGTGGATTTAATATATTAAAATTTGAGTTGCACATGGATTTTTTTTTAGTGAATTATTTAATTACTAGCTCATTAAGACAAAATCAAAATAAATATCAGGGTAAATCTCCTCCACCTTTATCTTTTAGGCCACTCAATTGGTAGTATATAATATAGTTGACCATTGACTTTCGAGGAGTAAGTCTCTTGGTCAATGGATCTCAATCTCATTTCTTCCACACACAAAAGTAAACACCAAATTGGACTAAAATATAGCCTTGGTGACTTATTTACCCTGATATCATGAGCTAATTTTTTTTTATCTTGGAAAATCTACGTGCCACGCTAATCACAGTCAGCAGCGGAGGCGAATGAAATCAAAGGTATAGTGGATGAATGATGAATCGTCTTCCGAAATTAGTAAAATGTTACATTTTAAATGTTGAGACATTTCTGGAATATATTTAAATATTGTGTCAATATTTGGTTTTTCCTCATACTCTATGAGTGCAAACGATGGATATGATAGATAAAATTAGTAGGATATAGTATGATGAGACTATTTGGATTATTTAGTTTTTGTTTGAATTAATTGATTGTGGAATTATTATGATTAAAATATAGTATAATACTGAAATTGTCTTTGTAGTGTAGAAAAATACAAAATGTCGAAATAAAGATGAACAAAAATATTTTTGGTGAGGGAATTTTTGGAATTTTGCATTATAGAGTAAATGATGATTAACTAAACAACCCAATTTTGGGCGATAATTGGAGTATGGGCCTAATTATCCGTCACAGGTTTGATCATACAAGCTAAACATGTGATAGAGTGAATGAACGTTTGCTTTTGAGGATTAACATAAATTGATAAAATAGTATATGTTAATACATATTTATTTTAATGGATTGGAACATTGAGATATCTCAAGGTCTTTGATAATTTCTATCTTTTGAACTAATTTAGCTTATTTCTTATCCCATTAAAAATGTATGATTGAATAAATCCTAATAATAAAGATAAAGTACTCAATCATATATCATATCAAAATATATTTCTAAAATTATTTTTTCAATCGAATCAAATTCCTCTTTTATGTTTAAATCAAAATATATTTCCTCTAAAATTATTTTTTCAATCGAATCAAATTCCTCTTTTATGTTTAAATTAGATAATAATTTGTTATTATCACTCAAGGCAAATTTACCTCCATCTTTTAGAATTAATTAAAGGACGACGTGATGGTTTATTAGTGGGGCTGTAGAATAAGCATGTGGCGGCTGTCAATACTCAATAGTATCCGTCTATTAGACTATCCAATTATTAGTGGAGCGTTGTTGAGTCAAGATGCTTGCACCGTCGCCCATTTGAGCACGACACTTGTGAATAGTGACACATATATTATATTTAGTCTTTACTCCAAATTTAATTTCAAACTTTATATTTTGTGATAAGTTTGGAGGATGAGGATCAGATAAAATACGTGTGTCACTTTTTTTTTTGGTGTTGTTTCTTGTTGGATTTGTTGTATTTGATAAGTTGTCCGCTACTCTGTATCTTGGAGATGCTTATGATGATTTTTTTCAAAAAATTTGGATTCTGATTTTTTATTTTATTTTGTATGATTGACTATGTCTTGAACTTCTCAAATTTGAGATTATTTAAACAGTGAAAGTTTGTTTTTGAGATTAATTTAACTTATACTTCTCAATTTTGCACCCACTTCTCAAATTTCCCATCCTCGTTCTTTCTCGCACAATTTTATAATTTATCACATATATGAAAATTTTCAAAATCGATAGACATGTGCAGTGAAATTACCAAATTATCCTGTTGAATTCAACATATTAACAAGACCCATCTCGCTCCAATCCAATCCGACTCGACCTATTATGCTTGATGATATTCGTAAGCACAATATACATATTGCCTATTGATGTCAATGTCGCCCTAAAGTTTGATCCATAAAAAAAAAATAGCAAAATTTCATAAAAGAAAGAGTAACGGACTCGATTTATATTAATTCTAAACTTCCATATTAGACGGCATTATTTTGAAAAAGCCCAAACAAATATAAAAGGGTCAAAGAAAACCGCAATCTGGGCCAATCCACTCATTTTTGCGGTCAAGCATTGTACAATACAAGTAATGGGCCATGCATCGCATAATTGGAGATAAGAAGATGAAAAGTTTGATTCATACGCAACTGGAATTTATCTGTTAATAGAACCAGATTCCCATCATTGTGGAAATAAATAAATATAGTCATAAATAATATGGAAATTGTACTATACTCAATAATACTAGTGTGCTTATATTCGTATGCACGTCGATTGGGAAAAAGAACTTCCAAAATCTTTATGAGTTGAATGCATTCTTTTAATAAGTTAAATTAATCATTTTGGTAAACGAGACAAATTCTAAGTTATCACTAACATATTATTATGTGCAAATCCTTAGAATGTTAAAGTCATTATCGAAGGGGCTGCTTTATAAAATTACCATTTAAATGCTACAAAAATAGAACAAAATAATTTATTTATATGAGTATAGATGAATAAGAAAACGATGCTATGTTAGTGTGCCCAAATTGAGCAAGTCTGGCCCCCCAAATATAGAGGCCATCAAGCTTGCAATGCCATCCAAACTACTCGGGCTCTGCCAAAAAAAGCTCGAAAAACCCGAGCCAAATAAGCCCCAAATATCATATGACAACTTTATGTTATATTTGACTCATACGTATGTTTGCCCTTTCTGTCTATTAAACTCAAGATGAAACATGGAATGGGCTTTACCCGACTCCTCAGAAATCTTGTACTCTATCCATGGCTTGCCGTGATGAGTGGCTGGCGATGCAGACGACCCGCGGGGATGAGATGGGAAATGATGCGCGTACGAATCGAGTAAGCTGTAGAGGTTAGCACGACTTGAATGAGGGTTGGACAAAGTGCAATGTTGATGCAGCTTTCTTTAAAGAAACAAAATCCTTCAGCATGGGCATCTGTCTTCGCGATCACAAATGTTCCTTCATCGCGGCTAAGACAATATGGAAGAAGGGGCTTATGAAAGTGGAGGAAGACGAGATTATAGGTATCCAAGAAGCACTGTCATGGATCAAAAACCTTAACATCAACAAATGTTGCATCGAAAGCGACAGCCAGATAGCATGTAATGCTATTAACTCTAGAAGCGAGAATATCTTTGAACTTGGTTGTTTTGCTTCCATATGTCGTGCTCTTTTGCTCAATCTTGAGGATTCTTTTGTCAGGAGTATTAGTAGGAACTCTAAGGCCCTGTTTGGTAGCTAAGATAAGCCATAGATAGCTAACATATCTGGCCTTATCCGCTTGTTTGGTATCCTATATTACTATCTTCCAGGCCCGGTTTTATTTCCAAGCCCGGTTATAATTTACTATTCATCTTTAGAAAAGGAAACCGAGGCATACCCCGCCATTCGTATTCTATTCCTCAATAATGTCTGATTACTTGAAGAAAGACAATAATACCCTTCAATTTCACCCCAAAATTATCCTCCACTTTTAATCATCTTCTACGGCGAGACGAACGATCCGAGTAAGTTCTCGTTCCTCTTCTTTTATGTGCTTCGAATCTTCTAATGGTATTTTATAGGGTTTTTCATAAAAAGAAAAGAAAATTTGAGTCTAGTTTTATAGGCGTGAATGCAAAATTGGGATATTGGGGCATCCATTTCTCTGTTGATTGTTGGGGTGGGCTGTTTATGTATGAAATTATTACTTTTCATTCAAATCTAGGTTTCGTGGTCTCTTGTTTGTGACTAAAATATATTAGACAATTTTTGATTAATCAAATGTCGACGAGCTCTAGTTTCTCATATTTGGAAATATGAAATTCTTTTGTTTTGTGTGTTCTCGTCCATTTTGTTCGGTTTGGTTGTGGGGTTGGTGTGGTTTTCCATGTTTTCCTATATTTCATTATTTTTATCGTTTATACTTGTAAAATTTTGTAACATGTGGGAATTGCTTGCAGGTGGTCTTTGAGGCTCGCTTTCTAAAGCTAGTTTCATTGCATGTATCTTACCCTGCTTCGAGAGGCGATGATTTAGATGGAGCATGTTACCCGCTCTATGGACTTTCCAAGACCTAGGGCGATATGAGAATGATACAAAATATGTCAAACTATCATGAATCACAAGATTTTTCCGTGTCAATGGATCAAATGAGTTTTGTGGAGATTTCACATTAATTTGTCATGAGGCTACTTTGGTCATTTTGTTTCTTATCTATGTTTTTAACTAATGTACCAAACAAACAAGGTTTGTTATCTATATTTTATATCTTATCTACCAAACAACAACATACAATACCAATCTCACATTATCTACAATACACATCTATATCTTATCTATCTTGATATATTTAAACACGTCTACCAAACGAGCCCTAATTTGATAGCTCATAGGCTAGCTAGTGTTAAACCACTACGATGCTTGCCTTCCTAAGGATGGTGTACGTGGCTTGCATACCGAGAACGACACCAAAGGCGTTGGACCACGATGCGCTTCAATGTGCGAAGGAAAAGTAGTCGATTATAGAGTTTGTTGTTACAGTTGTAAAGGCCACTTGTAATCTTCTTATTGCTTTGGTTATATTCTCGATTCCTAGCGCTAGAGTTTGTTATAGATGGGAGCTATATATAGCTATAACTGTGAAAGCAACAGTAGTGGTTTTGATAATGAATGAAATCCAGTTTTGATAACTATGCGTATATTACTTTTGTCTTCTTTTTCACATGGTATCAGAGCAGGTAACCCTTACCTTGCTTTTAATATCTTTTCTCCCTCTTCATCATGAGTGAATCCCCAGTTGGATCCACCATAGGTGGATCAAGCTCTTCTTCCGTAAATCAAGTTATTTTTCTCCAAAACATTCCTGCACCCATTAAATTGAAGGACACCAATTTCCTCATCTGGAGGCAACAAATCTTAGCTACTGCTCGTGGTTATGGTCTTGAAGGTTTTTTAACTGGATCCACACACCCACCAGTCATGTGGAATGAAGAAAAAGATGGATCTGAGATCAGGCGGTGCATCAATCCAGAGCATATTGTCTGGGAAAGGCAGGATCAAATTTTATCAGCATGGCTTCAATCTTCTCTCACTGAGAGTGTGATGATTCTTATCGTTGGCCTTACCACCTCTGCATCAATCTGGCATGCGCTTGAAACCAACTTCTCCAATCAATCTCGGGCTAAGGTAATGCAATATAAACTCCAGTTGCAAACACTCAAGAAGGATAATCTTAGTATGACTGAGTATTTAGCTAAGGTTAAGACATGTTGTGATTTGCTTAATTCTGTGGGGCATCATGTGTCGAATGAGGATCAAATTATGCACATTCTAAATGGTTTGGGTACAGAGTATGATTCCGTAATGGTGACAGTAAGTGCTCGACCAGATTGCTGGTCAGCCATGGACGTACACTCCTTATTATTAAGTTTTGAAAGCAGACTTGAATCCACTAAGGCCACTCCTCTCAATGCCGATGGGTCACAACCCTCTCTTAATTATATGGCTCACTCAGGCTCACAACGAGGGGGTCATTTTGGTGGTTATGGTTTTAGAGGCAGAGGGGGTTACAATGGAAATAGAGGAGGGGGCAGAGGTGGATTAAACAGAGGGGGAATCTATGGTGGACGTGGCAGAGGTAGGAATTTTGGAAACAAACCCACTTGTCAAGTCTGTTTTGTTCCAGGCCATACTGCTGACCGTTGTTGGCATCGTTTTGATCAAGCTTTTGTTCCTAAGCAACAGAATCAACAACAGAATCACTCCTATCAGCAAGGCAATCAGCATCAGTTTCATCCTGGTGCAAACATGGCTCAACTGGCATCTGTCCCTCATCATCAGAATACTGGAGGATCTTGCTACACTCATTCTGATTACAACAGTGAAAACACTTGGTTTCCCGATTCAGGCGCCACTAACCATGTCAGCCATGATTTGTTTAATCTTAATTCTGCCACTGAATACCATGGAGGAACAAAACTTCAAATGAGAAATGGTCAAGGTGTGGATATTGCTCACATAGGTAAAGGGATTCTTTCTTCTCCTTCTTCATCTAAGCCTTTCATCTTGCATAATCTGTTACATGTCCCACACATCACAAAAAATCTGCTTAGTGTATCACAGTTTGCTAAAGACAATAGAGTTTATTTTGAATTTCATCCTGATTTTTGTGTTGTGAAAGATCAGGTTACCAAGGCCATCCTTCTCAAGGGCACACTTAAAAAGGGTCTCTACCAGTTCACTTCCCTTCACAACTCAACTCATCATCCTTTCTCCAATACCAGTACCTTACCTGCTTCCAATCAATCTCCTGTGGATTCTTCCATGTTGGAACACACAGCTGCTCTCTCCCTCTCTACTAATCTTCCTACTTTAGATCTTTGGCACAGTAGACTAGGACATTGTAATGAAGTTGTTGTCAAGAAAGCTTTGAGCTCATGTAATATTTCCTTTCATAATCAAAAGTCTACTAACTTGTGCCAACCTTGTGTTTTTGCCAAAATGCATCGCTTGCCCTACACTGACTCTGTCACACAGCACAATGCTCCTCTTGAACTCATACACAGTGATCTCTGGGGTCCTGCCCCTATCACCAGTTCTAATGGCTATGCTTATTATGTCAGCTTCATTGACCACTCTAGCCGATATGTTTGGATATATTTTCTCAAAGCCAAAAGTGAGGTTCATAGGGTATTTTTGCAATTCAAGTCTCTGGTTGAAACACAGTTGCACACCAAAATTCAGTCCATTCAAACCGATTGGGGTGGGGAGTATAGAAGTCTCACTAATTTCTTTTCCGAAAATGGCATTCACCATAAAATCTCATGCCCTTACACGCCCCAACAAAATGGCTTGGTCGAGAGGAAACATAGACACATTGTTGAGATGGGCTTATCCCTTCTTTTTCAGTCTGGTTTACCCATGAAGCATTGGGATGTCGCTTTTGCTACCGCAGTCTTTCTTATAAACAGACTTCCTACAAAGGCCATTCAATACACCTCTCCACTTCAAAAGTTGTTTCACCAGAAACCTGACTACACTTCACTTAAAGCTTTTGGCTGCCTGTGCTACCCTTTTATGAGACCTTACAACACACATAAATTACAACCACGTTCTCGTTACTGGCACCTTTTTGGGATATAGCTCACATCATAAAGGCTATAAAGTTCTCCTGTCATCTAATAAAATTATTGTCACAAGAGATGTACTCTTTGATGAGTCTGTGTTTCCTCATCTTACTAAAACTATTTGTCCTATTCCTACTAATAGTCAGGCTTCTCCTTCTGTTAGTTGGAGTCTTCCTCCCTTTCCCTCTACTCCCATTCCTCCTCCTCGTGTCTCTGCTAATAGTCCATTGCTCTCTCCTATTCCCTCTTCTCCTCCTCCTATCACATCATCTTCCACTCAATCTCCTCTTTTGGATTGCTCTATGCGCTCATCTCCTGCTCCTTCCTCCCCTTCTCCTATTGTTCGTGATGTCCACACTGAGATCCCTTCCTCCTCTCCTCCTCCTCCTCCTCCTCTAAATGCACATCCCATGGTTACTCGTGCAAAGGATGGTATCTTTAAGCCTAAGGCTTTTATGAGTGCTTCTACCACTGATGCTTTTGTGAATGTTGAGCCTAAATCTGTTTCTGATGCTTTATCTAGCCCATTGTGGCGGGCTGCTATGGTTAAGGAACTCAATGCTCTTTTTCATAATCATACATGGACTCTCACACCTCAGCCCGCCGATAAAAATGCAATCGGTTGCAAGTGGGTCTTCAAACTGAAAAGACATGCTGATGGAAGTATCGCCAGATATAAGGCTCGGTTGGTTGCTCAAGGCTTCACTCAGGAGCCTGGGTTTGATTTCACTGAGACTTTTAGTCCTGTGGTTAAACCCACCACCATTCGCACTGTTTTGTCTCTTGCTATTCAGCAAAACTGGGGAGTTACGCATCTTGATGTTGATAATGCATTTCTCAATGGTCATTTGGATGAAGTTATATATATGCGACAGCCTCCTGGCTTCGAGGTTGGGGGTTCGGTCCCTTTGGTCTGTCGTTTGAACAAGGCTATTTACGGCTTAAAACAAGCTTCCCGCTCTTGGTTTCTCACCTTTAGAGCCGTGTTACTTCGACTGGGATTTGTTCAATCCAAGGCTGATCATTCTCTCTTTTTTAAGAAGGATGCTTCTACCACTATTTATGTTCTTGTTTATGTAGATGACATTCTTGTCACTGGTTCCGCTCTCGTCGGTGTTCAGTCTGTCATTGGTGATCTTGGCAAGGCATTTTCTCTCAAGAACTTGGGACTTGTACATCACTTTCTTGGGATCGAGATCTCTTCGACTCCTCAAGGTATGCATCTTCGTCAACAAGCTTATGCTTCTGATCTTTTATCCAAAGTTAATATGTCCACTGCCAAGCCTTGCTCTACTCCAATGGTTTCTCATCTTCATCTTTCAAAGTTCCAAGGTTCTCCTATACCTAATCCTCGGGATTATAGGAGTGTTGTTGGTGGTTTGCAATATCTAACGATTACACGGCCGGATCTTTCATTTTCTGTCAACAAGGTTAGTCAATTTATGGCTAATCCTCTTGACACTCATTGGCGTGCTGTGAAAAGGATACTTCGATATATTGCTGGGACTTTGGATCATGGTATTCATCTTGTTCGTTCTGGTATTTCTCACTTCATTGGTTTTTCTGATTCTGATTGGGCTTCGGACATTGATGATCGTCGTTCTACTTCGGGCATGTGTGTATTTTTTGGTGGTAATCTTGTTGCTTGGTCATCGAAGAAGCAGCACGTTGTCTCCCGGTCTAGCACTGAGGCTGAATATCGTAGTCTTGCTCATACTGCAGCTGAGGTTTCTTGGTTTCAATCCTTGTTTCGAGAACTTTCTATTGCAGTTTCTCGAGTTCCTATTGTTTGGGTTGATAATTCTAGTGCCATTTCACTTGCCACTAACCCCGTTCTTCATGCTCGTACGAAGCATATTGAGTTAGATGTTCATTTCGTTCGTGAGAAAATTGCTGCTAATACTCTCCAAGTGCAGCATGTTCCATCTCTTGATCAAGTGGCTGATATTTTCACTAAGCCACTGAGTTACCAATTCTTCTCTCGCCTCAAGAACAAACTTCACGTTGTTCCTTTCCGCTCGCTCGAATTGAGGGGGCATGTTAAACCGACTCGATGATGCTTGCTTTCCCAAGGATGGTGTCGTGGCTTGATACCGTGAACGACACCAAAGGCGTTGGACCACGATCCGCTCAATGTGCGAAAGGAAAAGTAGTCGATTATAGAGTTTGTTGTTACAAATTGTAAGGCCACTTGTAATCTTCTTATTGCTTTGGTTATATTCTCGATTCCTAGTCGCTAGAGTTTGTTATAGATGGGAGCTATATATAGCTATAGTGTGAAAGCAACAATGAGTGGTTTTGATAATGAATGAAATCCAGTTTTGATAACTATGCGTATATTACTTTTGTCTTCTTTTCACAACTAAAACGTTTTGGATTTTGATACACAAGATGTATGGGAAGAACCCCGTCGCTGTGGAGGTCTTCTTCATACCCTATGTTCGTGCTAATATGAGTTTTTCCATTTCACAAAAAAAAAAAACCTCAAGATGAAACCTAATTCTTGGAGAAATAAGTTTGCGTACCATCATATAAACTAAACAGTGTCATAAAATGTACCTAAATTAACAAGGGAAATTGGACCTCATTTTCGGAATAGTGTCCTTGTCCAACAAAACAATTGCAATTGACTAATCAATAATAATAATAATAGTAATTGGACTATGAATAGAGTTCCTTAATCTTAAATATAATTATGGCCAACAAACAAAAACACGTAAATCCAGCAAATAAAACCAAATAAATAAATCCAACAAATTTTACTTGGGGGCCTTTTCAAAATAATGGAACAGCCCGCCCTTCGAAAATTAATATAAACATAAAAAAAGGAAAAGGAAAAGAAACATAATAGAAAGTCGAAAGTATCGGTTTTTCACTTCTCAGCGCCGCTTCTTTTGCTTCACTCTACTGTTCAATCTAGTTTCCATCTAATCTGTCAATAAAAAGAAAAAGGAAATTTATTCGACCTTTTATGCCCTAAATTCTGAGATAAAGCTAAGAGGATATAGGCCAGCTAGCACACTGAGCGATAGAAGCTTCGCATTAGGTAAGCATGTTATTGTCAGTCTTAATCGATTGATAAGGAGCATACATAGTTTTAGTTTTTGAAGGTGTTTTTCTGGATTCTGCTTTGTCATTGCTGATCTCTTTCGTTGCAACATCTGAGCTAGACAGATACATTGTCTCCGAAGTTAGGGAGGTTGTTTTGTAGACGCATCACTCAATTTCTGATCTGAATTATGCTCCTTTCTTTTTGGAGAATATAAGCTCGTGTTCTTGCTAAAAATATGGACTGCAACTGAAATAGATGGTAATGTTGCAAATACAGTTTTTTGCACCTTGGAGTAGCAAACATTCAATTAGAATCAGGGCTTTCAATTTCATTTCTCTCCCTCCCCCTACCGCTGACTGACCTGCTCCGTCTCTCTCTCTCTCTCTCGTCAATTCTTTCAGTCCAGCCGTTCCCAATCCGCCGGAGTTCTCCAGTCCGGCCGCCGCTAACCACCGGCGCCGAGCTGTCTCGCGGCGCACCAGATCTCGCGCTCCCGTAGCTGGCCGAGGTCCTCATTCAGTCATTCCTCTTCCCTGCTCGGAGGGCTCTTAATCGTCGTCCATAGAAGGTGAGCTTCGAGCTCTTCGTCTCTTCCTCATTCCTCTTGCCTGCTGCTTGTTGAACAAAACCCTATTCTAATAGTATTAGCTTAGTCTGGAACCTGGTATTACTTTATCTCATTACAAAAACTGGTGCCGAGATTTTGACTAAATACGAAGAGATTATGATGTACAGATTATCTAAAATATTGGGGAGGGGGAGTGGAAAGCATGTATAAAACCATGCATGGCCTAACTTTGTAGGTCCTGCTTCTTGTATAGCTAATAGAAACTAGAAAGTGGTGTGGACAAACTGTAACTGGGAATATGATTGGGGCAATCGACTTCTTGCCACTGAGGACACCCTTTTCTGGTACATAATCGCCCTACAGAAAGTGGGATGAAAATAGTAAAGGTTATTGATTGTTGTCTGTGAAAAAATCCCATTGATCGGTTAATTTCGGTTATTTGTGAACCGAACCGACTAACTGATTGGTGACAGTTTTAGATTATCATTTCAGCTGTCTTTCGATTTCGGTTAACCCGACCCAATTATCAGCCCAAATCCCGTTACTCTGGGCTACACATATCATGGTTAAATCAACTGTTAATGCAAAAAATTAGCGCAGATAAATTGGATTGTGGTAGTGTCAGCATACGTAGTTTCTAGTGAAGGTGATGAACTAACCAAGATATCAAGCTTTAGTAAAATCAAAATGCTTACAGGATATTTTTTTCGGGGTGTAGAGAGAGATACATGGTATTGATATTATGAAATTCTTACAAAACTTTTAGTTGATTTTATGAGTTTCTGTATTATTTTTTGTATTTTTGGCGAAGAATTGTGACTGTCTTTATTTGAAAGTATTTGGTAGATTAGATCTTAACTGTGACTCATACAAATATTTGGCAAATCTTACATGTGATCTCCTTTTTACAAATGTGTGTTGTGTTAGTATGGGATGGAAAGATATCTGCCCTTTTTAAAGCTATGTAAACCTAAGTTTGGTGGGAGGTGTTTCTAACCATATTTTAGTCCGTCAAAATGTAGAAAGATACTGAATTTGATTTATGAAAACTGTAAAACCACATGAGAGGTCTATGGTAACAGAACATATGCATATTTATTTACAAGACAGTGCCTTTTAGTTTGACCATTTTGAGCTAGAAAAATAGCTCAGCATAACCGTAGTTTTCTTGTTCCCAGTTGATGGATGAATACCATAAGCACATGCTGGTCGAACCTTTAAAGCAGCCGTTGCATGCACCAATTGAAGCTTCGAAGCAGCCGTCTGTGCTTGAAGGATGTAGATCGCAAGTTTCTGTTCAATTTTAGTTTTCTGCACTCTTGACGATTCGTGTATTACTCAGTTTTCATGATAGAAATGTAAATGTAAATATGTATTATGTGAGGTATAAATATGTAAAGCTCGAAATCTAATTTATTTAGGAACACATAATGACTGGCCCTGAAAAATAGAAATGACAGTATGAATCATGGATATAGCTGGAGCGACTAATATATAGAATTTAAACAAAAAATTGGTTCCTAAGTAAATTGATTGAATTTGAATTTGGCCTAGACAATAGCTGCAGCTACCTAGGTGAGCAGCCTAAAAAAATCAAATTTACAGTGAGAATCTTTACTGAGTTTTGGGTGGCTGAAAGTGTAAAATTGTATGCATGCATGACATTGGATGTTTTTGGGCGGGAAAAACTCTTGCAAGCATTTTGTTTTAATAAATAGAATAGTTTATATTGTTCTTTAGTGGTGATGTTGTTGTGCTTGTTTCTTTTACATGCAGTTCTGGGGTGGACAAGCCCATAGGTTGTTTCCATGCAGCAATTCAGGTAGTATGTCGTTTATAAATTATGTATTTTTAATCATGTAACTTGCATCTTGAGCATTTCTATGAAATTGAAATTGAGATTTATGGATGTTGGATGATATAGTAAAGGAAAAAAGCAGAATACTCTGTGGGTATAGAGGCTCATGCATTAGTTGGCTGCCTCCACTTACTGCCTTTATTAGATTGGCTATGCTCAGCCTTCATTCAGTTTTGAGTGTTACTTGTGCATTATGCAGGAGTTAATTGTTATTGACGATCTCTTGTCAGCATTGGTTGGGATTGAAGGACGTTATATCTCTATCTGTAGAGTACACGGGAAGGATGATACTGTATCCTTTCAAGTTGATGCATCTATGGATTTGGCACTTCAGGCAAGAAGTCTAATTCATTTCTTCTTCTATTCTAATGGAATGAATGTTTTCAGCTTTGCTTCCACAGAAGACTTGTTCTCATGTCTTGCACTTTGAACTTCTTTAACCTAATCATTATATCTTGATGTTTGTAGGAATCTGCAAAACGGATATTTCCTTTATGCGAGAGCTACTTACTTGTTAATCAGTTTGTTGAGTCAAGGTCCCAGTTCAAGAGCGGTCTTGTCAATCATGCTTTTGCAGCAGCTCTTAGGACATTGCTTCTTGTAGGTTTCTCTCCATCACTCTGTCTCTCTCTATTAAGTTTAACTTTCTTAAGTGTATGGTGATCTAATCAGTATGATATTCACTTAAATTCTGGGATGGTTTAGAGAAGAAAAGGATGGTTAGTTTTATTGATATTGATCATTGATGTTAGTAATCATTTCATAGTTCGCATGTTTTATCGTGTGGCATTTGTATGCTGGGAAGTTGTGATAGAAGTATCTTTTCTTCTGCTATAGTTGATAACATGACCATAATGTGCAGTTGCTGCAGTAAAGGTTATGACTAATCTAAATGCCATATCCATGTAGTTGAAGGAAAACCCACACCTTATTACTATTTTCAGCCAAGAAAAAAAAAGATCAATCTGTTTCCAAGCCTATGCTCTGAAAATTGTGTATTGCTTAATATTTATGGTTGTCAAACCGAGCTAGTTTGGTCCACACTCTTCTTGTGCTCAACTACTATGAAGTTCAGGTGCTGCATCCGCATGTATTCCCTTATGGCTTATTACAGAAAACTAATATCTTCTAAATGTCTACTAGGATTACCAAGCCATGGTGGCACAGCTTGAACATCAGTTTCGTCTGAGAAAACTTTCAGTTCAAGGACTATGGTTCTATTGCCAGGTTTTGCTGCCATAACCTACCTTATTGCGTGCCCCCTCCCCCCCAAAAAATAAATAAATAAAAATAAAATAAATAAAAATAAAATAAAAATATCAGGGTTATAAAAACTTTTTCCTACCATTTCTTGCAGCCAATGTTGGGGTCAATGCAAGCTTTGTCCATAGTGATTAAGAAGGCTTCAGCTAGTAATTTGATTGGTTCTGCAGTTCTTAACCTCTTACAGAGCCAGGTTTGGCTACAACTTTATCAATATCATTGAAAGTTTTAGTAAGATTAGATGTTGTAGATCCATGGTTTGCCTGGGAAGTGGGAAATCATGTTTGGTTAACAATCTCAGGCCAAGGCCATGGCTGGTGACCACGTAGTGCGGTCTTTGCTGGAAAAAATGTCGCAAAGTGCAAGCCAAGCATACCTTGGAATATTAGAGAGGTACTATTGCAGTTGATGCTTGTATGGTTAAAAATTATGGTTTCCGTATTTACTCTTGGAATTTCAGAGGCATTGCTGGAGCTGATGCTTGAATTGTTCCATGAGTGTGATTTCTTTTCTGGTCTAGCAGTGTCAGGGTGGCTCTGGAGATAATGATTGAAAAGGTTCTAGTTGTTGTCTAATAAAAATACCAGTTAATAATAGAGGAGCCTGGAAAAGTGTATTGGACACTAAGAGAAGCTTGTGCAGCTGATCATTGGGCCAATATAATGTTTTGAAAATTTAAAGATTTTTACTATATACTTAAAAGCCTTCAGATTATCTCCTTTGAAGTAACTGATTAGTTTCTACTGTTGTGACAAAACATCCTGGAGGTAATATAGCAGTGCTCTGCCAATTGGATGTACTCTTTTATAGAACAGATATGTAATATTTCTGAAGGGATATATGTTTCAAACTGTAGGTGGGTCTATGAGGGTGTGATTGATGACCCGTATGGAGAATTTTTTATTGCTGAGAACAAGTCTCTTCAAAAGGTACGTTTTCACTTACAAGTGGGTGCTTCAGATTTAAGCTATAGGAGCTTTTCTAAGTTTTCTTTAACAGGAAAGTCTCATGCAAGATTATGATACAAAGTATTGGCAACAATGCTACAGCTTGAAAGATGATATACCTAGTTTCCTTGCCAATGCTGCTGAAACAATTTTGACCACTGGAAAATACTTAAATGTCATGAGAGAATGTGGACATTCTATTCAGGTTTGTCTCCTGACATTTCTTTGGTTCTAATATGCCTTCAACTTCAATGGTCAACACTTCTGATTTGATTGTTTTAAGCAGGTTCCTGTAGCAGAAAACACAAAGTTGATGATGGTTGGGTCTAATCATCGTTACCTCGAGTGCATTAAAGCTGCTTATGATTTTGCTAGTGGCGAATTATTGAACCTCATAAAAGAGAAGGTTTGGTCCAGGAAATAGGCATTCAATTTTCTACTTCACTGCTTTCATTTCCACCATAACTTCCTCTCGACTGAATCGCTATGCTACTACTGGCAGTATGACTTAATGGGAAAACTGAGGTCAATCAAGCACTATCTGCTTCTCGATCAAGTATGGCTAGTGAATACGATTTTTGTCCACTCAGAATTAATTACTTATTTTCTTCAGGCTTCTGTTTAATATTAGAGGCTTATTGTAACTGCTGGAGAGACTTCCATGTCTTAGTTCCCTTTTCTTATAAATTAAGATTCCAGGGTGATTTTTTGGTCCATTTTACGGACATAGCTCGGGAGGAGCTCATGAAAAAGCGAGATGAAATTTCAGTTGCAAAGCTGCAGGTGTGTAGATGTATTATATGCAAGGAGAAATTATGTTTTCCAATTGTGCTTCTTTTATATAGTCCGTCCTGGACCTGGTACTAGTTATAACCAATTAATTCTTCTTTTATATAGTCCCTCCTGGACCTCGCATTGCGATCCACGGCAGCTGTGGCAGATCCATATCATGAGGAGTTAACATGTTGTGTGGTTAGTGCTTAATATTTTTTGGTTACTAACTAATAGTACCATGGAACTTTACTGTGCCGCCTACTCAACAAAATTTACTATGTTGTTTCCAGGAAAAAACAACTCTATTGAAAAGGTTGAGTGAACTCAAAGATCTTCAGATCAGCCAGATTATTTCCAGCAATGGTGATCTCGAAGAGCCTTTAAGCATTACTGGCTTGGAAACATTTTCTCTGAGTTTCAAGGTTGCAATAATTTTTCCTTTTTCTTTAGGTTTTTGGTTAGCCTTGGGTCCTGGTCTATTTGCTTGTATGCAAGAATCGTGTTATCCTGTTTTATGCAGGCCAACTTGTGTAAATGAGGCTCCTTGGTGGTTACAAGCTCTCTTGTTTCTACTAGATAGGCTACTTATGTCACAAATCTTGGTTATATTTGCATAAATGTTCATATTTAGAATCACCCTCGGTTAGCAGTTTTAACCCTTAAGTAGTAGTAAGAAGATGATTTTAGTTATAGGCTTATAGCACTATAATCAAATTCAACTTCTAATTTTGTCTCTCAGGCCTTAATACCCCATAACTTGTTATTTTAGTTTTAAGTTGTCGAAATCCTAGGTTTTCTAGGGCACTTTGTTTAAATTATACAGCTTAACCTACTGCATCCCCCCCCCCAGTCCCTCCTACCAGGTGTCCTCATTCCGATATGATCAGATAATCATTTGAGTGTATATACAAAGACTGATGATTTATGAACAAGACTAGTTCGATGTCTTGTTCATGGCTGCCAGTTGGAAACATTAAGAGTTTGGACAATTCAATAAGTCTACCTGATAAAACAATGCCATCATGTTGCTGAAATGAATCTTTTCACTTTCAGGTTCAATGGCCATTATCGCTTGTGATCTCAAGAAAGGCTTTGACAAAATATCAGCTAATATTTCGGTGTCTGTTTCACTGCAAGTATGTGAATCGGCAACTTTGTGCTGCATGGCAATTGCATCAAGTATGATGCTTGTAACTCTTCTATCTGTCTATTATTATATTCTTACCTTTGTGATGCTTACCTGAGGCATATTATAGGGTCTGCGAAGACTTGATAAGCAAGGAATAGCAATTTCAGTGTCATCTTTGCTGTGCCGAAATATGCTTAAGTTCATCAACAGCCTTCTGCATTATCTCACTTTCGAGGCAGGTCTCCCTATTTCAGTTTTCCTCATGTGTGTCTATCAACTGGCTGGGTGGCATCACGTTTTATCCCTGATCGACAGCCTTCTACATTAGTTTGCTTTAGGAGCTATTGCAAAATTATTTATAGTAATTACCTAATGATTTATGCCCTGATCTTTGACCCTTTATCCCTAAACACATTGATGGGCAAGAGTGTTGCACTGTTACTAGTTTTCTTTTCATGACATTACAATTGCTTTCAGGTTCTTGAACCAAATTGGCATGTCATGCACAATAGACTACAGACTGCAAAGAGTATCGATGAGGTTGGATGATACACTTTTTTTGCACTAGTTTGTTTGGAATTCTGTAATGTTTTTTTTACTCCTTCGACGTCATTTTCATCTGCACCAATTCCCTGATGCAGGTTTTACAACATCATGATTTTTTCCTTGATAAATGTTTGAGAGAATGCTTGCTTCTCTCACCTGTTCTTCTCAAGGTTTGTTGTTTATTACACTCTACTATAATCATCTTGTGGATAGGCACCACTAAAATTCTGATGTGCTTTCATAAGTGCTGTCTGGATAAATAATGTTTTTAAGTGCATGTAGTATGTTTTGGGTAGTTAAAACTCGGTTAATATGCAAACTTGCAAACCTCATGCCTGAGTTGCACCACTTGAGATTCCATTTATAGCTGTGTGTATCTGCAGTGATTTTCCCTAATTGCTATCTGTTGATCTGTGCCTCGAGTTACACGTCACTTTGCACAATGATGATTTTTCGTCAACTGCAGAAGCTGGAGACAATGAAATTGATATGCCTTCAGTATGCAGCAGCAGCGCAATGGCTGGTTACCTATTCCATTGATGCTCCAGAGACTGACAGTCCCGAGCTGGATAAATACAAGAAGTTGAAATTAAGGACCCGTTCTCAGACGCAGAAAGTAACATCTGAAAACGCGACTGTTATTGAATCTATCTTGTACGTTCAAACAATTTTCCAGTTGCAAGTCGCAACACTGCCCTTTCTCTTGTTATTTTGTCTCTTTAGGAGTATGCCCTTAATGTTCTTGTTGACGTCCTGTTTTCAGGAAGTTTGAGCGCAAATTTTCTGCTGAGCTTCAGAGTCTAGGGCCAATTTTGAGCAGTAGTTCTCGTGCAGAACCATACTTAACTCATCTTGCGCAGTGGCTTCTTGGCGTGGGAAGGGACTAATATGCAGCAGCATCTAGCTGGGTTTCTTCCAATTCATTACTTTCTATGTTTCTCTTATTATTGGTTTTCTATTTCTTTCTGTTTTTTTTTTGAGGAGATTTGTGCTAGAAATCCATTGCTACGTTAAAACCATGAATACTGTCTGTTCTATGATATTTCACTTGTGGGTTCAAAAGTTCTTCGCCCAAATTTTGTTACCAAGACTTCCACCTATTATAACTAGATTTGCCCTCTTTGCAGTGCAAATTGTGCAATGCACATTAATAATTATAATTAAATAAAAAATAAAGATAATCATAATTCAAATTAGAAAAAAATTTAAAATAATATATTTTTAAAAAAATATCTAAATATGAAAGCAAAATATTTAAAATTAAATGTTTCTTTATATGTAATATCCAGTTTTCTTGCAAAAAATTATAGGACATTAACAACATAAAAGCTTTATGAGTTGGTTCTCGTGTATCCATATATAGGGAATATACAAAAAAGCTCATCTACATCTGTTGATATCTTACGGACGGATAAAAGTATCATAAGAAAAATATCATTTATATTAAAAAAAATATAATTTGTTTTTACCTAATTTAGAAAATATTATTTACATTGAAAAAAAGTATCAAAGTCTGTATGTACGAACAAATATATAAGAGATCATCTCATTGGAATAAAGTTATAGATGTACCCTGATACAAAAATTTTAAAAATAAAGTTTTAAATACTTTTGTAATAAAGATAAATACCGTCATAAGAAATTTAGTCTTTTTTTATAATTTGTTTTTGTATTGGGTTATTCTTAATTATACAATTTTGATCTTGTAGTGACTTTTAACTCGAATTTAGTCAAGATATAATTATAGACCGTTCTCTTTTGAAGATACATGAGGACCATATCCTGATTGAGATTAATAAACCATTGATTGAAACGAAAAAAACTCAAGCATTCAAAACTTGTTTACAAAAATGAAACACAAACTTTATATCGAGGTAAGCCCCCTATGAGACCCTCTATTTATAGGGTCTAATTCTAGCGTTAACCAATCAATTTTGTATTTAAGTTTTAGACTTATACATTATATGAAAGTCTGACTATATTACTTAATTTTTCTCCCCAGTTTTCGTAAATAGTAATTTGAAAATCATGATTTATGTTGATTGGTTGAATAATCTATAATTATAGATTAATTACATATTAATTGGCACGGAAAGCCAGTGTTATGTGTGTAGAATAATATATAAAATGATTGCATATTTATTTTTTTATATTCGATTATATTTCAATTATAGTACTATAATTTCTGCAATCTACATCATATATGTAGTGTAATATATACTATATAATATATTAAATAGAATAATGATCATTATATTTATTTTCAAAAACGAAAGTGTGATTTGAGTGGAAAAACGAAAGTTACTATTTCTGACATAGATTCTGTTTATATATATATATATATATATATATATATAGATTTAGAGTGAAAATGGGATAGGTTTAGAGAGAGAGGGAGACAGCTGATTTGTGGTGATTGGTTGAACGGCCAACTATCGCCCGAAACTGGAAGTAAAAAGAAGAAATGGGAGAAAGAACGGTGGTGTTGGTGGCTTTTTCTTCTTTTCTTTTTTTTTTTAAAGAAATTTAAAGACAACGAAGAACAAGTTTTAAGACTTTGGCCTGATTTGAAAACTCCGACATGTCCAGACTCCAGAGGTTGCCAGGGATTGAATAAGCAGATAGTGGAGAAAGCACGGCAGCGACTGCCAGCATGACTGCTTAGACATGATAGATTTCCAATGAAATCCAGCAAAAGATAGATACAAGGTTTTTGAGTGATCCAATGAAGGATAGGATTGTTTGTTCAAAGTTGTTGAGGCTCAAGTCGAGATGAGTCAGGTGTTTGAGATTGAGCAGAGATGGATTAATTTGGCCTCTCGAACTCAGAGCATCAAGATGGAGTTGAAGAACACGGCTAGTTGAGTTGTTTCAAACCACATCTTTCTAGTTGCAACAGTTGACAGCATCGTCACATGAAGACAGTTGATGGTCGGAATGAATTTTCAGCGTCCCGAGAGGGACGAGAAATCGGCAGACTGAATAATTTCAATAGAATGGCAGTCTCTGCCATGGTGATTTTGCGGAAAAAGTGAGCCTTGTTTGAGCATTTGAATTATTCCTTCCAACTCGACTGCAACTTCCTTCATTGTCGGCCTTTGCCTACCATTGGCGTGCAGATATCTTGTAGCAATTCCTGCCATAGCCACAATCTCTTCAGCCTTGCCCTCTTTGAGAACCCTGGCATCAAGAATCTCCAACAGTTGATCCTCCTCCAATGAGTGCAAGAAATGTGAGGCTAAATTCCTGCCGACTTCAGCTCTACTGGATGACACTGCTTTCTCCCCAGTCAGAAGCTCAACCATAACCACACCAAAACTGTAGACATCGCTCTTTTCTGTGAACTGACTCGACTGGAAATACTCTGGATCCAAGTAGCCAAACGTGCCTAGCACTCGTGTAGTCACGTGAGTTTGGTCGATAGAAACTGTCCGTGATGTTCCAAAATCTGAAATTTTGGCCTGGTATTTGTGATCCAAGAGAATATTTGTGGACTTGATATCCCGGTGATAAATAGGGGTAGATGCAGCTGAGTGCAGGTAAGCAACTGCTCCTGCTGCCTCTCTAGCAATTCGCAGCCGCATTTCCCAACTTAATGACAAGTCCTCACTGGGATGATGGATGTGTTGGAAAAGTGTGCCATTTGGGACGAACTCGTAAACCAAAAGTGGAACTTCAGTTTCCAGGCAACATCCCAACAGCTTGACTACATTCCGATGGTTGATTTGTGACAGAACAACAACTTCGTTGATGAAGACTTGAAGGTCGCATTCGTCTACCTTCTTGGACTTCTTAACTGCCACAATTCTTCCATCTGTTAACATGCCTTTGTAGACAATACCTTGCCCTCCCCTACCAAGTATTCGATTTTCATTATAATAATCTGTAGCTTGTGCCAACTCTTGAGCTCTGAACATCTTTGTTTTCTCTAAGCCACTCTGAGTAGAAGATAGCAACAAGCCTCCATTTCTCTTGAAAAACTTGTGCCTCCGATTTTGGTAGATGATTCTACCAATGGCTTTGGCGGACAGCCATGCTCCGAGAAGCAGAACCACTGCACCCGACGCGCTTCCAACACTGAGTAGTGCTAGTTTGACACGATATTTATTACCTCTTGGATGCACACATTTGTAGTACCCTGGCATGTTGATGCAGGTTGAAGAACTTATGCAGTAATTCAATGTTGCGTTGCTGCATTCATCTATATCACGACATCCTTGAGGTAGATAAGGGTTCCCTTCAAAGCCGCGGTGGCAAGAGCAGTAACGTGTTGAAGATATATATTCTGTTTCACTAAAGTAATAAGGAAAGTTGTAAAACTGATTGTGTACATCAGGAGTGTGCAATTTATCATCTGGATATCTGCAACGGACATTTTCCGAACCTTGAGGATAGCCTTCCCAGTCAATTACGAGAGGTGCAGATACAAACTCTGGATCAAATGGATTTGAGAGATCACTCACAAGCCCTCTGTACCTTGTGTAATCATTTTGTAACCATTTCTTATCAGCAGGGAAAGCATAGCCACAATAAGTATCACTGCTACCCGTTCTGCTCTGGTAAATATACCGAAGCTGCCGAGTTCCATGGGGAATTCCCATCTGGCAGCAGTTGACCCCATTGCAACTCGTCTCTGTCAGATTAGCATCACAAATGGCGGTGCATACTCCCCTTGTATTTTCATCAGAGAGAGAGACTAACCAGACTGAACTCTTGCAGCCTAAAGTAATCCATGTGTTGTAGCGTGATGAGATGGAAAATGGACTACCCTCAACATCAAGGGATGAGAGCAGAGATCCGTTTCTGGGTGCATCACTGCAGTTGATAGGCGAGACTCGCTGATTTACTATGACTGTACCGTATAGTGAAATATTCAACACTTCCGAATTGATTCTGCTCAAGAATGGTGCTTCGTCGTCTTGGCAGACGACTTCAAACCATGAAGTAGAGCTGCATTGGGATCCTATTCCGAAAGGGTATGGAATGGTGACATTTCCACACTTTTCTTGACAACCAGGCTTCGACAAAGATATTGCAGCACTCACAGTTATGGCAAAGTTTAGCAAGGAGAACATATCAAGTATTAAGCTGGGTAACCTCATTCCTTCTTCTCAAGCTCAGCCTGCAGAATGCCAACGCTCAACAAATAACACAAATTCTATACAAAATCACACTGCAAAATGCATTTATAGCCTTGAGCAATAGTGATTTTACTCTAGGTGCAACGATGGCAATTTTAGTCCTAATTTTAGAACTTTTGGAACTTAATAGCTCGTTTATTTATAGGACTGAAACACTATCCTATAGATAAAATTGATCTCTTATAAGCACATCTCATGCAGAAAATCTAAATTTAACAGCTATTTGATATCACATATTCAAGGACAAACAATTAACACTTAAAATTGAGATTGCTTGTAAGATGGTTTACCTTTCTTAGTTTTATCCGCGAGTCTGGGAGATAATGAGTTGGACTAAAAAACTACCCAGGATGCCTACTTAATATTCATTTATGCTGGATGATTGAGCTTAATTTGAGAGAATTTGTTTGATATATGTAGAGCAGATGATATTTAGAGAATTGGGGAAATTTATTGAAAATTAGAAACTTAAATATACTAGCTTTTTCTAAAACAACTTAAATATATAAGCTAAACAATGCCTGTATTGGAATGGTGTTTCTGCATATACTTGTATTGTTCTACAGCCGCGTGAGATCGGCCCTCTTACTTTTTAAATACTAGATTGCAAAGACTGGCATTTAAGTCAATCAAGGTGGTCTACTAGGTAGAAACTTGTTGGCTATTTATTTGATAGTCCATTCATTCTTAAGTGTTTGAGTAAGTGTATATTGTCTTCAAAACAATATACTAACAAAATGATCAATTTTAGTTTATTAATAATTGAAAACTGAATCAGTAAAAAGTTTGTATTGATGACAAAGATAAGAAGAGAAAATTTGACAACATTTTATTATCAAATTTTGAAATCGAAGACTTATTAGGGTCAACAATTATTTTTAAATAGAACACTTGTTTGTGGAGAAAGGGGATACACTGTAAATGAATGGTATGATTGTGTATAGTAGGGAACAGAAATTGAAGAATGAAAATTTGTGAGTATTGCAATTTAATTATTTTACTCTATATATAGATTCACGAAGTTGATGATGGTTTCAAATTGAATAAAGAATCCATTTTTTCCCTTTCCTTTTGTGGTTTACTCCATTTGCTTCCAACTCAATTCAGAGGCCTCACTGCCTGGGTCAACTATCACTTCAGCAGATTCCGACAGGAGGCGGCGGTCAATTTACAATGGTTGGACTTTCCGGCCTATGCCTCAAATTTAGGGCCAGGTCAATCTCTACTCCTCTGCACCATGGTTTCAAAAACATATATGATTCTGTAGGTCTACGGAATTGATCAGATTGGATAGGATTGAGAAACAGATCGGTTTCGATTAATTGAATTGATTTTTTAGTTAATCAAGTCGAAAATATCATATATCCAAAATCAAAACCGCATCGTTTATTAAGTTTAATTAACTCATAATCAAATCATTAATGCGATTTAATTTTTTATTAACCGAATAACCAAAAAACTGAAAAATGCAAAAAGAGTTTTTCAGTGGAGCAACCTCTTCATAGCAATCCTATTAATCAATTATCGGTTGCTTTTTCGGTCTACCTGCATTTTTTTTCCATTGAGTACTTTTACTATAAAAGCAAAATTACAGTAAATCCAATAATATAGAACAGAATAAATTCAATCATCAAATCTGCAGTGCAAGTGCATGTGATAACATAAAGCAAATTAAATCAGAAGAAATTTCATCTATTGACAAGAAACACGGTTCCAATACCAAAGACAAAATTCGATTAATTAAAATGGTTATCAATTTGAAGCATCTAAAACAAAAATAGCAAAATTTCATAGAGAGAGAACTTTCCTACTTATTGTTAATCACAATTAATCAACCTTGAAATCACATTAATTCACAGCAAAATTCTTCGGTTTGTATGTGTATGTTGGACTAGTGGTAGAGTGGTTAATGTCCGAAGCCAAATGTCTCGGGTTCGAGTTAACCGTGACGTGACATTTAAATTTCTTTATTAAATTGATAAAAAAAAAAAATTCTTCCGTCCATTCAACTCATAAAAGCAGAATTTCTGAGATTTGAAGCCTAATTTGGAGACATGCTGAGAGAATGAAAGAGACACGCTCCGGTGTGTGTGTGTTGGCCTAGTGGTAGAGTGGTTAATATCCGAGGCCAAAGGTCTCAGGTTCGAGTCCACCGTGACGCAGCCTTTAAAATTTCTGTATTAATTGACAAAAAAGAAAAGAAAAGAAAAGAAAGAGACACGCTCCGGCTGCACAAAATATATTAGAATAATACTCTTTCGTCCCAATATTCATTGCACGTTTTCTTTTTTAGCTATCCCATTAAGTTGTCTCGTTTTCAAAAAAAGGAAATATTTTTTACATTAAAAAGTACCTCGAATTTCATGACACATACTACTTTACACACAAAACACAACTCTTCTTAATCTACGTGTAAAAAAGAAACGTGTCATGAATAATATTGAGACGGAGAGAGTAATAGGGTTCAATATTATCATATTGATATTTTATAAATCATAATTAAAAAATAAGAAGAATAAAATAAAAATTCATTTTCATTGGTGCGATTATTAACCAATCGATTATGGTTAACCGAAAATCTAAATATATCAACATATTATAGCGTGGACTGAACCACAAATAAAAAGTACGGGTTCAATATTAATCAAATATGAAACAGTTTCCGTTCTGACATTAACCGAAAACCAATAATCAATTCCTCAACCCTAGATTTGGGGATATATATTTATATATAGCCTTTCTTTGGGTAGATACACATAGACTTGATGACCTATCATATATATACCCTTTTTCAGGGAGATATATATAAACTTGGGACCTATCTTAATCTATATATATTAAAGGGGAATCATTCCTCATATCATTTTCTCTCCAAAATATATTCATTTATGATGGAGAGAGAATTTTTTACTATTTCTTTTTTTTTTCCCTTATTCTTATTTATTTGTTTTACTTCTTTCTCATTGTTACAAAATTTTATGCACCATAAAATATAAACTGTGAATCTTAAATTATAACTCATGACAAAATCTTTAATTTGACATAAAAATTAAAAGATATAGATTTGAAACGAATTATTTGAAATTTCATAATCATAATTTTCTCTGTTCCCTAACTTACCTTTTCCATAAAAATTAATTTTTTCTTTCTTTCTTTCTTTTTTCTTTTTTAGGTTTTCAGTTATTTTTATTTTCTATTAAATTCTTTTTGTGTTTAATCATTTTTATGACTTATTTTCTTAACTATCAATTAATATTATAATAATTTATTTATGAAAATATTTGTTATTATTTTGTTAATTGATAAATTCTATTGAAAATATATTTTAAAATTAAATTAATCAAAATATAAAGTATATATGTATATATATATATATATATATATATATAATATTTGTGAAATAGATAACAAATTTATTCATGCACTATCTATCTTCACAAATAATAGATATAAGGTGGTTAGTTTTGTGCTAAAATTCATAGTGAAACTTATACTTTTTGTATTTGCCAACTTTGTGTTACTATTTAAACGAACTTTTAGATTATAAAATAATTTATGTTTATTAAAGGCATGTGACATCCCTTCTCTCTCTATATATAGAGAGATGCATAATCACCGTCCACAATTTTCCCATCGAGACGTGTTCAGTGCATCCATATCCATTTACTCAATCTAATAAAAATATTAGTTTGCCTTATAATAAATACAATAAATATAGATAATTTATTTCCAAAAAACAAAACATAGATAATTAATATTCTATATTTTTTTTATCCAAATAAATATATATCTTTTGTTAATTAAAATAAATCTATATGTATCTGTTTACTATGGTCAAGACTCATGACTAACATCCATCTCTCATCTATATATACAAAAAACATATTTATTTATAATAATTAGAATAAACAGGTATATATAAGGATAATATTTTATTATCTCAAAATATTTAATTTATTATAGTTTTATCTCTTAAACTTTTAGATATATTTACATAGTGAAAACTAAACCAAAAAATATTTTAGTTACTTTTTCAAAAATTATCAATTCTTCTGCTCACTTTTTAAAATATATATCCATCTAAATGCGATTGTAATATTGTATTCTTGTTATTTAAGAAAACCTTATTTAGTGTATTTCTATATTTTCGTGATATGGTTATATATATTTGATAGTAGCTTTCTTAATAATATATACATATATATATGAAATATTTTATAATTTTACTTGTATAATTGTGGAAGTAATTTAATTTTAATTTATTATTATTAATTAATTAATTATTATTATAGTGCATCCGCTGGGAAGTCAAATCTAGTTCTATATACAATGAAAACAATAGAAAGATGATTGCTATAATTTGTATGCAATTACTAGAATGGACAAAGAAGGAGAACTGACCCCATTAAGGCTCCAAAGAGTCAAAGACTTTTAACTTACCCGGCCCTATAAATTTGTCATGGTTTTATTTTTCCACACTAGTAAGAACTCGATATGGACAGTTCCATAATAACGGATTTATACTGTTTTAGTTTAATTCTCGATAATAACTTTTAATTATAACTTGATTTTTATTACGTGAATTATTAAGATATTATTGTTAATATAATTTGAGTAAATATATTCCTACTTCTTATAATCCTATTATTTGTTAGCTCAAACCACTACATGCTAGTGGAGTACATTTCATTTCTTTTTTGTTAGAATATAACCTTTTTTTCTCTTTTTCTTTTTCTTTCTAATATGAAGAATAATAATTTTTGTAGGTTTTTAAGTTACAAGGGTTATAAGTGTGAAAGAGTCAATTTGAATAATATCCAATTATGTTTAATTTGACTATGGAGCTATAAAGAGAAAAATGAGTGTTGTGTTAGATCACCCATACAGCAAAATGAGGGTCATTTTAAAATGCGAATGTTAAATTGACACACCAATTACATCAATCAAACATATCATTATATCTATATTAAATTAGTCTTTTTTTTCTTTTTCTTTTTATCAACCACTATATTTATACTTATTTTTTTTCGAGGAATATATAGGTTTAGCTTTTTTTGTTGTGAAGTCAGTCAAACATATCACTAAATCTAAAATTAAATTTAAAAGTAAATTCATACGACCAACTACTACCAATACCAAATATGTTTTGGAAATTTATACGAGTACAGTTAGTGGATCACACCAAAACACACACAGATATAGCATTTGAATACAATTTCACTTTTGTACTAATACACATACTCACAAACCCTATTCCACATCCTTTCCAGTGACCCAAAATAGGCCTTTCTCCATGCTTTGCTCAACACCAACGATGTGCAAACACCTGAAAACCCCAATGCATATCCCAACAATAAGAACACATAGAACCACTCAATCTCAGATCCACCATCTCCTTCTTCATCATCACCATTCCTGTTTCCGCCATTGCTGCAATTCCTCCTTAGTGGAAGCCCGCAGAGGTCGTTGCCGATATAGCTGGAAGCATCAAAGCCAAGAAGTTGAGTGCCTTCCGGTATGCTCCCTCTCAGCCTATTGTAAGATACGTTCAGATGACTCAAAGAAGACAACAACGTCAAGCTACTCGGAAGTGGACCCGATAGACAGTTGCTCGACAAATCAAGAGACTCCAATTTCGTCATATCTCCAATGCTGTCCGGGATCCGACCCCTCAAGTTATTCCCCGACACGTTCAGTGAAATCAATTCCACTAAACTCGTCAGCTCCTCCGGGATATCTCCAGACAGATTGTTTCTAGAAAGGTCGAGCATGATAACCAAAGGAAGAACATTTGAGCCATATCGGAGTTCACTTCCTTTTGTAGTTACCTCTGCACTGTCTGCAAAGGCGCCTGTGGAAACAGAATACGAGTACACCAACTTTCTATCACCATCTTCAAGCAAAGCTCTCTGTGTTGCCATTGCAGTAAAATTGGAAACACACCGAGGAATTGTTCCTGAAATTCCGTTGCCTGAGAGATCCAGTATTTGCAGAGACTTGAGGCCGCATGTCTCGGAAGGAACCTTACCACTCAACTTGTTGGAGCGTAGAATTAGAATCTTCAAGTGGGAAAGGCTCGTTCCGATCCATGTTGGTAAGTCTCCATCGAGATCATTTTCAGCCAAATCGATCTTCAACAGGTTCTTGCAGTTTTGCATTGCAGAAGGTATCTTTCCCGAAAGTTTGTTGCCAAATAGATTCAAAGACAGCAAATCTGCAAGAAACCCTATGGAATTTGGGATGCTTCCGGAAATGCTGTTATGGCCAATACTCAAGTACTTCAGTGATGCCCATTTCTTCCAGCAATCTGGTAACTCTCCACTTAACTGATTCCAATCCAAATCAAGATTCACCAGTCTATTAGTCCCACAAAAGAAAAGCGACGTACCTCCGGTGAGTAAGTTGTCCGACAGATTTAGCTCTTCAACATTGTTTCCTACTCGAGGCAGGGAACCGTTGAATCTATTGGAATTCAAGTACAAATAACGGTTGTGTATGTAGGGAATCTTTCCATGCAGAGAGTTGTGAGAAAGATCCAAAAGCCCAACCCCCCACAACCAGTCAGGAACACTACCTGAAATTCCAGTATTGAATAAATCAAGTTCGGAGACTATTTTTCTGCGTCTCAAGCCATGAGGGGATACGAGAGCCATTGCCCAATTTCCATGCCCCTAGTCGAAGAGTGCTAAGCTGGAAGGGCGGAATCCAGTTTGGACGTACGTCCAAACTCAGGCGATTCCAAGAGGCAGAAAGAGCCTTTAGTTTAGTCAGATTGGCAAAGAAGCTTTCAGTCACAACACCGTCTAACATGTTGTGACTAATGTAAAGACCTTCTAGATTGAATAGCTGACCCAAACTCTCAGGAAGGTTTCCTGTGAGTTTGTTGGCTTGCAGGTTCAGTAGTTGAAGAGATGACAATGTTCCTAAGCTGATTGGAATTGCACCAGAAAATGTGTTATAGCTTAGAATGAGAATTTGGAGATTCCTAAATTTACTCAAGTGATCTGTCAGATTACCAGAAAGCTTATTATTCTGCAATGTCAGGATTTCCAGAGCTCCTAAAAAGCATTCTGACATATTTCCAAATGAATCCGATACTTCTCCTTCGAACTCATTGTAATCCAAATCCACCACTTGTATTTTGCACAAGTTGCCAATTTCTCTAGGAATTTTCCCAGAGAGATGATTTTGAGATAAATCGAGGAATTCAAGAGATGACAGATTGGATATGGAATTGGAAACTGTACCATGGAGGTGAGTGTCACTCAAAGAAAGATGTTCCAAGTCTCTACATGAGAAGACCCAATCTGGAATACTGGAATTGATATAATTTCCAGAGAGATCTATATGCTGGAGTTTTGTGGCATTGGTAATACCTTGAATTGGCCCATCAAAGATGTTGTCACTTAGATCAAGATAGAGGAGATTTCTGAGCTGAGAAATCCATCTCAGAAGAGCAAAAGATGGAAAGTTATTGGAAGAGAGGTCGAGGAATGTTAAAGAAGTAGCATTCACATAATTCAAAGGAGGCATGAAATGAAGACCACATCTTGCGAAGTGAAGTTGGAGCAATGAAGGGAGTGAGTTGATCACCTGCGACCAGTCGAATGCTTTGCTGAGGTTCACTCCGTTCATGTTGAGGTGCTCCAGTTTCGAAAGCCCTAACAGCCATTCAAGCCTATCAACATCAAGTAAGTTTCGTGAGTTTCCATGGCTATCCACAACAATGTATCTATGTGAATTCAAATCTAATGCCTGCAAATTTGAGAGATTCCCAATAGTGTGTGGAATCTTTCCAAAAAATGCAGCATCGGAGAGGTTCAATTGCTCGAGGGCTGTGAATGATCCGATGAAGGAAGGGATTGGTGCATTGAAGAAATTTCCGCTCAAGTCGAGAAATGCAAGATGCTTGAGATTGAGCAGAGATGGGTTTATTTTTCCGCTTAAACCTTGAAACGGGAGCGGAGAATTGAAAGGGAGATGGAGCTCGTGAACGTGGCCGGTCAAGCCGTTGCAAACAACACCTTCCCAGTTGCAGCAATCGACTTCAGTGTTCCACGAGGAGAGTTGTGCGTTGGGATCTTTCAAGGACTTCTTGAAGGTTAGAAGTGATTGTTTTTCAATTTCTGGGCAAAAAGCACTATGGTTTCTGGTACAACTGCATAGTTTGATGGGAGCTATGGCGTAAGAAATAAGGAGGAGAAGGAGAGTTGCATGGGTAGCCATTGAGCCACTCATTATTTGAATTCGGATTTATAGATCTATTATGGTGTAATAGCAAGGATCAGCCAGGGGCGATATATATATAGACTTGGCGAACCCTTTTCCAATTATAGACTTGAGTTTCAATTTTTTCATTTAAGAGTTTAATAAAAGAGAAACACTTTGGTCCCGTCTTTATCTAAGGACGGTCAGTCTGACCAGATCCGAACTCGATCCAATTGGATCTATTAATATTAACATTTCAATTCATAAATGATATATTTATTCAGAGTAAATGATACATTGATGATGTTTATAGCCCAGATCAGTTCGGACTAATATGGGTGGGTCAACCCATGAAATAACCCGACCTTAGGTAGAGTTGACCCTACCTAAATTTTTGTGTAATATAAATATATGAATAGTGAACTTGTGTGAAACCATAATTCAAGATCGTACAAGAAGGTAGATTAAATAAAAAAGTTGTTCTTTGATATACTTGAATTATTGCTGACAAAAGTAACGGGCCAGGTCCGATGGGCTTTTACGATTTTTGGGCCGGGTAGGACCAGTCAGTGGGCCCGAAATTTTCTAGTCTAAAATATGAAGCCCGACCACGATTGAGGACGAACGAGCTTTCTTAGCTTATTTTTAATTATAAAAAAAATAAGTAATTATATAAAATATAATTAATATTATTAAATAATTATATAACCTATTTATATAATTAAGATAATTTATAAAATAAAAGAAAAAAGAAAATAATAAGAAAAAAAATAACAATAAATAATAAAGTATAATTGTTGGGGATCATACATAGGTCTCCCACAAGATAATAACACACAATTCTATACTACAATAACTTATTGGTTAAATAATATTATAAATATGTATATTTAACATTATACCAGACGGGTTTTTTTAGCCCGAAACCCCGAGTTTTTTTGGCCCGAACCCGATAGGCTAGGAGTTTTTTTCGGACAGGCTTTTCAGATCCATTTTTTTAGCCTTTAATTTTGAAGCCCAAACCATAGGTACACCAGACGGGTCAATCGGGTTGGGCTCATTTTGCCGGCTCTACTTGAAATCGCGGGATATACGAGGAGAATGATGTTGCTAACATAGTTTATTCAATAGTATTCGTCACGGTTGATTCATAAATTGTGCATAGGCTATATATATATATATATAGGGAAGAGTTGAATAAAACCTATTTTTCATAAGCACAGAACCAACGCACTTTATTTACGAAGTTAATGCACTTTATGTATAAAGATCTTGCACTACAACATATTGATGAATAGTATTGTCTTTTATCGAACTCATGGTGCATTAGTTTTATACATAAAATGCATTAACTCTATACGTAAAGTCGCGTTGGTTTTTAGGTTCTACGAAAAAGTAGGTTTTATTATAACTCAACCCTATATATATATATATATATATATATATAATGCTAATTAATTTTATAAAATGATCTTATAATTTGAAAGGGATAATCTAAAATTTAAGATAATAAAACCTAAATAATATATAGACCTTGCCTAGTATTTATTATATCTCTATCACATCTATGTATAACGAATATATTTGAGAATGATCTCAAATAAATAAAAGGACAATAAGATACTCCCGAATCCATTTGAATCACTCATTTTGATGGGCAAGTAGATTCCTACTTAAATTATCCTTTGCAAAAGAAGACCATAACAACCACTAGGATTGTTCAGACCATTCTACAATGTATAAAGTTCTTGGTATCAGTGGACTACTCGATGCAGACACTTGCATTATCTCGTCTCGAAGTGAATCGTGGGATGCTCCATACTGAATGGGCGTCTAGAACTTACTTGTACACTATAGCAACACATAGGAAATTAAATTTGAAATTATTGTCCGTAGCAATAGAACCCTAACACAGTGTCTATATCATTATCGATTGAACTATGTCTCATACGACAAAATTCTTATCCTTTTAGGCCCTATTCAATGTAGTGGAACTTTATTTACTTGTACACAATCGATTGGGGCCTAAACCATCTAAACCATTATAGTTAATTTTATATTGAAATAAATATACCTATAGGGTTAAGAATCACAGATTTGGAGACTATATAGCTGGTCAATTTGGGAACATTAAACTCCGCATGAATTAGGCAACCCCTCTCAACATGTTCAGCCGATTTTCTTTTATTAAGCTCTGTTTAGAACTACCATCTTTCTCTCTCTTTTTTCCAGTTGTGCTTGACTAATTCAAAAAATAAATAAAGCGAACAAGTCAATGAATTGAGAGTCACAAATAAATTACCTAGTATCACTATCAGCTGCTCCTCACTGCTACTACCAATGGCTCCCAATCACCTCATAAAAATATGAGAGGAATCTGAAAACATCCTTTATCACAAACCTCTAAATCTCGACGCATCAGATAACAGGACAAAATTAGAGGGTGTTTGGCTGAGCTTATAAGCTCAGCCAAACACCCTCTTAGTCTTATTATAGGGGGTGATTAGTCCCATAAGTATATATATATAGTGAGGTTCAACTAAGAACCATTTTTAACGTAGGAACTAAAAATCATGAAAATTCGTTATGAACAAAATGAATTCGTTATGAAAGTCAACGCATCAATTGGAAAAGTTACTAAATCCAAAAATTCATAATTTTCATCCGGAGTTCGAATCCCTTGAGGGGCGAAAAATCTATTTTTTGAATTGATGAACTTTCCTTGCGAATTCATCAATTTTCACATCGAATTCATCATTTTTTTGTTCTCACGATAAAAATGATTCTCACGTTAAGATTATATATATATATATATAGAGTTTGGTTCAAATGAGAACCATTCTTATCCTAAAAACTAAGAACCAAATGAATTCGTTATGAAAGTTGATGAATCCGTTGAGAAACTTAATGAATTGACAATTGAATTTTTCACCGGGTTTGAATCCCATGAGGCGAAAATTCTATTTTTGGATTCAAGATAACTTTCCCAATGGATTCATCAACTTTCACCGTGAATTCATTATTTTTGGTTCTTACGTTCTCACAATAAAAATGGTTCTCACGTTAACCCTCCCCATATATATATATATATATATATATATATATATATATATATATATGGAAGGGTTAACGTGAGAACAACTTTATCGTGAGAAAAAATGATGAATTCATCGTAAAGTTGATGAATCACGGAAAAGTTACTTAATCCAAAAATAGAATTTTCGCCTCCATGAGATTCGAACCCGGTGAAAAATTCGAATTTTTGAATTCAATAACTTTCTCAACTGATTCATCAACTTTCATAATAATTCATTTGGTTTTAGTTTTAGGATAAAATGGTTCTCATTTGAACTAACTCTATATATATATATATATATAATCTTATTTTATATGATATGGAGTATTTATAAAAACGTATGAAATAATCACTTTGCTAATGTAGTGATAAAAAATACTCACTCTTTGTGTTAAGATACTTATTAGCCCTTTTATAAACACATATCGACAAAATATCAAAGTCTTCTTAGTCTTGATTGCCTTCTTCAACCTACCTTTCCCATCGTATATTGTTCTTGAGAATTGCGTGTCGTAAATGTTTCCCTTTAAATTTATTTCAGAATATGAACATCTATCAACACTCTCAAAAACAAAAAACAAAAACAAAAATCAACACAAACGCACACGCACACGACATTCGTCTATGTAATTCTCCAGTACCAGAAGATGGTAGTTTCAAAACCCAGTAATATTTCACTGTTCATTGTAAGATGCCAATGAACAAGACAAAATAACATGGAAAACTAAAGATGCTTAACAACTTTCCACCACATCAAAAGCGTGTGACGATGGCAACGTTTTTTTATACTCGCAGTCACAGTCTCACAGAGGGGTTGATCATTTTTATAAAAATCTAAAGTAAATTTGGTTCAATTATCACTTCAGCAGATTCCGACAGGAAGCGGCGGTCAATTTTACAATGGTTGGACTTTCGGGCCGGGTCGGGCCTATGCCTCAAATTTACACCTCTGCACCATGGTATTAAAAACATATATGATTCTGTAGGTCTAACGGAATTGATCAGATTTGGGTAAGATTGAGAAAAAAGTGGTTCACGCCCTCTTCCATGCTTTCATTTTTTGATTCAATAATTTTTTAATCGATTCTTTCACAGAGAATTTATCATTTTTTGGTTTTCATATTCTCATGATAAAAATTATTCTCACATTAATTCTCATATATATATCAAAAAAATTATAATATTTTTAAATTTTACTTGTATAATCGTGGATATAATTTTGATTTTAATTTTTATATTATTAATTTAAATCAATAATTATTATCGTGTGCATCGGAGCTCTAATTCTATATATAATAGAAATAAAGGAAAGATGAATTGCTATAATTTGTATGCAATTTCTAGAACGGACGAAGAAAGACAATTGACCCCGATTAAGGCTCTTCAAAGACTTTAACTTCCCTGGCCCTATAAATTTTGTCATGGTTTTATTTTTCCACACAAGTAAGAATTCGATATGGACAGTTCCATAATAACGGATTTATATTGTTTTAGTTTCATTCTCGATAATAACTTTTAATTATAACTTGATTTTTATTATGTGAATTATTAAGATATTAATTTGAGTAAATATTCCTAGTTCCTATAACCTATTATTTGTTAATTAGCTCAAACCACTACATGCTAGTGGAGTACATTTCATTTTTTTTTTGTTAGAATATAACCTTTTTATCTTTTTCTTTTTCTTTCTAATATGAAGAACAATTATTTTGTACGGTTTTAAGTTACAAGAGTTAATACTTTCCATATTTCTACAGATATGTTATTACACGTGGCGAGTCAAATACTCAAGGCTTAGTATTATTCATATTTCTTCAATTGAGTAGACTCCGTGTTTCTTCAGAATGTACTTCAAGTTTGGTCGGTCAGTCTACTTCACATATTCTCAACGATCCAGACTCCATTTTTTGTCGGTTTGATCAACCTAAGATCAATATGATCCATTCAATGAGGCGTAGATATTTAGTCAAGATTGACCTTCATCTTGTCGACTTTGACTTGTATAGTTGGCACGATTTACGATAATCAACTTTGACTATCGATGACAACTTTGACTCTTGGACATCGCCTTTAACTCCTAGTAGTTAGCTTTGATCGCGGTATCCAGCTTTGACTTTTGATGCGAGCTTTGACTTTCACTAAGTCGTCGGTGTCTGATATGACACTTAGTCATATCACGACTCATTCTCGATCCATCAAGCCGAAGTCTTGAGCTTCACTCTTGACGTCGATCTTTGATTTTACTGTCGGTCCTTCTTTTAGTTTAAACTTGCACTTCGCCTTTAGACTTCCCGTTGGCCTTCCTTCTTGATCTTTAGTACACGATCCTTGATCGAACTATTCATCGGTTGTGCTAATCGATACTCCTATCGAGATGACCGATTTTTGTCTTGAACTTCTTTAGTCTTGGGTCCATCCAAGTGGAAGTTTCAACTTCGAAAACCAATGATAATAACGACTAACTCCAAAACAAGTCAATTGCATTAGTTGCTTCAACAACACGATCATCCGAGATTTTGGGATATAATCAAAACACATAGTTAAGATAGATTTAATTCCAGAAACTTAGGAATTTTCCCAACTGAACAATTTTTATCATAAAACTAATAACCAAATGAATTCGCTATGAATGTTGATGAATCTATTAAAAAATGGCGAATTCAAAATTTCAAAATTTTTCACCTGTGTTCGAATCCCATGAGGGGCAAAAATTTCATTTTTTGGGTTCAATAGTTTTTCCAGCTGATTCATCAACTTTTACAGTAAATTCATCATTTTTTAGTTCTCATGTTAACTCTCATATATATATATATACACACACACACACACACACACACATTTAAACGCAGTAATAATATTGTATTCATGTTATTTAAGAAAACCTTATTTGGTGTATTTCTATTTTTTCGTGATATGGTTATATATATATATATATATATATTGATCGATCTTAATTTCGTAAGGGAAATAAATGCGCAAGAACACCAAGGATTTACGTGGTTCGATCTATGAATAAGATCTACGTCCACGGGAGAGAGAGAGATTCGTGTATTGAATGTGTAAGCGATTACAAAGAGTGTGAATGAATCTATGTCGTCTAATCTAGCCTCTATTTATACACAATGTATTGACCTAGATCTCGAATCCAAGTCTTCTAACTAGGATTCGAGATCCTATCCTTCTTGAATTAGGATTCTTTAGATATGGTGAGCTTTCTGCGTTCCCAGCCGAGGAGTCTTCATGGGCGAACTTGTCCGAGCCGAGCTTGATGTCGAGTTTACTTGTATTGGGCACGATGCTTGGGCACAGTAGTTGGGCAGTATCCTATCACAACCCCCAAAAGACGCAGAAACGAGGTCATCTTTGGATTGGGGTTGTTGTGACGAAGCGGGTTTGGACGATCTTACACATTCTTTTCATTGTCGACTTTGTGTGTGTCAATGCTTTTGACGTCGTATATCGAATCTTTGTCGCGCGAGATGTGTCTGCCGAGGTCTTCGGTGGCTTCACCTAAGGAGGCGTTCACCAAGTCTTCGACGGCTTCGTTTGACGAGGCGTTAGGTGAGGTTTTCGACCGGCTTTACCCGACGGGCGTTATGCCGAGGTTTTATGACCGCTTCACCTAACGAGGTGTTAAGCGAGGTCTCTGATCGCTTCACCCGACGAGGCGTTAAACCGAGGTCTTGTGAATGGCTTCACCTGTCGAGGTGTTAGGCCGAGGTCTTCTTACTGGCTTCACCTGACGAGGCGTTATGCCGAGGCCGAAGACGGGATTTTCTGCCGTTGCTGAGTACTGGACGCGGGATACGCATTTAATGCGCATTAAATTGGCAACGGTTGGATTCCCGATAAAGTGCATATTAGGGGAATGTCTTCCTTGATACGCAATATCTCTTATCACTTGCCTTCTTCATTTCTCTGATTTTCAAAAACCCTCTGCCTTCTGCGAGAAACACTTTATTCCGCGCCATTGACGATTTGAAGCTTCTGTCTTGTTCATCGATAAACAAAAGTAAGTAATGGCTACCTCTTCTCCTAACGAGTCGTCGGCGTCCAAATCGTGTCATTTCCCGCCCGATTTAGTGTCTCTGCCTGTTTTTACCCGTGTCCATATGCCTCTTGCTGAGTGTAGTCTGCGTTTCCCCTCAGTGGGGGATTGCGGCAAAGTGTCTTCTTTTTCTTCAATCCTAAGTATTTCTGACATTAGGGATATATGTTTTCAATATAGTATTCCCTCTAGTATTGAGCTAGTTGCCCCCCGTCCGGAGGATAGGGCTTGTGCCCCTCCGGACGGTTTTATTGCCGTGTACGAGGACAGCCTCAAGGCTGGTCTTCGTCTTCCTTACCCTTATGTATATGTTGAGTTCCAAGAGATGTTCGGCCTATCTCTTGCCCAACTCTCGCCGAACTCATTCCGGCATATGACTGCCCTAGGTGTCTATGCCTATAGGCATAATTTTCCTTTTACCTTGGGGCTCGTCCTTCGCTTTTTGCAATTGAAGGGCGGTTCGGGGTGGTATTATCTATCACCCCGTAGGAACTTCAAAGCCAAGATTAAATCAAAGATCTCAACCGGCGGAAGAAGTTCTTCTTACATCGGTTTGAGGACATATGGAGTTCCCATGGCGATCGATAAGATCGCCGATGTATGTCGACAAGGGCTTGGTGACTTGGAGGCTGGACAAAATTGGCCTTGTTGACGAGGTCTTCTCCGAGGCCGAGCTTGCGGGCGGGCTTAGCCATGATCCTACCTCCAGGGTGGAGTCGGTGAAGGGTGAGGCCTCTTCTTCTCCTTTTTTCTTTATTTCATGAGTTACGTGTTGATCTTGACCCATGTATTTCCTTGTAGTGAACTGCTGAAGGAAAGGAAGAAGAAAGGAAGGAGCCGATCTCGTGGCGAACCGATCTCGTGGCGAGCCGAGGTCTCCGACCTTGAAGGATTTCGAGGACATGCCGAAATGACCGTGGGGCCTTCGAGATCCCTTCGCGCAGCCACTCAAGCGCTTGAAGAGGCGGAAGGATGTAATCCATGAGTCCTCGGTTGCCGCCGGTGAGTCTTGATCATCGGTTCCAAGTCGGCGCCTCGTCTCTTTCCGAGGTAATGTACTTGTCCTTATACTTTGTGCGGTAGTAACCAAATTGTGTTCTTCCGACCGATGTATATTTTGTATAGGGGTCGAGGGCGTGGCGGCCGAGGTGTCAAGAGTATCCGATCTTATATCGGATTACTTGAAGGGCGCCGTTTGCGATTTGACCTGGTGGCCGGTATGCTCGGGAGGTGGAGAGTGAATACCTCCTTGCTCAAAAATGTCCGAGGCCGAGGCTAAGATTCGGACCTCGTCAAACGAAAGCGGCGGATCGCGACGGCCATTGAGGCGGCTAGGGCAGTCGGCGGAGGCACTGTTGTGGTGAGGCGGCGGGCCGAGGCGGCGAGGGCCGAGGTTGCCTCGATGAAGGCGAGGTGGAGCAGTTCGCCGTCGGGGCGGACATGGCGAGCTCGAGGAGAACGCTTGCGCCAGCGGAGAGCTGTTCGTCGGCGAGCTTCTGGATGGTCTCGGGCGCGGTGATGTGTTTACAAGCGCCGTCTCGGGCGCAATCGAAGAGGTCGCCGAGACTACCCAGATCTGGACAAAGCCAAATATGGGTGCGAGGGGACCGAGGATCTTTGTCTGAGGCAGACTACTTTGATGTGCTCGTCCGCGGCCCGAAGAGCTTCCGTCTGCGAGCCTTGCCTCTTCCTCCGTTGTTTTGTCCGCGAGTGCATGCGCCTTCTCCGTGGATCGGGATCCCGACCGAGGCTTTATTGGCTGATCATGCAAAGGGTCGGGAGGCGGTGGCGCTCGAAGGCGTCGAGACTCGTAGTTCCCAAGAGGCCGAGGCGGAGGCTATCCGAGCTTGAGGCGTGACGTGGACATGGCCGAGGCTTCCGGAGGGTCGATTGATCCTGCATCTTTTTTTTTTTTTTTGAATGTAAATGTACAACAATTTTTTTTTTTTGCTAAGGGCATGTTAATAAAATCACAAGTTTATGTCGAAAACTTATCTCTTTTTTATTCATTGTCTCTGAAATGTTTGATGCTTCTCCTTGGTTGAACCGAATCAAAGACACATCATGAGCTCTTGAGTTGAAAGAGGTCGAACTCATCCATATAAAGGCGGCTCGGTCACGTCTGGTGAGTCGATGTCGAGCATAGAGCCGCTCGAGAGCCGCGACGAGCTCCGAGCTCGCCTTTTGGAGGAGGCGTTCGAGGTCGCCAAGGAGAAGGCAGGTGATAGGCGAGGAGCATGCCGAGTACGAGGAGGTTATCCACGAAATGGTGGGATGACGATCCGGAAGTAGAAGCGAGGTTGTCGAGGCTGCTGCCCGTTGTTCGAGTATAGGCGCGAATATGGCGGACCTCCGGCAATTCACGGAGCGATCTGTGAATTAAAAGGCTCGGGAGCATATACAAAGCTGTTATCGCTCGACAACCACAAATCGACGACATACTTGACGGGATGCGAGGCCTCTTCTTCACGGAGCTTCTCGGTCTAGAATAAATGAACCACATTATGACGATCCGGAGTGGCGCGCACAAGAGGCGTGCTATTGCCTTGAGCGTCGTGGACCTCCATGCGTCGAGGCCGGGCGTCATCAAGTGGGCGAGGCCGAGCTCGCAGAGCTGCTTCGTCAGTGACCGAGGTCGCTCGGCCGGGCCCGTAATATAGACCGAGGGCGAGGTAGAGGTAGGATTAGCATAGATGAGTCTTTGAATTCCGATTTTTCTAGGGATTGGCTCGACTTTTCCCGATCCGCTCCGTCCTCGTAAAATGTAAATGTAACTGTACATCTTTTATTTAATAAGAATGGTTTCTTGTTGACTTTGTATTTGAACAAGAGTAATATCGAAAGTAGTTCGTCTCGTGAAATTCGCTTTGAAAGAAATCGTTTTAAATGCGAAGGTAGGGGTTCTGTTTTTTTAGAGGTCGTCGGGAGGGTGGTCCCTTCGTCTCATAGAGAGAACGCTTGAACTAAGCGAAGGTAGTCGATCTCGTATGTAGGAATGGTTCTCATTTTTGCCGAGGTCGTCGGGAGGGTGGTCCCTTCGTCTACATAGAGAGCAGCTTGAAATAAGCGAAGGTAGTCGATCTCGTATGTAGGAATGGTTCTTTTTTTTCGAGGTCGTCGGGAGGGTGGTCCCTTCGTCTACATAGAGAACGCTTGAAATAAACAAAGGTAGTCGATCTCGTATGTAGGAATGGTTCTGTTTTTGCCGAGGTCATCGGGAGGGTGGTCCCTTCATCTACATAGAGAACGCTTGAAATAAGCGAAGGTAGTCGATCTCGTATGTAGGCATCTGCGTTTAGATTTACATTCGTATGAAACGAATGTAATCGACCTCCGTCGAGGAATTTGTCCTCCGTGAGGGTAAATAATGTGAAGATTAATTATGCATTAGTGACAAGTAGAACTCGTAAAAATAAAGATTTTATTGATAAAGATGGCGCGACCACCAAATAAGACGGACTCTAGCAGGACTTTAAAAATATGACCGAACAAGACCGACCATTGACACTTATGCATAATATTTCTTGAGATGGATGATGTGCCATGCGTTGGGTAATTGCTCACCGGACAATTGAGCGAGCTTATAGGCCCTTTGCCGAGGACTTCGTCGACCGTGAAGGTCCTTCCCATGTGGCTTCCACTTGCCGAGCTGTGCGGCTTTCTTGACTTCATTATGTCGAGATGCGAGGCCCCACTGGAATTGTCGGTTTTAACTTGTTGGTTGTAATACCGAGCTACTTGTTGCTTGCACCGAGCTTCCTCGATGTGGCGAGGTCTCTTTTCTTCGAGTAGGTCTAGATCAGCTCGTAGATTTTCCCCATTTGCTTGGGCGGAGAAGTCGATGAGTGCGAGGACTCGGTACTCCGATCTCTGCGGGGATCATCGCTTGGTTCCATACACCAAACCGTATGGTGTTTCTCGATTCGAGTCCGGCGTTGTTCGATGCGACCATAAGACCTGCGGTAAATTTTCCACCCAGGCCTTTAGCTCGGTCGAGGCGAGTTTTTAGACCTTTACGATGGTCTGTTGGTAACCGGTCGACCATTTGCTTGAGGATGGGCCACCGAGGTGAACTTTGTTGGATCAGAAGCTCTTGACACCAATCTTTGAATGTCTTATCCGTGAATTGTGTTCCGTTATCCGAAAGGAGGATATGGGGATGCCGAGCGACACACTATGTTCTTCCATACGAAGTTGAGGCGTTCTTGCTTGTGATTTTCGCCAGGGCTCGACTACCCACTTCGTGAAGTAGTCGATCGCAACAATTAAAAATTGAAGCTGTCACGGTGCTTTACAAAGGGGCCCACAATGTCAATCCCCATTGCATAAGCGGCGAGGGCTCTGACGGAGGTGAGGTCGGTGCAGGGTAGCCTTGTGCGCTTCCATGAATTTGACACTTGGACACTTTTTACGAGGTCCATTGAGTCTTGGAACATTGTTGTGATAGTATCCCTATCGCATGACTTTCTTTGACAAGGCCGGGGTCCGATGTGGCTTCCGCACGAACCTTCGTGTATTTCTCGTAGAAACGTAATTGGCTCGGTTCGGACCCAAGCACCTTAAGAGGTTGGAGATATGACTTTACGTATAGGACTCACTGTTCAATTGTATATCGCAGATTTGTTCGGGATCCTCCTAGCTTCCACTTGTCGTGGGCGGTTCGCCTTCTCCGTGTACTCGAATGGGAGTCATCCAATTGGGTTCTTCATCCGAGACTATGTTGACCTCGGCTCCGTCTTACGCATCGCTTATGCTCACTGTTTTGGACTTCCTCTAGTGGCGGGCTCGTTGATGGCGAGGCCAATTTACTAAGATGTCACTCGGCTATTTTGCTCCCTTGGGATCACGAACTATCTGGAAGTGTGAGAAAGTCCGTTGCAGAGCTCTTTGCTTTATCAAGATACTTCTTCATTACATAGCTTTTGCCTCGTATTTTCCCAACATTTGGCTTCTGACGACTTGAGAGTCATTGTGAACTTGCACGGCTCGTATCTCGAGACTTTGAGCGAGGCGAAGTCCTGCGATCGATGCCTCATACTCCACCGTTGTTCGTATTTTGAATGTGAACCGAAGTGAGTAGCGATCTCTTGGTCGTCCGGGCCTAGGAGTAAGATACCTGCTCCGCTACCTTTGTTTCCCGAAGCCCCGTCAACGTAGAGTTGCCAGCACTCCCTCGGTGTTTCAACCATGGGTTCGGCTTCGGCATCGTCTGATACGGACTCAGTGGGCTTTGGTTTTTCGACGAAGTTAGCCTCGGCAAGGAAATCTGCTAGGGCTTGACCTTTGATGGCCTGGCGGGGGCAGAAGGATATATCGTGCTCGCCTAGTTCGATTGCCCATTTCGCGATTCTCCCCGATGCTTCGGGCTTCGTCAATACTTGCCGAAGTGGGTAGTCAGTGAGGACTTGTATGCGATGTGCATGGAAGTACGGGCGTAGCCTCTCGCGGCATTACCAATGCTAAGGCAAGCTTCTCGGTGATACCTCGTTTAAGACCTTTTAGTGCTCGGTGATGAAATACACCGGTAGCGTCGCCCTTCTTCGTGCCGGGGCGCACTTATGGATTCGTCCGAGGCGGCGAGTAGAGAAAAGGACCTCTCCTCTTTCGGGACGGATAGAGTGGGAGATCGGCGAGGTAGCTCTTGAGGTCTTGAGGCGGACTGTGCACCTCATCCCATGAGAATTTCGGGCTTTTGAGTATCTTGAAGAAGGGTAGCCGCTTATCCGCGCTTTTGAAAGAGCGGCTTAGTGCGCTATGCACTGTCGACTTGTATGCGTCATGGATGGTCTTGGCATCTTCATTTCCAAATGGTTTGGACCTTGGTCGGGTTTGCTTTTAGCCCTTCTTGTGAAACCCAACACCCTAAGAACTTTCGGACGGATGCAAGCGTGCACTTACGGGGATTGACTTTAGGTTGATTTTCGAAGAAGGCCGAGGGCGATCCGGAGGTCGGCCACACATGCGGCTTCTTCCTTTTTTGACGACGATGTCGTCTCGTATACCTCCACATTCCGACCTATGTAGGGCTGAAATATTTTGTCCACCATCCTTTGATAGGTAGCCCTGCATTTTAAGGCGAATGGCATCTTTTATATCACGAAGACCGAAGTCGGTAATGAAGGCTGTCTTGGCGCGTCTTCGTCGTCCATCGGGACTTGGTGATACCGCTGTATAAGTCAAGCGGAAGACTTCGTATCCGACCAACGCGTCGACCTTCTTGTCGATGTTGGGAAGGGATAGCAATCCTTTGGGCAATGCTTGTTGAGGTCGGTGTAGTCGATGCACATTCGCCATCCCTCCTCCTTTCTTCACCATCACCGGGTTGGCTATCCGGTCGGATATTTGACCTCGAACAAGATGTGCGTGCTTTTAATAGTTGGTTCACCTCGTCATGAATGACTTGGTTCCGTTAATTTGCGAAGATTCTTTGCTTACATCGAGGCGGCTTTATGTTCGGTCGATGTTGAGCGGTGGTGATGATATTCGGCGAGACTCGGTCATGTCGAGGGAGACCAAGCAAACACGTCCGGAATTCCCTTAAGAGTTGGATGATCGATCCTTCACTTCGGTGTCGTGGTGAAACCAACACGACGACCTTCATGGCTCGTCCTCGCATAATCGACCTCTTCCACCGACCGCGGGGAGTGGCGATGTCTTCTTGACTCCAACTCCTCGGGTTTCTTTAATTGCTATGCACGTGGGTCTTTGGACCGAGGTCCGGCACCTCGTAAAGCAACTTGCATACATTCGCCGCTTCTTACGATCACCTCGGATCACGGCTGTTCCCCGTGGTGGGTATTTTTATCGTCGGGTGGTACGTTGAGCATACCGCTTTACAGTTCAGCCAATCTCGCCCTAGTATGATGTTATACGGCGAGTTGGCCTTCACTCTGACCGCACCACCTTTGTCGAGGTCGTTGGTGCTTTCCCCAGCGTGACGGGTAGCTCGATTATTCCTACGGCGCGTCTCTTCTGGACGAAGCTTGAGAGGCGGCGGGGCTTGTGCGGTAGCGTCTTCCACTCCTAGCTTGTCAAAGCATTCCTTAAAGGATGCTCACCGGCCACATTGTCGATGTAAACGCTGCTTCACCAACTTATTTGCGACCCTACGGATCACCAATGCATCCCGATGGGGTCTTGTCGCGAGAGCAGGGTCGTCTTCGGAGAAGGTGATCGCCTCGTCCTTCTCGAACCTCTTATTGGTAGGTTATTTGGGTCAGGACTTTGGGCATCGACCTTGGGAGGACTTCGTGACTCCACGTGAGCCCGTAATTGTGGAGATCACCCGTCATATTGGGGCTCGTCATCTCCTTCTTCGTCGGTGCTGCGCTTTGTTTTTTTGTGGCGGGCACAATTTCCCCTCTTCCTCTGCTTTTTCGTCTTTTGGCTTTGGTCGGCTTGGCGACCACATCCTCAGTATTTCTTGAGGATCCGTCCCGAACTAGCATCTCTATTTCACCCATGAGCTCTTTGCACTCTTGATGTCGTGCCGTAATCATCATGGAATGAGCAATATTTATCCATAGGTCGGCACCTCTTCCTCCCTCGTCATCGGTCGAGGCTTCTCGAGCGAGTTCATGTGGAGTGCGTGATTTACGCTCTCGGCCGTCAGCGGGGTGTCGAGGTCGTTCGAGGCGTCGCGGACCGAGCTGGACTTTATCGGACGATGTAATCATCCCGCTTCGCCGGCCTTGGTTCCGATCTTCCTTCCTTCGCCTCTTCTTCCTCTTCCGAAGGTCCCGCTTATCTGCTTGGCTTTCTCTTGTCGGCCTCGTCCGCTTTGGCGAACGGTTGGCTATCGCCCGACTACATTGCGATCTGAGGCTCGTGCCAGCGATCTCTCGGTATAAGGCCCCGGCAAGATGCCGTTTGGAGGCCGAGATGACTAACAGTCGTTCACGTCTTGACCTTCAAGCACTCCTTGTTAAACCTTGTCATGAAGTCGTGATGGACTCATTCTGGCTTTGCCTTATGGTGAGGAGGTGTCTGATGGCGTTTTGATTCCGCCTTTTGGAAGAACCTTGGGAAGGGCGACCATCGGTCGCGATAGGGCCGATGCTTCCGTAGGTAGGCCGTCGAACCACTGCAGGCGTTGTCGACGAGTAACTCGGGAAGAGTTTACATATGAACCGAAATGAGCTGTTGGTTGATCATGTTGTATTGGAATTGCGAGAGGAAGTTACGTGGATCTCTCGGCCGTCGTGAGGCGATGCTTGGTACCGGTATTTTTCCCGGAGAGAAGTGTTGAGTATTCTATTTGAGAGCAGGGGACTATCTTCCCGTATCCATCGAAGCCGCCTCGGAGATTGGGGCGGAGTTCGCGATCGAACTCTTTGGTGATTCGGATCGGCCTCGTGGCGACCATGGTCGAACTTGTTTCGACGGTTCGACCGCTTTGGCGGCGACCACGCCGCGCCTCCGTGATGCTCGTTCCTTGGAGGCGGGCGGAGTTCGTTGATCGAACTTCGCTTTGGCGATCGGGTCGGCCCGTGGCGATCGGCGTTCTTTCCATGCTGCTTTCGTTCATGGGCGGTCGGTTTGGGCCCCGACCTCTTGTTGTGGTGCCTCGTTCTAGACGAGGCTTGGCGTTCTGCCGCCGGGGCGTGGCCGACCACATGCTTGTTGAGAGTCTTGGAGAAAGCTCTCCTTATTTTTCTCGAAAATCCCTTGGCAGTCGTCGAGGTTTATCTGCTGGCGGAGGTTCTCCTTGATTGTCATAGCGACCTTCATTGTTACGGTGTCCTACTTCTTCCCGCGAGGTGGGGCTGCCCGCTCGTTAGCGCTACAGGGGACCCCTGGGTTCGCTTCTCGATGGGCTCTTCCCAGGCGAGCTCGGCGTGCCACCGCCATCGGCATTTGTTGTTGCGGCGATGATCCTTGAAGTATGACTCTGGTGTACCTTGTCATGATTGTTTCCACATAACGATGGTTGATCGAAAGCACAAAATTTCGGTTCCCACAGTGGCGCGGTGATCGATCTTAATTTCGTAAGGAAATAAATGCGCAAGAACACCAGGATTTACGTGGTTCGATCTATGAATAAGATCTCGTCCACGGGGAGAGAGAGATTCGTGTATTGAATGTGTAAGAAGCGATTACAAAAGTGTGAATGAATCTATGTCGTCTAATCTAGCCTCTATTTATACACAATGTATTGACCTAGATCTCGAATCCAAGTCTTCTCTAACTAGGATTCGAGATCCTATCCTCTTGAATTAGGATTCTTTTAGATATGGTGAGCTTCTGCGTTCCCACCGGCTTCAGAGTCTTCATGGGCGAACTTGTCGAGCCTAGCTTGATGTCGGGTTTACTTGTATTGGGCACGATGCTTGGGCACAGTAGTTGGGCCGTATCCTATCATATATATATATATATTAATTTTACTTGTATAATCATGGATATAATTTGATTTTAATTTTTATATAATTAATTTAAATCAATAATTATTATCGTGCATCGGACGGAGGTCAGCTCTCGTTCTATATACAATAGAAATAAAGGAAATATGAATTGCTATAATTTGTATGCAATTTCTAGAACGGACGAAGAAAGACAATTGACCCCGATTAAGGCTCTTCAAAGACTTTAACTTCCCTGGCCCTAAAATTTTTGTCATGGTTTTATTTTTCCACACAAGTAAGAATTCGATATGGACAGTTCCATAATAACGGATTTATATTGTTTTAGATTCATTCTCGATGATAAATTTTAATTATAACTTGATTTTTATTATGTGAATTATTAAGATATTAATTTGAGTAAATATTCCTAGTTCCTATAATCCTATTATTTGTTAATTAGCTCAAACCACTACATGCTAGTGGAGTGCATTTCATTTTTTTTGTTAGAATATAACCTTTTCATCTTTTTCTTTTCTTTCTAATATGAAGAATAATTATTTTTATGCGGTTTTAAGTTCTGAGGTTAATACTTTCCATATTTATGCAGACATGTTATTACACGTGTGAGTCGAACACTCAAGACTTAATATTATTCATATTTCTTCAATTGAGTAGACTCCATGTTTCTTGACATGTACTTGAGTTTGGTCGGTCGAGTCTACTTGACATATTCTCGGCATCTAGACTCCATTTTTGTCGGTTTGATCAACCTAAGATCAATATGATCCTTTCGATGAGGCGTAGATATTTAGTCGGCATTGATCTTTCATCTTGTCGACTTTCACTTGTATAGTTGGCACGATTTCTAATCATCAACTTTGACTATCGGTGACAACTTCGACTCTTGAAATAAGTTTTAACTCACGGTAGTTAGCTTCATTGCGGTATCCAAATTTGACTTATGGTGCTCGAGCTTTGACTTTTACTAAGTCATCGTTATCCGATATGACACTTAGTCATATCGACTCATTCTCGGTCCGTCGACACTAAGTCTTGATCTTGATCTTGAGACTTGATCTTAGATGTCGATCTTTGATTTTACTTTGTCGGTCCTTTTTAGTTTCACACTTGATCTTTAGACTTCCCGTTGGCCTTCCTTCGGTCTTTAGTCTTTAGTGCGCGATCATTCATCGAACTATTCATCGGTTGTGCTATCGATACTCCTATAAGTATGGTGATTTTGTCTTGCTTGAACTTCTTTAGTCTTGGAGTGCATCCAAGTTTGGAAGTTTCCTTGTTGAAAACTTGCAACAATAACGACTAACTCCAAAACAAATCGGTTGCATTAGTTGCTTCAACATCACGGTCATCCAAATTTTGGGATATAATCAAACACATAGTTAAGATAGATTTAATTCCGAAACTTAGGAATTTTCCCAACTGAATAATTTTATCTTAAAACTAATAACCAATTGAATTCTCTATGAATATTGATGAATCTATTAAAAAGTAATTGAATTCAAAATTCAAAATTTTTCACAGGGTTCGAATCCCATGAGGGCAAAATTTCATTTTGGGTTCAATAGCTTTCGGTGATTCATCAACTTTCATGATGAATTCTTCATTTTAACTCTCACATTAACTCTAATATGGAGAAAGCAGGACGGAGCCTTCGTTTCTAGACAATATGTTCAAATGAATTGAAAGATTTTTTTAATGGGATATTGGGATATATTATTTAGCTCTTGGGATGGGTATAAAATTTGTTATCGGCTATAGGAGCAAGAAAGCAAAAGCTTAGAAACTCATGGTTGTTTGAGAATGCAAAGATTTTATTGATTTCTCTCAAGGGGTTGCATTTACAATGAATAACGATGCCTTTTATAGGCAACTAAAACAACTATTACAATTTCTTTGTCGATGAGATGTCATGAATTATATAATAACATATTCCTAACTATAAGAAAAATATCATCTACCTAGCTAAAGATAAGAGTAGAGATGGCTAAGATGGTTAATTTTTTTACACGCCATCCATATATCATTTCTTATTTTAATGTTAATTATTATTGATCACCTGTCATTCTATACGTGTAAAAGAAAAACAGGAAAAAGAAGAAAATTACAAAAGAAACAGTTACAAAATAATAATTGTCACAAATTTGTCTAATCTTTGAAATTTCTATGAGTTTCTTGAATTGTGTCGCAACATTGAGAATCGATAATGTCTTAACTTCTTTATACGTATTGATTATATCATTTTCCTCAACTGTAAGGCTATCACATTCTCCGCAGAAAGGAATGAACATATTCCAATTTGGTGTTATCCATATTTGTAAATAATGTCCTTGATCATAAGTTTGTATTTCATCCATAATTGATTTTGAGATATTTTCGGACTTACGAAATATATTAATTTGTTCTTGAATCTTGAAATGAAAATGATTTGGTTCCCTCTTTTTAAATTTGGTTTGAAGATATCGTCCAGAATATTCAATATCTGCCAGGTAAATTCTTTTTCTGGCCGGACGATAACTTTGTGATGTAGCTTCTAGAAGAGAAGCTAAAATTTTGCAGTAGACCTTTGGTTTGGAAGATAAGGATGACATATTGCCAGCTGTCAATAAAAAATTTCTCCCATTAAATTCATTAGGTCTTCTTTTTTTCTGTAAAACTGAATTCCATGAAATCAATCGTACCATTGTGGTAAAAATTGATTATCACTTCATCTGGCATGTCGGTTTTGTTTAAATCAATCTGTAGAAGCAGAAGACCAGGAACTCTGATATGTTCATCTATTAAGATTTCTTCTTTCTGTATAAATTTATAAACATCGGGTCTTTGTATAATTTTTACGCCTTTGTATTTTGACTCACTGAAATAAATTTCAACAAGTTTCTTTTGTAAACTAACAAGTTTGAGAAATCCACAGTAAAACCTTTGTAGAAATAATCTCCTCAAGGTCATGAACAATCTCAAGATTGGTTCCATAGTTTCTCTCAAGGAATATCAAAATTCGATTTTAAAATTTTCAAAACTTCTTGGAGGTGGAACATATTGGGAAAATTCGTTCACGCCTCGTTCCATGCTTTCATTTTTGGATTCAATAATTTTTAATCGATTCTTTCACGATTGAATTTATCATTTTTGTTCTCATATTCTCATGATAAAAATTATTCTCACATTAATTCTCATATATATATTAAAAATTATAATATTCTTAAATTTTACTTGTATAATCGTGGATATAATTTTGATTTTAATTTTTAGATTATTAATTTAAATCAATAATTATTATTGTGCATCGCACGAAGGTCAGCTCTAGTTCTATATACAATAGAAATAAAGGAAAGATGAATTGCTATAATTTGTATGCAATTTCTAGAGCAGACAAAGAAAGACAATTGACCCGATTAAGGCTCTTCAAAGACTTTAACTTCCCCAGCCCTATAATTTTGTCATGGTTTTATTTTTCCACACAAGTAAGAATTCGATATGGACAGTTCCATAATAACAGATTTATATTGTTTTAGTTTCATTTTCGATAATAACTTTTAATTATAACTTGATTTTTATTATGTGAATTATTAAGATATTAATTTGAGTAAATATTCCTAGTTCCTATAATCCTATTATTTGTTAATTAGCTCAAACCACTATATGCTAGTGGAGTACATTTCATTTTTTGTTAGAATATAACCTTTTATCTTTTCTTTTCTTCTAATATGAAGAATAATTATTTTGTCTTGTTTTAAGTTCTGAGGGTTAATACTTTCCATATTTACTGCGGATATATTATTACACGTGGCGAGTCGAACACTCGAGGCTTAATATTATTCATATTTCTTCAATTGAGTAGACTCCATGTTTATTCAAGCATGTCTTGAGGTTTGGTCGGTCGAGTCTACTTGATATATTCTCGCATCTAGACTCCATTTTTGTCGGTTTGATCAACCTAAGATCAATATGATCCTTTCAATGAGGCGTAGATATTTAGTCGACATTGATCTTTCATCTTGTCGACTTTGACTTGTATAGTTGGCACGATTTTTAATCATCAACTTTGACTATCGGTCGACAACTTTGACTCTTGGAAATCGACTTTAACTCACGGTAGTTAGCTTTGACTTATGGTGCGAGCTTTGACTTATGGTGCTGAGCTTTGACTTTCACTAAGTCATCGGTACATCGATATGACATTTAGTCATATCGTGACTCATTCTCGATCCGTCGACACTAAGTCTTGACCTTGATCTTGAGCTTGATCTTGACGTCGATCTTTGATTTTACTTTGTCGACCTTTTTTAGTTTCACTTGCACTTGATCTTTAGACTTCCCGTTGGCCTTCCTTCGCCTTGATCTTTAGTACGCGATCCTTGATCGAACTATTCATAAGTTGTGCTAATCATCGATACTCCTGTCAATATGGTGATTTTTGTACTGCTTGAACTTCTTTAGTCTTGGGTGCATCCAAGTGGAAGTTTCACCTTGAAAACACAGAATAATAACGACTAACTCCAAAACAAATCGGTTGCATTAGTTGTTTCAACATCACGTCATCCGAGATTTTGGGATATAATAAAACACATAGTTAAGATAGATTTAATTCCGAAACTTAGGAATTTTCCCAAGCGAATAATTTTATCTTAAAACTAATAACCAATTGAATTCACTATGAATGTTGATGAATCTATTAAAAAAGTAACTGAATTCAAAAATTCAAAATGTTTCACCTGGGTTCGAATCCCATTAGGGGCAAAAATTTCATTTTTTGGGTTCAATAGCTTTTCCAGTTGATTCATCAACTTTCACAGTGAATTCTTCATTTTTTAGTTCTCACATTCTCTCATATGGAGAAAACAGGGATGGAGCCTTCGTTTTAGATAATATGTTCAGCGGAATTGAAGGATTTTTTTTAATGGGATATTGGGATATATTATTTGGCTCTTAAGGATGGGTATAGAATTTGTTATCGGCTATAGGAGTAAGAAAACAGAAAGCTTAGAAAATCATGGTTGTTTGAGAATGTAAAGATTTTATTGATTTCTCTCCAAGGGGGGTTGCATTTTACAATGAATAACTTATCCCTTTTTATAGGCAACTAAAATAACTATTACAATTTCTTTGTCAATGAGATGTCATGAATTAGATAATGACATCTTACTAACTATAAGAAAAATATCATCTACCTAGCTAAAGATAAGAGTAGAGATGGCTAAGATGGCTAAATTTTTTACACGCCATCCACATATCATTTCTTATTTTAATGCTATTTATTATTGATCACCTGTCATTCTATACATGTAAAGGAAAAACAGGAAAAAGAAGAAGATTACAAAAGAGAAACAGTTACAAAATAATAATTGTCATAAATATGTCTAATCTTTCAGAAATCTCTATGAGTTTCTGGAATTGTGTCCCAACATTGAGAATCACCAATGTCTTCTTCTTCTTTATCTGTATTGATGATAGCATTTTCTTCATCTGTAAGGCTATCACCTTCTCCGCTGAAAGGAAGGAACATATTCCAATTTTGTGTTACCCATATTTGTAAATAATATCCTTCAGCCGCAAGTTTGTATTTCATCCATAATTCAATTTTTGGGATATTTTTAGACTTATGAAATATATTAATTTGTTCTTCATAATACTGAAATAAAAAATGATCTGGTTCCCTCTTTTTAAATTTGGTTTGAAGATATCGTCCAGAATATTCAATATCATCGGGTAAATTCTTTTTCCGGCGAGCGATAAGCGTGTGATGTAGCTTCGAAGAGAAGCTAAAATTTTGATGAACCTTTGGTTTGAAAGATAATGATGATATATTGTCAAAAATTTGTCGATAAAATTTTTCTTCCATTTTGTTCATTAGGTCTTCAAGTTTAAATGGTAACCTAACCATAGCAAAAAACTTTAATAAATATTCAATGTAGACTATGGATAGATAATAAAAATTATGAAGATTTAAATGTTGTATTGAATCTTGGAAGTACTAAAAGTTTAATAGGATATAGTTTAGTCAATCCTAAATTTCATAAATTATTAAATTATAAAATGGAAACTAGAAACGATCGAAAATAGAATCATGAAAATTACACACTATTTAGAACCAAGCTGGAATATAGTTTTTAAATTTCTTTGGTAATTATAGTTTAAATATGATTTACCTCGGTAATAATAAACCCAAAAGAAACAAATTCTAAAGATTTCTTATTAGGACTAAATTTTATTACTTGTTTAAATGGTAACCTAACCATAGCAAAAACTTTATTATCTTAAGTAAACAAGTTTATAGTTTTTCAACACGTGAATCTACACATACATAAGAGTTTGCCCAGCGTGGTTGACTAGGAGAATTAGATTTTTAAAACAAATACAAAATAAACAAAATAATTTCATTGAAAATGAAGCTATAAAATTATTCTCACAATTTATTTCCCAAGAATTTGAAAAAAGGCATGATATTACAACAAGTAAAAATTATCCTATAATTAGGGGTGTGCAAGCTGTGAACCGGACCGAAAAAACCGACCGAACCGATTCGGTTCGGTCGGTTCGATTCGGTTTTTTAAATGGTCGGTTAACGGTTCGGTTCATAAATTTTGATAAAATCGGTTTTCGGTTCGGTTACCGGTTCTCGATTTTAGGTTCGGTCGGTAACCGAACCGAACCGAACTGAAACTATTAATATATATATATATTTATTTATTTATATAACATTAATATACTTACATACAAAAACTGAAGTAACCCTAATAACATTAACACCCATTCCTCCATCCCACCGCATGCGTCCAGGACTCCCGGTCCTTGTTCTGCTTCCTCCCGGCTCCCACGCGTCCGCCGTCTCCTCCTCCCTCCCGTCCGCCGCCTCCTCCCACCGCCACTCCAGTCGGCGCCGCCTCCTCCCTACGGCCTCCTCCTCTCATTTCACTCGATTAGCGTCGCGTCGCCTCCTGCCGTCTCCACAATCCTCACTCCTCCGGTTTCCTCCATTCTTTGTGAGTCTGGCGCCGTCCTTTGTTGGGGTAGGTAATGGGCTCGCTTATTTTACGATGCTTACCAGTTTATTTGTTGTTAGTCTTCTTGATGTGAAACTTTATTTACATATATTGTATATAAAACACTATACCATGCACACCACCTCTGATAAAGAAATATTTTATTTGATACACTATATATATATTGGTTATATAAAATAGTATTCCATGTCGGATGGATTTTATGCGAGTTATATCTTACGGTATGTATGTGTTGGGTAGTATGTGTTAATTTGGATGTATGTATGTATGTGTTCATGGGAGTTGGTGAAAGAGTGGCGGGATGGCTTATTCCTTGGCATCTTGAGATTGGAGCCATAATTGTGTGCTCCTCGGTCTATTTTGAGATTATTCACCTCCATAAGTCATGCCCACACTCGCCATTTTGAGATTTATAAACTCGCTAATTATTATATAAAGAATGTCCTTTGTGGAGATGTAAGGGCGTGTGTGTAGCATTAATTACTAATGAAAATACCGTGTGATAACATTCGATAATATGCATTGATAGAATTGATATGCACGAGCGAGTTACATTCGATAATTGCAGATTGATAGAATTATCTATATATATTTTAGTCATTCTTCTCCCACTTGGCAATTAGCTAGCTCTTGATTTGTTAATTAAGATTATAGTAGGATATCTTTTGCTTTGTACATCTACAATATGGTTTCTTATTACGAAAATTTCTTGTTCTCAAGTAAACTTATTAATTTGTTACCCTTTGTTTGTTAGTTTTGGTTAAGAAAGTCAAAACAATCCATTACCATCGAAGAAGATTTGGAGGCATTCAAAAGCACAAGAAGGTCTTTTAACTTGTGAATGGTTTATTTTTCCTCTTTGTTTAATTTTTAATTATTTGATCATTATTTTTTTTATTGTGTAGCTTTGATAAGTCTTGGCATTGGTGTGGATGCAAATGTTGATACCATGGAGACTTGAAGTCAAAGGATTGAAGGATCGAAGATAAAAGTGTAGTTTAATCATTACTATATATTTATGTTATTGTTTTGAAATATTTAGTTTGTTTATTTTTGTTTGGATATTGATATGTTGTATGTTGCTTAAGTATTTGAGATGTTTTATTGGTTATATTTGTGACATTTTGAAATGGTTGATACTTATGCTTTGAAATTAAGATAAAAACAGGTTTATTTAGAATATATTATATATATAATACATAGTTCGGTTTTATTGGTCGATCGAACCGAACCGATTTTTCGGTTCGGTTTTGATCGATCGATAATTCGATCGGTCGGTTCGGTTCGAAAAATTATAATTCGGTTCGGTTTTCGGTTTTGAGTTTTTGGTGGATCGGTCGAACCGACCAAACGATCTACTGACCCTACCTATAATATTAAGATTAGAAAATTAGGATTAATAGGAGAAGATATTACAAAGGTAAAAATAAATTATGTTTGTAAAATAAAATAAAATTACACGAAATTACAATTAGAACAAAAAATGGAGAGTATAGTGCAGAAGAAGTAGAAGAGTTTAGAATACAAATTAATGAAATGCTAAACAATGATTAATTAGACATTCGAGAAGTCCTTATAGATCTCTGACTTTATAGATAGAAATCATTCGAAAATAAAAAGAGGAAACCTAGGATAGTATACAATTATAAAAAATTAAATGATAGCTGTGAAGATGATGGTTATAATATACCAAATAAAGAAACTTTGATAGCACTTATATAAAATAAAAGGATATTTAATAAATTTGATTTAAAAAGTAGATATAATCGCTTAAAATTAGAAGAATGATTTAAAGCATGGATTCTTTTACTTGTCGAAAAGACAATTTGAATGGAATGTATTAAGTTTTAGGTTAAAAAATCGCTACCGCTATCTTTCAAAGATTTATGGATAATATATTTTTGAATTATAAATTTTGTCTAGTATATATTGATGATATTCTTGTAGCAAGTAAAAATTTAAAAGAACATGAAGAATATTTAAATATTATATTTAAGGAAATTGAAAAGAATGCTATAGCAATCAGTAAAAGGAAAATGGAATTATTTAAAAGAAAATTTTCGTTTTTAGGATTAGAAATTGAAAATGGAAAAATAGAATTACAACCCCATATTGCTACTAAAATTTTAGAATTTTCGAATAAATTAACAAATTTAAAACAAATACAATCATTTTTGGGACTAGTAAACTATGCTAGAAAGTTTGTTCCAAATCTTAGTAAATTAGTTGGTCCATTATATAGTAAAACTACTAAAAATGATCAACGACATTTTAATATAGAAGATGAAAAACTTATCCAGAAAATTAAAAATGAAATAAAAAATATTAAACCTTTAGAATTACCTACAAGTGATAGTTATATAATTATTCAATGTGTTGGATGTAAAGAAGGATGAGGAGCGATATTAATTTGTAAACCCCATAAATTTAGTCCAAAAATGAAGAAAGAATGGTTGTTTATGCTAGTGGAAACTTTAATAAAGCGGGTTTAAATTGGACATCTTTAGATTATGAAATCTGAGGTATTAATAAATTCTTTAGAAAAATTTAAAATATGGTTAAAAAGCGAGTTCGATGTCGAGCAGTTGTGAAGTTATTGTAAAATTTATTAATAATCTTGATAGTAAAAAGTTAATAAGACAAGATGGATAAATTCTGACAAATAATTCAAGAAAATAATTATAGAGTAAAATTTGAACATATAAAGGTAAAGATAATAGTATTGTGACCTATTATCTAGAAAGATAAATCGTCTTATTTATGCAGGAAATTGATAGAAAAATTATAAAGCCTTCAAAAGGAAAAGAAAATTACACGGCTCAAGTCTCTAAGACATGAAGGGAAGAAAAACTATCTGATTCGAGTTCGGAGAAATTATCAATAGATATTTCTTGAGAAGAGGAAAGCAAAAGTGTTACAGTTCTCCAAATAAGAGAATCAAATATTATAAAGATGAAGTTGATATGGAGCGGTAACTTTACAAAATGCTCAAATCTGCTATGCGGTTTAGAAGCAATTACAAAGGTTACACAAAGACAACGAGCTATCCTTGATCATCTATGGCATATTCAGGCATTACCAAAAGCTGACTTTTAAAGTCCAGTTTTAAATGCTCGGCATTTTATTTTTCGAACAAAATCAAAACCGAGCAACCTCAAAAGTTTACACATTGACGAGCCCAAGTTTTGTGCTCTTTTTACGTGTCTTGTCTAGGTCTAGATCGAGTCTTTTGTGTCTTTCTTGTTGTGTTTTGTGTGCGGGAGGACACATTGGTCTGCGCAGGAACAAGGCGGGCGAAATGGGCAGAAGGAGTGGAACTTGCTTGGCGGGTGAATAGAGATACGATGCCCTCGAGAGCACAAGGAGCTTAGCTCACGGCTGGGCTTCAAACCCGATGGCTGTTCCGTTTCACGGCGTGACCTCGCTTCTGGACCGCACAAGTTCAATCTCGGAAGGGTAAGATTCTTGGGCAGCGGAGTAAAGCGGCAGACCGAGAAGAAGAAGAAGGCGAGAAGGCGGAGAGAGAGTGATGGGCAAGATCTGGCGAGATCGGGGTGGATCTCGCTAAATCGAAAAGGATCGCGCTCAGCCCAAATCCTAAAAACCGGAGGAGATCATCCCGGATCCATGCAGGCAAGGAAAGAGCGCCGATCGGCAAGGAAACCCTAAGGTCTTCCATTAATGGGCCATCGCCATCGCGGATCCCTCTCGGCCTATATATATAGGATGAATCTGGCGACTTGTGCGTATCATAGTCTCTTCCGCCTTACATCTTAGTATTATTCACCATCACCATCACATACATTAAGTCCCTTGGGCAAACACCTTTATTTGCTATTCAGTATGTTTTTGCGTGCACTTTTGGGCTCGCCGGTTTCTATTCGTTCAATTAATAGTAAGTTGGTTCCGTTTAATTATGGTTTCGATTAAGCTGTTGCATGTTTATTTATTTTATGTCTAGCTAAGTCTTTATTACGGTTTGGGCGTGACTAAGTGGAGCATGATTAATATAACTCGAGAGGTCTAAGTAGGGCATTACGATGCGCATGCGTGTGTTCCCGAAGCACTAGGTCTGGGCATTATATAACTTAACCAAACTCGGTGTGTTAGTGGCAAATAACATAGTGGGTAAGGAAGGGTTGCAAGTAATAATTGGATTAAGGTGTCGGGTGTCCGCTTTTAAATAATCTGTTGGTGTCGGAGTTGGAGTAGTCTAGCAGTGCCTTTGCCATACCAGGTCCATCTAGATCATAACGCACTGTGAAACTTGCATGTCTTGAGGTGTCCTCGTGCGTGGGCATTACGGGTTAGATAGTTTGTATAGGGTGTCCTTGCCTTCTTTACGAGAAAGGATAGACTTGGAGGGGTGCGTCGTGGGCATGGCCAGCGTGACAACGAGTCACGACGTATGTCTCTTATAACCGGTTGATGCGTGTCATGTAGAAAACCTTTGCACCTAGGACCGAGTATTAATCGTCTTCACGAAGTTGTTGCCCAAGCCGGACTCGTCTTATTATTTGATATTCCCTTTGAGTTTGTTTGATTACGTTATTCTTATCTATAGTGATCAAGATAATTACACCACTCTTATCCCTTTTAAGTGACATCGTGACATCGAGATTGCTACACCAACTCCTCGTGGGATCGACCCTATACTTATCGTGGCTACGCTGTGATGGGCAATAGGTTATAAATTTATTTTGAGCGCTAAACGGCGGCGTGTCGAATTGGCGCCGCTGGGGAGTTGCGCATTCGATAGTATCTCTATTTCTTGAATTTATATTGCTTTCTCTATTGTATGCTAAGACCTAATCTTGCGGGAAGGCGGAGGACTTTTATGCGATCACGAGATCGAAAACACGCAAGGCGGAGGAGAGCGCGGCGATGCGGAGGCACGACAAGCTGCGAGGCGTAATCGGAAGAGAACCCGGAGGGCAATCGATGGGTGAACAACCGCTAGTGGAGGCGGACATTGAGGGAAATGGTGTTCCCTAACAGCGAACACGAGGCCAGCGGGCATCACTTTGCCCGCGATCAATGGCGGCGGAGATGATGCGTTCGCCCGTCGAATCCTCCCGATTCGGTGACATGCCCGGGAGGATCCACAAACATTTACAAGATTTCGAGATGGCGTGTGGGACTATCCGCCAATGAAAATCTTGGAGTATGTGAGATTAGTGTCGTTCCAGCCTCTGCATGATGGGGCGAGAGAATGGCTCTACACTTGCCCGTTGGAAGTGTGACCACGTGGGCACAACTTCACGAAGTTCCTCGAGAAGTACTTTCACGCGCCCGTATTGAACATGAGGAAAAGGATAAGCGACATCAAAATGGGCAGGGAGAGACCTTTTATGATTCTTGGGAAGGTTTAAGCAGTGCGAGGCGAAATGCCCTCAACATCAAATTCGGATCATGATCGATCCAATATTTCATGGCGGGTTGAGGCAACAGAGAAAATTTGGGTGAATGCAGCTTGTGGAGGATCAATCTTGAATAAAGTTCCCGGTGAGGCCTTTAGACTATTGGGCGAGATGGCGAAGAAAGCGAGACGAAGGAGGAGAAGTTCGAGGCAAGCGCCGCTACTTCTTCAACCGGAGACCAAGCTGGATAAACTACGTAACATGTTCGACAAGTTCATAACCAACACGGATCGGGACCGGACCGAGGCGAGGCAAAAAAAGCTAAAGTTTGCCAATATGCGGCTGCCGTGACACATCACACGGATCAATGCCCTTGTTTGAAGAAGAAGAAGTCGATGCGGTGGGTCGAGAATGGTAATAGGCAATCTGACGAGAGGAGATATGATCAAACTCTCGGACCTACAACCCGGGATGGAGGAACCACGAAAACTTTAGGTGGTCTAACAACCGGCGAGGCGGGACAACAACGGCGGCGATGCGGAGGCGGGACAACAACGACCCCGTACGAAATAATCGGCGTGACCAAAGCGGTGGGCCATCGTTGGCGAACTTGTGCACACTATGGCGAGAGAAAATGTGAAGGCTCAACAAGAGCGAAATTCAAGGTCGAGACAAGAGGAGCCCTCAGGCCTTGGGAACCAAGTTTCCCAGTGTGACGTCAAGTAGCGCGTCTTGAGAAGAAGCGAAAATTTACCTCCTCAGTGGAGGTAGCGAGTTAACCCAACCGAATCTTGTAGCCCTAAGTGGGAAGAAGCTGCGGAGAAAGTTTTCATGCCTAAGGACGACGAGACATGCACGAGTGGAAGATCTCACAGAACACAATGGTCGAGATGACAATGATCAAGAGGAATCGCGAGGAAAAGGCGAGAAAAAGAAGAGGCAATCATTGAGCCAACCTATGTCAAACCTAATCCTAAGGTTTTACCTCACTTTCGGCGATTGACCAAGAACATGAGAAAGGAAGAAGTGAGTGAGATGTATCGCGTGTTGGAAGGTGAAAATTAATATACCTCTCATTCTTGCTCGGGCACGATGCGAAGTGGGCAAAGTTCATGAAAAGATTGTGCGAGAAGGTGAAATCTGAAGATGATGAAAAATTCCAAATGGGAGAAAATGTATCCGCATCCCACGTGAAATTGCTGAAAGTGTGGAGATCCGAGGGATGTTTTCATTCCCTACGTGTTAAGCGTCTGAGGATCGAAAAAAGCATCTTTGGATCCAGGGGCATCTATAAGCGTCATGCCCTTATCAATGTTCAACGAATTGAAAGTAGGAACCACGAAGCCAGCGCGGTGGTTATCGAATTAGCGAGACGGGTCCAGCGTCATCGGAAGGAATCATCGAAGGCGTATTGGTCAAAGTGGAGGAACTCGTATTTCTAGTGGACTTCGTTACGGATATGGGCACGATGGGTAACAAATCCTCGGTTGTGTTATTGGGCCGACCATTCATGAAGACGCGGCGGAACCGGATTGATTGCGACACGGGCAAGTTAACACGTGAATTGACGGCGAGACGGTGACCTTTAACATCTTCAAGGCCATGGAGCATCCGAATGATATCAAAGCGAGGCATTTGAGCAAGGTCGATTGGTGCTTTTATGCGGTCTCGATTTAAATTAATGCGAGCAAGTTAACAAGAAAGTGGTGCGGACCATATGAAGTCAAAACTTCGATTTCCAAATGGGTATCGGAGGTCGCGGACACGAAGACAAGAAAGACCTTCAGGTCGATGGACGGCGTCGAAGGCTTACTATGGGCATCACGAGATAGATCCGGGGGACTGCATCATCAGTGCAAGCCCCGACGGGAAGGGTAATGAAGAGTGCGTCGAGCCACCACGATAACCAAGGCGTGACCGGAGGCAACACGGTATTTTATTTGCTTTCTTTGTTGTTTTCTTTTGTTTTATTTGGCTTTGCCCTTGTTTTGCGTGTGGTGTTGTGTTAGTATAATTACGAGAACCCTCGGGATAGCGAGGAGGAGGATGATGACATCAAAGCCCGCTTGACCGGGATAGAGGAACAACGAGCAACCCATGATGCCACTACTAGCCTACTTTGCCTTTGGATTGGTATCCGACTTCCCTTGACCTTTGTCCTCACTTTTTTGTTTTTGTTTTCTGTTTTGTTGTGTTTTTGTTTTGTTTTGTTGTTTGTTTTTGTTTTTGTTTTGTTGTTGTTGGTGGTCACCCTTTCCCCCACTTTGCCCAAGGCAAGTGTGTGATCGAAGGGTTTCGTCTATTCGTTGTTTGAGTTAAGAGAGTGGTCCCACTCGACCCACTTTGCCCAAGGCAAAGTGTGTGAGTAGAGGGGCCACCTGCTGCTCGGTTGTTTCGTTGTTTGTTGTTTGTGTTCCTCCTTATTCACCCACTTTGCTCAGCGCATGAAGTGTGTGAGTCAGGAGGGTTTTCGTTTTTGTGTGTCGGTTGGCATGTTTAAATTGGTGGGATTGATTGGCTGTATTTTGCTTTGTTGTGAATAATGCTAGTAGTCTTAGGAATTCTGTTTGAGCATGACCGTATGTAAATAAGGATGACGAATTGAATTTGAGCACACATGGTGAGATTTGAGCTTAAACTGTTGTATCTTGATCAACACAGTTTCCTTTCTTGTGTGATTATTGACATCTTCATTAGGCTTTTGCTAGAACTTGCGTGCACTCTTATGTCGAGGCCTTATTGACTTAGTTAAAACATTTAGATGACTTAGGCATATTTTTCTTTCAAATAGCCCATCGGGCAAAAATGTCCTACCTAATGTTAATCCTCGTTCACCCCCTGAGCTTAATAATTTCTTTCATTCACTTAAATTAGCACGGAAAATAAGCTGCCGGTCGATTAGACTCGGGGAGCTAATAGAAGAGAAGGCAAAGGAAAACATTAGCCTCGTAATGGGCGAGAAAAAAAAAAAGGGTTTACAATTTGAAAGAATGGGCAAAATGCCCAATATAAAAGAAGGTACCAATTGAAAGAAAAGGGCTTGAAATAAAGAATATATATATTGATGAAGTCTAAGATGGTTGTCTTTGAGGCCGTAAGAGAAAAGCGAAAGAAAATCCATGGAGGACAAAATAAATTCCTCGAACTGAGTCGTGATGACCTTAGCCTCGTTCAAAAATTTCCACCTATGTCTTAAGCCCATTACAACCAAATAAAAGACTGAGGATGAATGTTTAAAACTTTGTCTAAGCGGTGGAGATGGTAGAGACACGCAAGCTGTGGCATAGTCGAAATGAAAGATGTCTGGCGTATACACTAGCCTATACACAAGAGTGCAGTGTTGGTAAGGAAAATGCCCAATATGCTCAAATTTGTATTTTGACTTGTTTGATGGTCGTTGCTTGAATGAAGTCTACTTGAATTGCTAGTTTGTTACGATGTAGCTTATATTGGCGAGATATCCTGGCGATAGGAATGTGCTAACCTTTTACATTTTGAGTCTTTTCTTTCTTTCTTTCTTTTGTCTTGGGCAATGCGCGTGCATGCTTGAGGACAAGCATGTTTAAAGTGTAGTGCGTGTGAGAGCCCAAGTTTTGTGCTCTTTTCGTGTCTTGTCTAGGTTTAGATCGAGTCTTTTGTGTCTTTCTTGTTGTGTTTTGTGTGCGGGAGGACACATTGGTCTGCGGGAACAAGGCGGGGCGAAATGGGCAGAATGAGTGGAACTTGCTTGGCGGGTGAATAGAGATACGATGCACCTCGAGGCGCGAGGAGCTTAGCTCACGGCTGGGCTTCAAACCTCGATGGCTGTTCCGTTTCACGGCGTGACCTCCTTCTGAGACCGCACAAGTTCAATCTCCGGAAGGGTAAGCTCTTGGGCAAGCGGAGTAAAGCGAGCAAAGACCAAAAGAAGAAGGCAGGAGAGAGGCGGAGAGAGAGGTGATGGGCGAGATCTGCGAGATCGGGGTGGATCTCGCTAAATCCGAGAAGGATGCGGCTCCCAAATCCACAAATCGGAGGAGATCATCCCGAGATCCATCCAGGCGAGGAAAGACACCGATCGCCAAGAAACCCTAAGGTCTTCCAGATGGGCCATCGCCATCGCGGATCCTCTCTTGGCCTATATATAGGATGAATCTGCGACTTGTGCGTATCATAGTCTCTTCCGCCTGCATCTTCGTATTATTCACCATCACCATCACATACATTAAGTCCCTTCGGGCAAACACCTTTATTTGCTATTCAGTATGTTTTCGGCGACACTTTGGGCTCGCCGTTTCTATTCGTTCAATTAATAGTAAGTTGGTTCCGTTTAATTATGGTTTCAATTAAGCATTGCATGTTTATTTATTTTATGTCTAGCTAAGTCTTTATTACGGTTTGGGCGTGACTAAGTGGAGCATGATTAATATAACTCGAGAGGTCTAAGTAGGGCATTACGATCGCATGCGTGTGTTCCGAAGCACTAGGTCTAGGCATTATATAACAACCAAACTCGGTGTGTTAGTTGCAAATAACATAGTGGGTAAGGAGGGTTGCAAGTAATAATTGGATTAAGGTGTCGGTGTCCCTTTAAATAATCTCGACGGTGTGGGCGAGTTGGAGTAGTCCTAGCATTTGCCTTTGCCAATCTGGGTCCATCTAGATCATACTTATTGCTGTGGCTTGCATGTCTTGAGGTGTCCTCGTGCGTGGGCATTACGGGTTAGATAGTTTGCATAGGGTGTCCACTTGCCTTCTTTACAGAAAGGATAGACTTGGAGGGGTGCGTCGTGGGCGTGGCGTGACAACGGGTCACGACGTATGTCTCTTATAACCGGTTGATGCATGTCATGTAGAAAACCTTTGCACCTAGGACCGAGTATTAATCGTCTTCACGGTTGTTGCCCAAGCGGACTCATCTTATTATTTGATATTCCTTTGAGTTTGTTTGAGTTACGTTAGTCTTGTCTATAGTGATCAAGATAATTACACCACTCTCATCCCTTTTAAGTGACATCGTGACATCGAGATTGCTACACCAACTCCTCGTGGGATCGACCTATACTTATCATTGTCACGCTGTGATGGGCAATAGGTTATAAATTTATTTTGAGCGCTAAGCGACGGTGTGTCACACATTATGTTATTTTCGAGGAACAAAATTGAAGTTTTCATAACTTTAATCTGTTCGAAAATATATTAATTATCTAAACCTCTTTGGAAAGGTTATTATAGTTTTTCGAAGCATTATCAAATCTTGAGAAGCGCTTTGGTTCTGAGAATTTTTATTGAACGGATGAATTCAAAGTTTTGCTCAGTTACTGAAGAAAATCCAGTAGTGTGATTCAACACCGTCATCTTTACTAAAAATTATGAATCACAACTTGTGGATTTTCAAAAGAAAACTTCGATCTAAACAATCGATTAAAAATTTACAAAATGATTGTAATTTCAAAGATCGACGATCTCGATCATGCAATCAACTATTACAAAGTTGAATAAAAATTAATTTTTGAAAAACAAAACCAGTATGTTCCACCTCCAAGAAGTTTTGAAAATTTTAAAACCGAATTCTTGATATTCCTTGGAGAAACAATGGAACCATCACGGAGATTGTTCACGACCTTGAGAGATTATTTCTACAAAGGTTTCTGAGGATTTCTCAAATTCTTGTTAGTTTACAAAAAACTTGTTGAAATTTATTTCGGTGGTCAAAATACAAAGGCGTAAAAATTATCAAAGGCTAGGCGTTTATAAATTTATACATAAAGAAGAAATCTTAACGATGAGCAGATCGAGTTCACGACCTTACCGCTTCTCTGATTGATTTAAACAAGGCGACATGCGGATGAAATGATAATCAATTTTACCACAATGGTATGATTGATTACATGGAATTAAGTTTTACAAAAAAGCGAAGACCTAATGAACAAAATGGGAGAAAAATTTTTATTGACAGATGGCAATATGGCATCCTTATCTTCCAAACCAAAGGTCTACTGAAATATTTTAGCTTCTCTTCCAGAAGCTACATCACAGTTATCGTCCGGTCGGAAAAAGAATTTACCCGACGGATATTGAATATTCGGAAGATATCTTCAAACAAAATTTAAAAAGAAAAACGGATGATTTTCATTTCGATTATTACGAAAAACAAATTAATATATTTGAAGTCCGAAAATATCCCCAAAATTGAATTATGGATAAATACAAACTTGCGGTTTGAAGGACATTATTTACAAATATGGGTAACACTAATTGGAATATGTTCCTTCTGTCGTGAGAGAAGGTGTGTGAGCCCAGTTTTGTGCTCTTTTCAATGTCTTGTCTAGGTCTAGATCGAGTCTTTTGTGTCTTTCTTGTTGTGTTTTGTGTGCGGGAGGACACCTTTGGTCTCTGAGGGCAAGGCGGGGGTAGAAATGGGCAATCTGAGTTGAAACTTGCATGGCGGACGAACCGAGATACGATTACATCCCGAGGGCACAAGGAGCTTGGCTCGCGGTCAGGCATTCAACCCGGTGGCGTTAGTTACAGCGGCATGACCTCCTTACAAACCGCTGAGTTACATCTCAGGAGGTTAGCGATGGGCAGCGCAAGTGAAGAAGCAAGCGAAACCGAGAGAGGAAGAAGGAAGAATGAGGCGAGGAAGGCGGAGAGAGCTGTTGGGCGAGATACGGGATCGGGGTGAATCTCGCTAAATCAGGAAGAAGGCGCTAAGGCGAATCCCATAAAATCCGGAGGAGATCATCTCAAATCCCTCTAGGCAGGAAAGCGCCGATCAACAAGGAAACCCTAACGGGTTATCCACCCGTGGGCCAACACCATCGTCGACCTCTCTCGGCTATATATATGGGATGAATCTCGCGACTTGTGGGCATCTTCTTCATATCATCATTATCATCATCATTATTGCATTTTCTCGTTCCTTCTCATAAACCACACCACCACATACATTAAGTCCCTTGAGCAAACACATTTATTTGTTTTACGTTATGTTTGTTGGCGGCACTTTAGGCTCGCCGTTTATTTCATTCAGTAATAGTAAGTTGTTTCCTTTTATGATGGTCTCGATTAAGCGTTGCATGTTTGTTTATTTTATGTCTAGCTAATTCTTTATTACGGTTTGGGTATAACTAAGTGAAGCATGATTAATATAACTCGAGAGGTCTAAGTAGGGCATTACGATCTGCATCGTGTTCCCGAAGCACTAGGTCTGAGCAATATATAACAACCAAACTCGGTGTGTTAGTCGCGAATAACATAGTGGGCGATGGAGGTGGCAAGTAATAATTGGATTAAGGTGTGGGGTGTCCCGCACCCCAAATAGTACAACTGGTATGGGCGAGTTGGACTAGTCTAGCATTTGCCTTTGCAATACCGGTCCAATACAGATCATAACGCTGCATGTAGCTTGCATGTCTTGAGGTGTCCTCGTGCGTGGGCATTACGGGTTAGATAGTTTGCATAGGGTGTCCTTGCATTTCTTTACAGAAAGGATAGACTTGGAGGGGTGCGTCGTGGGCGTGACCCGTGACAACGAGTCACGGCGTATGTCTCTTATAACCGGTTGATGCATATCATGTAGTGAAAACCTTTGCACCTATGACCGAGTGTTAATCATCTTCACCAAGTTGTTGCCCAAGCGGTTCGTTATTATTTGATATTTCCTTTGAGTTTGTTTGAGTTACTTTGACGCACCTATAGTGATCAAAGTAATTACACTACTCTCGTTCCTTTTAAGTGACATCGTGACATCGAGATTGTTACACCAACTTCCGTGGGATCGACCCTATACTTATCGGCTGCTACGCTGTGATGGGCAATAGGTTATAAATTTATTTTGAGCGCTAAGCGACGCGTGTCGAAATTGGCACCGTTCTTGGGGGTTGCACATTCGATAGTAATCTCTATTTCTTGTGTTTATATTGCTTTCTTTGTTGTATGCTCGACCTAACCTTGCGGGAAGGCGGAGCGTATGCGATCACGAGATCGAAAAGCACGCAAGGCGGAGGAGGCGGCGATGCGGAGGGCACGATAGGCGGCAAGGCGGCTAACCCGGAAGAAAACCCGAGAGGAAATCGATGGGTGAACAACATAAGTAGCGAACATTGAGAAATGGTGTTCCCAACAACGAACACGAGGCCAGGCATCACTTTACCGCGATTAATAGCCTTTGGGAGATGAAGCATTCCTTCGTCGGATCCTCCTCCGATTCGATGACATGCGGGAAGATCCACAAAGACATTTACAAGACTTGAGATGGCGTGTGGAACTATCCGCGCAAATGAAAACCTTGGAGAGTATGTGAGATTAGTGTCGTTCCGCCTGCTGCATGATGGAGAAAGAGAATGGCTCTACACCTGCCCTACGAAGTATGACCACTTGGGCACAACTTCATGAAGTTCCTCGAGAAGTACTTTCTGCCGCGCATTCGAACATGAGGAAAAGGATAAGCGACATCAAAATGGGCGCGGAAACCTTTTATGATTCTTGGGAAGGCTTAAGCATTTCGAGCGAAATGCCCTCAACATCAAATTCAGGACCATGATCTAATCAATATTTCATGGCGGGTTAAGAGCAACCGAGAAAATTTGGGTGAATTCGACTTGTGGAGGATCGATAATGAATAAAGTTCCCGGTGAGGCCTTTAGATTGTTGGGCGAGATGGTCAAGAAAGCAGAGACAAAGGAGGAGAAGTTAGAAATGCAAGCCGCTACTTCTTCAACCGTGGAGACCAAGTGGATAAACTTTGTAACTGTTCGACAAGTTCATAACCAACAGGGGCTAGGGCAAAAAAGCTAAAGTTTGCCAAATCTGCTTGGCGTGACACATCACACGGATCAATGCCCCACCTTTTGAAGAAGAAGAAGAAGTCGATCGGTGGTCAAAATGGTAATGGAAAATAAAACGAGAGATATGATCAAACTCCCAAACCTACAACCAGGGATGGAGGAACCACGAAAATTTTAGGTGGTCTAACAACCGTGAGGCGGGAAAACAATAGCGGCGATGCGGAGGCGGGACAACAACAACGGTATAGGAATAATCGGCGTGACCATAGCGGTGGGCCATCATTGGCGAACTTGTGGATACTATGGCGCGAGAGAATGTGAAGGCTCAACAAGAGCGAGAAATTCAAAGTCGAGATAAGAGGAGCCTCAGGAGCCTTGGGAACCAAGTTTCCCAATTGACGGTCGTCGTAATGCGTCTTGAGAAGAAGCGAGAAATTTACCTCCACAAGTAGAGGTAAGCGAGCTAGCTATGTTGAGCGTTGTAGCCTTGAGAAGGGAAGAAGCGCGGAAAAGTTTTCATGCCTAAGGACGATGCGGTCATACACAGTAGAAGATCTCACGGATCACAATGATCGAGACGAAGATGATCATGTGGAACCACCCAAGGAAAAAGCGGAAAAAAGATGTGATCATTGAGGGCGACCGGCGTTAAACCTAATCTAAGGTTTTACCCCTTTCGAGCGATTGGCTAAGAATCGTAGAGATGAAGAAATGAGTGAGATGTATCGCGTATTTGAAAGGTGGAAATTAATATACCGCTCATCAACTGCTCTGGGCATGATGCGAAGTGGGCAAAGTTCATGAAAGAATTGTGCACGAGAAAGGTGAAATCAAAGATGATGCAAAATTCAGTGGGAGAAAATGTATCCATGATCTGCGTGAAATGCAAAAGTGTGGAGATCCGGGATGTCTTTCATTCCTGCGTAATAAACGTCTGAGGATCGAAAAGCCATCTTTGGTTGGGGGCATCTATAAGCGTCATGCCCTTGTCGATGTTTAATGAATTAAAGTGGGAACCACGAAGCCAACACGGTGGTTATCGATTAGCGAGATAGGTCAGCGTCTATCCGGAAGGAATCATCGAGCGTATTGGTCAAAGTGGAGGAACTCATATTTCGGTGGACTTCTACGTTACGGATATGGGCACGATGGGTAACAAATCCGCGTTATGTTATTGGGCCACCATTCATGAAGACGGCGAACCGATTGATTGCGACACGGGCAAGTTATCACGTGAATTGACGCGAGACGGTGACCTTTAACATCTTGAGGCCGTGGAGCATCAATTGATATTGAAGTCGTGGAATTCATCGATCACATTGAACCCATGGTGGGAGACATCTTGCGAGAGATAGGTTTGCAAGACCCTGCGGATGCGACCATTCAAAGTGGACTTAAGGAGAAGACACTCACGAAGAAGCGACTTACGGACAATGTCGGGAGGCCTGCTTTATTCGGAGGCGAGCAGGGGACTCAGTGGTCAATATGCGAGAACATGCCCAAGTGAAGGAAGAAGAAAAGCTCGTTCCATCCCTTATGAGAGCTCCCAAACTCGAGCTAAAGACTCTTCTCACCACTTGAAGTATATATTTCTAGGAAAGGACGATACCTTGCCTGTGATCATCAATGCTAAACTTAGTCGAATCGGGAGGCTGTGAAGAATGTTATTGGGCGTCTGAGGAAGCTATTGGATGGACATTGGCCGACATCAAAGGCATCGACCCGTCCATATGCATTCACAACATTTTAATGGAAGAAGAAGCCAAACCGGTGGCGATCAACAAAGGAAGTTAAACCCGACTATGAAGGAGGTAGTCATGAAGGAGATCTTGAAGCTTCGACTTAGACATCATATATCCCGTGTCGAGACGATAAATGGGTCGACCCGATTACGTCGTGCCCAAAGTCGAGCATTCGGTAGTGAAAAAGAGAAGGAGAGCGATCAGCGTGACTCCAAACGGGTTGGAGAATGTGTATTGACTATCAGCTCAACACGATAACCGAAAAGATCACTTCCATTACCTTTCATTGATGAGATCTTTGAAAGGTTAGGCGAAACAAATTCTTACATTTTTAGATGGATACTCGGGCTACATGCGGATCACGGGTTGCCCAGGTGATCGAGATAAAACCATTTTCACATGCCCATTCGGGACATTTGCTGAGAAGAATGCCTTTCGAACATGTAATGCCCGAGGATATTTCAGCGATGTATGATGAGCATCTTCTCGGACCTATTGGAGAAATGCATCGAGGTCTTTATGGACGACTTTACCGTCTATGGGGAATCATTCGATGAGTGCTTGACGAATTTGGAGGTAGTCCTACAGAGATGTGTCGAAAAGAATTTGATCCTCAATTATGAGAAATGTCATTTCATGGTACAAGAAGGGATTGTTCTTGGGCACGTGGTATTTGAGAGAGGAATAGAAGTAGATAGAGCTAAAGTAGAGATCATCGCCAAATTGCCTATCCGACTTGATGAAAGCAAGTGCGAGGTTTCCTCACGCATGGTTTCTGAGAAGATTTGTGAAGGACTTTCGAAGATCGCCCGACCCATGACACGACTACTCCGAGAATGATGTACCATGGAATTCAATGAATAGTGTAAGATGGCTTTTGATACTACGAAGAACAACAATCTCGGCACCGATCATCCAATTTTGATTGGGGTATGCCGTTTGAAGTTATGTGTGATGCTGGCGGATGCTGTTGTGGGCCGTCTTGGGACAACGAAGAGGAAAGGAAAGTCATGCTATATATTATGCCTCAAGAACTCTCAATGCCGCCCAATGCAACAATGCAACTACAACACAACCGAGAAAGAGCTCTTGGCGGTCGTCTTTGCCTTTGAAAAATTTTGATCATACCTAATCGGGGCGAAGACAATCGTCTACACGATCACATTTGCGAGATACGATGGCTAAGAAAGAGTCAAATCCACGGTGATCAAATGGATCTTGCTTCTCCAAGAGTTCGATGTAGAAATCAAAGACAAGAGTGGAGCACAAAACCTTGTGGCCGACCACTTGAGTAGGATATTGAAGGGGGAAGACCCAGTTCCCATTGCAGAGACCTTCCCTGAAGAACATCTATACTTCATTCAGGGCACGACGGATTTTGAACCATGGTATGCAGACTTGGTGAATTAGAAAACCACTGGAGAACTCCCTGTTGGGCTCACTACATATCAAATAAACAAGATCAAAGCAGATTATCGCGTCTACATATGGGATGATCCCTACTTATGGAGAAAGTGTGCCGACCAAGTCCTACGACGTTGTGTAATTCAAACGAGATCAAAGATATTACGAATCACGCCACTCCAAAGAATGTGGAGGTCACTTTGGGCGCGAGAGCAGCGAGGAAGGTGTTAGGCAGTGGATTCTTACGGCCCGTGATATTGAGGACACTTATGAGCTATATAAGCAATGTAAGGAGTGTCGGCGGGAAGGAAATATCACAAGGAGAAATGAGATGCCCATGATGCCTATCCTCCCCGTCAAAATTTTTGATGTATGGGATGGACTTTATGGGACCATTCTGAAACTCGAGGACAACGCGTACATCACCTTGCGATGGACTATGTTTGAAATGGGTTGAGGCCAAGCGAAGTGTCACCAATGACTCAAAAGTGGTTTGATTTTTCTCAAGCTAATATATTCAACAGTTCGGCGTGCCCAAGGCAATTATCGGCGATCGAGGAACCTATTTCGCAACACCACTATTGCAAAATTATTAGAAATGCGGTGTAACCCATCGGGTAACCACGACCTACCATCCACGAGCCCGATGGGCGGCGGAGTTATCAGCGAATCATTAAGACCATATTGAGGAATGTAGTGGGACCTACGGTGGGGCTGGAGCACTCGTCTTGACGACGCTATGGGCATCTGAGCGCATATAAGACCCCATTGGGCATGTCACCGTGCAATTGTGTTCGGCAAAATGTGTCACTTACCGGTGAACTAGAACACAGGCATTTTGGGCGATAAACAAGCTCAACTTTGATTGGGACCGTGATGGCCAAGCTAGAAAACTTCAACTTCAAGAGCTAGAGGAGATAAGGCTTAGAGGCCTATGACAATGCCGTTACATACAAAGAAAGATTAAAGAAGACACACGACCGTCTTATCAAAGTCGAGGCATTGAGCGAGGCGATTGGTGCTTTTATACCAATCTAGGTTTAAATTAATGTCGAGGCGAGTTAACAAGCAAGTGGTGCGGACCATATGAAGTCAAAATTCAATTTCGAATGGGTTGTCGGTCGTGAGACACGAAGACAAGGAAGACCTTCAAGGTCGATGGACAGCGTCTGAAGGCTTACTATGGGCATCACGAGATAGATCCGAGAGCGCATCGGTGCACGCCCTCGGCGGGAAGAGTAATGAAGAGGTCTAGTCGAGCCACGGCGATAACCAAGGCGCTGACCAGGAGGCAACCTGATATTTTATCTGTTTTTTTTAGTTGTTTTCCTTTTTGTTTTTATTGGCTTTTACCCGTTTTGCGTGTGGTGTTGTGTTGGTATATATCTGAGGAGCAGTTTGTGATCATGATCGAGTGAGCAAAATGAGACACTTCACTTGCTTACTTTGCCCACGAGATTCTGTATCCGACTTCCTCGACCTTTTTATCCTCCTTTTTACATTTTCTTTTGTTTGTTTTCTTTGTTTTGTTTTGTTTGTTGTTGGTGGTCAACCCTTTTCTCACCCACTTTGCTCGAGGCAAAGTGTGTGAGTGGAGGGATTCTGCGTCTGTTGCTTTGTGCGAGTTAAGAGTTGGTCCCCACTCGACCCACTTTGCCCAAGGCAAAGTGTGTGAGTGGGGGGCGCCACCTTGCTCGTGTCGTTTCGTTGTTTGTTGTTTGTGTTCCTCCTTGTTTACCCACTTTGCTCAGCATAAAGTGTGTAAGTGGGAGGGTTCTCATTTTTGTGTCGGTTAGCATATTTAAATTGGTGGGATTGATTGGCTGTATTTTTCTTGTTGTGAATAAAATTTGGTAATTTTAGGAATTCTTTTTTGAGCATGACCGTATGTAAATAAGGATGGCGAATTGAATTTGAGCACACATGGTGAGCTTTGAGCCTAAATTGTTGTATCTTGATCAACACGGTTTCCTTCCTTGTGTGATAATTGACATATTCACTAGGCTTTTGCTAGAACTTGCGTGCACTCTTATGTCGATGACTCGTTGACTTAGCGAAACATTTAGATGACTTAGGCAATTTTTCTTTCAAATAGCCCACTAAGCGAAAATGTCCTCCTATTGTTAGTCCTCGTTCAGCCCCTTGAGCTTAATAGATTCCTTCATTCACTTAAATTAGCACGGAAAAAGCTGCCGGTCGATTGGACTCGGGGCTAAAAGAAGAAAAGGCGAACAAGAAGGGAAGAACGATAGCCTCGTAATGGGCAAGAAAAAAGGGTTATCAAATTTCAAAGAAATGGGCAAAATGCCCAATATAAAGAAGGTACCGAATTGAAAGAAGAAAAAAAAATATATTGACGAAGTCTAAGATGTTTGTCTTGAGGCCGTAAGAAGAAGGCGAAAGGAAATCCATGGAAGTCAAAACAATTTCCTCAAACACGAGTCCATGATGACCCTAGCCCGTTCAAAATCTCTCACCTATGCCTTAAGCCCCATTACACCAAATAAAGACCTAAGGATAAATGTTTAGAACTTTGTCTAAGCGGTGGAGATGGTAGAGGGCATGCAAGCTATAGCATAGTCGAAATGACGGATGTCTGGCGTATACACTAGCTTATACACAAGAGTGTAGGCGTTGGTGAGAAAATGCCCAATATGCTCAAATTTATATTTTGACTTGTTTGATGGTCGTTGCTTAAATTGAGTCTTCTTGACTTCTTGGCTGTTCAATGAGCTTATATTAGCGAGATAACCCATTGGTGGAGGTGTGCTAACCTTTTGTGTCTTTTTGTGTCTTTTCTTTCTTGCTTTGTCTTGGGCATATTACGTGCATGCTTGAGGACAAGCATGTTTAAAGTGTAATGCGTGTTACGAGCCCAAGTTTTGTGCTATTTTTCTGTGTCTTGTCTAGGTCTAGATCGAGTCTTTTGTGTCTTTCTTTTTGTGTTTTGTGTGCAGGAGGACACCTTTGGTCTCTGAGGGCAAGGCGGGCGAAATGTGCAATCTGAGTGGAAACTTGCATGGCGGATGAGCGAGATACGATTGCATCCCGAGGAACAAGGAGCTTGGCTCACGGTCAGGCATCCAACCCCGTGGCCGTTCCGTTACAGGCGTGACCTCCTTACAAACCGCACAAGTTACATCTCAGGAGGTTGGGCGATGGGCAAGCGCAAGTGAAAAGGAAGCGAAGAGAGAGAGAAGAAGAGGAAGAAGGAGGCAAGAGAGGAGAGAGAGAGAGGCTGGGCAAGATCACGCGGGATTGGGGTGAATCTCGCTAAATCCGGAAAAGAAGCGCTAAGGCTAAATCCCATAAAATCCGGAGGAGATCATCTCAAATCCTGCAGGCGAGGAAGGCGCCGATCAACAAGGAAACCCTAACGGGTTATCCAGCCCATGGGCCAACACCATCGTCAACCTCTCTCGGCCTATATATATGGGATGAATGCGCGACTTGTGGGCATCTTCTTCATATCATCATTATCATCATCATTCGCTGCATTTTCTCGTTCCTTCTAACGAATCACACCACCACATAAATTAAGTCCCTTCGGGGTAAACACATTTTATTTGTTTTGCGTATGTTTGTTGGCGGCACTTTAGGCTCGCCGTTTATTTCATTCAAGTAATAGTAAGTTGTTTCCCTTTTATGATGGTCTCAATTAACTGTTGCATGTTTGTTTATTTTATGTCTAGCTAATTCTTTATTCTGGTTTGGGTATAACTAAGTGAAGCATGATTAATATAACTTGAAAGGTCTAAGTAGGGCATTACGATCTGCATGCGTGTGTTCCCGAAGCACTAGGTCCTGAGCAATATATAACTTAACCAAACTCGGTGTGTTAGTCGCGAATAACATAGTGGGCGAGGAGGTTGCAAGTAATAATTGGATTAAGGTGTCGGGTGTCCCGCACCCCAAATAATCTGTTGGTGTGGGCGAGTTGGAGTAGTCCTAGCATTGCCTTTGCCAATACCGATGCATCTAGATCATAACTTATGCATGTAGGCTTGCATGTCTTGAGGTGTCCTCGTGCGTGGGCATTATGGGTTAGATAGTTTGCATAGGTGTCCTTGCATTTCTTTACGAAAGGATAGACTTGGAGGGTGCGTCGTGGGCGTGGCGCGTGACAACGGGTCACGGCGTATGTCTCTTATAACCGGTTGATACATGTCATGTAGTGAAAACCTTTGCACCTATGACCGAGTGTTAATCATCTTCACCAAGTTGTTGCCCAGCCGATTCGTTATTATTTGATATTTCCTTTGAGTTTGTTTCAGGTTACTTTGGCCTTACCTATAGTGATCAAAATAATTACACTACTCTCATTACTTTTAAGTGACATCGTGACATCAGAGATTGTTACACCAACTCCTCGTGGGATCTACCCTATACTTATCGCTAGCTACGCCTGTGATGGGCAATAGGTTATAAATTTATTTTGAACGCTAAACGACAGTGTGTCAAGGTGATAGTCTTACAGATGAAGAAAATGTTATCATCAATACAGATAAAGAAGAAGATATTGATTATTCTCAAAGTTGCGACACAATTACAGAAACTCATAGAGATTTCTGAAGGATTAGACAGATTTGTGACAATTATTATTTTGTAACTGTTTCTTTTTTGTAATTTTCTTCTTTTTCCTGTTTTTCTTTTACACGTATAGAATGGCAGGTGATCAATAATAAATAGCATTAAAATAAGAAATGATAGGTGGATGACGTGTAAAAAATTTAGTCATCTTAGCCATCTCTACTCTTATCTTTAGCTAGGTAGATTATATTTTTTATAGTTAGGAAGATGTCATTATCTAATTCATGACATCTCATTGACAAAAAATTGTAATAGTTGTTTTAGTTGCTATAAAGCGGCATAAGTTATTCATTGTAAATCAACCCCTTGGAGAGAAATCGATAAAATCTTTGCATTCTCAAACAACCATGAGTTTCTAAGCTTTATGTTTTCTTATTCCTATAGCCGATAACAAATTATATACTCATTCTTAAGAGCGAATAATATATCCCAATATCCCATAAAAAATTCTTCAATTCATTGAACATATTATGCGGAAGCGAAGGCTCAAGTCCATGTTTTCTCCATCAAAAGAGTTACGTGTGAGCTCTATTATGTATAATTTCTATTTTCTTTACGTAATTTAATATATAACCGAAAAACACACCTACCCTATATATATATATATATATATAAATGCGATTATAATATTGTATTCATGTTATTTAAGAAAACCTTATTTGGTGTATTTCTATTTTTTCGTGATATGGTTATATATATATATTATATTAACTTTCTTATAATATATATTAAAAAATCTATAATATTTTTTAATTTTACTTGTATAATCGTGGATATAATTTTGATTTTAATTTTTATATTATTAATATAATTCAATAATTATTATCGCGCATCGCACGGAGGTCAACTCTAGTTCTATATACAATAGAAATAATAGAAAGATGAATTGCTATATGTTGTATGCAATTGCTAGAACAGACGAAGAAAGACAATTGACCCCCATTAAGGCTCTTCAAAGACTTTAACCTCCCCGGCCCTATAAATTTTGTCATGGTTTTATTTTTCACACAAGTAAGAATTCGATACGGATAGTTCCATAATAACGGATTTATACTGTTTTAATTTCATTCTCGATAATAACTTTTAATTATAACTTGATTTTTATTATGTGAATTATTAAGATATTAATTTGAGTAAATATTCCTAGTCCCTATAATCCTATTATTTGTGGTGTAATATTGTTCTCTCTTTTTCTAGTTCATATTACATAATGGGAATTTCTTGATAACAAATTTTGGGAAAAGAACAAACTTTGAACAAAAAACAGGGTAAAGTTTGGTTGAGGCATTTTATCAAACGGAAAGTACCATCATTTAACATGTGATGAAAGAATTGACATAACTGATCAGTCATAAACCCTAGTTAATAGTTACAAAATTAAACTAAGACAAAAACTTGGATGAGCTCACGCCATGCGTGAAATTCACTTGTTTTTGTTAAAATAATTATATATTAATTATGTTGAGTAAAGATAATTAGATTTTATTAATTTATAATTAAATTTATTAATTTTTCATTTATTAATTCAAAATTAGAATTTATTAATTCATAATTATGGTTTACTAATTTACAATTAAGGTTTATTAATTCATAATTAAAGTTTACTAATTCAAAATTAAGGTTTATTATTCAAAATTAGAATTTATTAATTCATAATTAGGGTTCATTAATTTATAATTATGGTTTATTAACTCACAATTAGAGTTTATTATTCAAAATTAGAGCTTATTATTCAACTTAGGATTTATTAATTCATTAGGGTTTATTAATTCAAAACTAGGGTTTATCATTCAAAATTAGGGTTTATTAATTCAAAATTATTATTAATTCCAATTAGGGTTCATAATTCAAAATTAAGATTTATTAATTCACGATTAGGGTTTATTAATTCATAATTAGGATTTATTAATTCCAATTAAATTTTATTAATTAAAAATTAAATATTATTAATTCATGATTAAAGTTTATTAATTCAAAATCATTATTTATTAATTTATAATCAAGATTTTATTAAATTAATTAATTTTAATTAGAATTAATTTAATAATAAATAAATTAATTGGTGGTCTCACTGTGCACGCCGCGCGTAGGAGACCACCCCTTAAACTACAGCACATAAAATTGAAATTGAAGGAAAAAAGACAAAAAAATGTCATAAAAATTGAAAGTAGGATACAAAAATGTAACATCAATTATAGAACACTGATCTCAACCCGAATCACAAGAATCATAAGTGCTTTTAGTGAAAAGAAATAAAATATGACTAGCAACTATTTTCCAACTATCCATCTTTAACTCAAATATCCATTTTTAACTCACCTGTTTAATTATAGGAACAAAGGCATTGCTACTTTCTTATTTTCTTTATGAAATTAAAATTCGTGCATTGCTTTGAAAACTCAAGGCCCGTATCAGAAAAAATTCCTAATTACATGTCGAAGGCAAACTAATTGGTCTGTAATAAAGATAAAAGCCCATAATCCGTCTGTTATAAGATGTTAGCCCAAAGTCCATCGTAAATTGGATCGGTGAGGCATCTAGTTTAATAGTATATTGCTTAATTCTTCAATGTAACCTGCAAAATTTCAATGAGATTATTTTGTCTTACTGAATTTTCATGATCATTTGTTGTACAAAAAGAATGGCCAGTCTTTTGTCATATCTATTATCAAAATGCAAAATTAATATAAGACTATCTTAGGGACCTAGACCTATCGTACATATCAAATATATGAATCCAAACTCATATCAAATTGTGTATTTGTAAATATGATAATGTTTGTAGTATTTGGATCTGGATTTCAATCTGCCTGACAGATTTTAATTCATGTGATGATCTTACATTGAAGTGATTTGCAAAATATGGTGGCAAAAGTACTACTTTGGCAATTGTTATTCCTTCAAATCAGATATAGTTTTCTTTTCTTAGAAGATCTTAGGGCGTTACTTGAGATCTTTGGTAAGTATTTGTTATTTCTTTTTGTTTATCGGGACTCATAGTCTCATGCAAAACAGGCAAACCATAGTTGAAAAATCAACTGTAATATGCGGACTCACAGAGACTTGTAATGAAATTCGAATCTGTAATATTTGGCTTATGAAAACTCACTATCATCCCAAAGGACAATATTTTTCTTATTTCCTTTATTTGTTGTTAATTATTATGTACATGACGTTTTGAAAGATGAGATTAGTGATATTAAAAGCCACAAAATAAGGTTCTTGATTTATATATGGGAACTACTTCATAGTTCATAGATTGCCAAATGGCAGCCAACATTGTGATGCAAAATTTCATTGTTTCTAGCCAACTTTTATTGAGGGGACCATTTAAGCTTCCCATAGACATTTGGGGCGCCTTTGCAAAATGATGCTTTATTGATTTCGTGGATAAAAAATTAAAATATAAAACAAATAATAATAATAATAATAATAATAATAATAATAATAATAATAATAATAATAATAACATATTATTATTATTATTATTATTATTATTATAACTTGCAAATGATATTAAATTAAGAAGCACAAGATTAAAATGGGCTACAAACAACACACATGTTAGTTCGTGCATGACTCACGTTTTCTACCTAAATAATGAGCCCTACTTAACCAAAAGATTCCCTACACCTCTCTATGTTTCCAAATGGGCCATTCTAACTCAATTATATGTTGAAAATTACTCCTTGTGCTATGTTGATTATGTCCCAGTTTGAAATTTTCAAACTCAAGATTCAAGAAAATGAAACAGGGGAAAGCAAATTGGTGGCCTACAATTTTTTCACTTTTATTGCATGACAGATTAAAATTTTGAGAACCCTCTTTTCTTGTCATTACTACATGCCATTAAACATTACTTTTAGACGTTAGTTAGAGGGCCAAACCTTATCTTGTCACATTTCATTAATATTTGATATCAACACATAACTCCCAAGGGTATAGCCCACTGAATACTGAATTGTGATAAAATTTGCGAAGATGCTTATTTGTTGAATAGATATTGAAAAGGAAATGTCTCACGGGGCTGCTCGAAGTTTAATTTAATTCAATGAAATACAAAATAAAATATTATAGTGGAATACCCAATACCAAATTAGTGTGACGTTTATAAAAAAAATCAATTGGTGACTCATATAAATGAATTACAAAACACAATCAACTTTATATTGTTTTATGGAACAATATTTTTTTTTTCATATTTTACAATAAATAGAAGAATTTCGCCCCTCAGAAAGTAGCCTAGCGGTCACGCTCACTATAACTAATAAGTTGACCTAGTGGTAGAGTGGTTAATCTTGCGTAGAAAGGTGCCGGGTTCGAATCTACCACGATGGCTGGCTTTAAAATTTACGTATTTAATTGATCGAAAAAATCTACTTTTCATCCAATAGATTAGATTACTTCTTTTTAATCCAACAGTCTCGTTTAATAAGATTTTAATGTATTCGACTCGTTCATTTCATATTTTTATTTTTATTTTGCACAACTTATTCTTTTTAGTTATAAAAGAGTTGAGTTTCGAAGAAAAAAGAAATACAATTAAACTATCCTTATTTTTTCTACTACTAATTTAGGGCAGCACCGTCTTACATGTTCCAAATCTTTAAATCGCAAAATGGTGTCTTTGTCTTCACATGTGTTCTTTTTGTACTGCAATTAAGCTGCAAGTGTTGGGTTTATTTATTTTATTTTTTAATTTTATATTTTATAAGGAAAGGGAAGTGGTGGGTTGATTTATTTATTCATTATGGGTCATTTTTCTCGCACGTCAAACTTTAAAAAGGAAAAAGAAGAGGTTGAGGTAGAGTGATGAGGTGGGCAAACGTTAAACTTAGGCTTTACATCTCTTTCAGAAAATGGCACCTAATCTTTTAATAATTAATGAGCGTCATCACGTTCTTGAAATTGTGACATTGAAATAAACTTTATTGAGAAATTATGAAGTGATGTGTCTTTGGTAATGACATATCTCTAATATCATTGATCCACAAAATTGCAAGAGCGTGGAATGAGTAAGCGACCCAAATTCTTCATCATTTTCGTGCATTATCTATTCATATACGTCAACCCACTTTCTAGCCTACGGATTTATTATTCTATTTTTTGCAGTGTTTATTTTACTATTTTTTGGTTAATTTATACCATATATGCATTTGATAATATGTTGTGAGAGGATAGTCACGATCACGAATTTAGGGAATGGCGGGGCATCCTCTCTCTTGTTAAGTTTTTCTCAAGAGCATTATTATTATTATTATTATTATTATTATAATTGTTATTATTATTGGAGTTGCAAGAATCGCGCTAGAGTATTAATAACGACACGACATCATGATTAAAACCAAGAAGAATTTTATAGTATCTAAATCGTGATTCTAATTTCATGACTGTGAAATGCTTGTTTGATCTTTATTGACGGCCACCCGTATTTAGATCATTGGTCGTCAAATAATCATGGGTAATTTGTTCCTAACTCTGGATCATGAAATATGGCGAAAATGATCTGATCTGTGACTTTACTGAGTCCTCAAATTTACGAAATAAAAATTTCAAAACCAATTTTAATGAATACTAATTAAATTTACCTGTAAAATTTTGAAGTTTGTGTTAGTTCGAAGTTCCAACTAATTATCTGGTCAATGTAGCCTAGAACTTGCATATTCCGGCTGGATTTAATATGGGAATTGGGATCTCTGGGTTTTGAGTTAGTAAATTTCTAGTACGCAATGTATATCATTTTAATATACAAATTTGTGATTATTAATGTACATAGAAAAGAAACTTTTAGCTTAATTGTCAATATCTATAACGTCTAATGTTGCTGAATATCATATTAAAACAACGTATACAAATTGAGAAAATATTATTTCTCAATAATATTCCCTTGGATCAAGATTTGTATCGGAGAAAAGAGTTTATTAATGCTACAGCTACAATAGATTTATCTAACGAGTGGTGTGCTTAGATGCACAATGTTTTAGTATTTCAAAATTCCAATTTTAAAGCTATATATTTGTCCATAATTATAAAAGTATTGTTCAACATATATAGATATGACTATGTATTGTGAAGATATAGAAAAGGGGTAGTAAAGTACCTATTTATTAATAGATATAAAGCCTTTAATTAACTATGTTCCAAATTGTCCAGAGATTTCGACAGCTGTTCTTGTATAAGAGTTTTGTTGATTTATGAACTCCATGTTCTCTACGAAGAAGCAGCCTCACGTGTAACGAATAATTTAAGATGTTTATTCTGGAACTTTATATAATATATTGGGAAAAAATTTTATATAACACTAATATATTAATAGGACGATACTTAAAGGATTTTATTGGGGTTTTCAGTATATATATAGGGTCGGTATCTATTTATCTTAGCCAGCTAATATGTTTTCTTGTTTCATTTTATGTATACAAACATGTAATCCATCCGTCCATCAAAACGTCGTTTAATTCCTTTTCGATCTGTCCAAAAATGTGACTTTCCTTTTTAAAACACCAACTTTACATTTTACCCTCAACTTATCCACTTATTTACAAAAACACTAATATTGCCTTTTTATCTCACAATCCATTAATATATTCGTTTATTATCTCAATAACACACATTTTTATCTGCATTTACTTTACACTCATTCTGGTTTCTTAAAACTCGTCTTGCCAAAATCGATGCACATTTTGGTGGACGGAGGAGTAATACTTAGGCAATATTATCACATTTTAGAGACTCCGGCAACAAATGATTTCATATTAAGAATGTTAATAGCTATAAATTTATGTTCATATATATAACAATTAATATCATTTCTCTAAAAAAAATTAAAATCATTAGGTCTTATATTATAGTTTCATGCTCGAATAAAATAATTCTATATAGTTCCAGTTATATTTAGATGATAATGTAGTTCTAATCTAGTATATTTATTTATTTTTCCATCTCTTTTTCCTTCGAGAAGCTATAAATAATAATTAAAGTGTTGACACCTGCACAAACATCAAAGACGATATTGATCTCCTGTGCTATATACTCCTCCGTCCCACTTAAAACGTCCCTTTCTTTGACACTATTATTTAGGAGAAATGTATAAAGTAGTTAAAGTGTTAAAAAGTGGGTAGGGTCCACACTTTTGAAGGTTAATTATTTCTAAAATGGAATGAGACATTTGTAATGAGAAACCCAAAAGGAAAGTAGGACATTTTAAATGGGACGAGAGGAGTATTTTTATTAAGCTATGGTTCTTTCTAGGCGTCTAGCAAAATAAATAAATGGAGTCTCACATACACAAACAGACACACAACATCTATACATATCTTTTGCTCGAGTATCTATATCATCACTCATCAGCACTCACCAGTACTTTGTATATTATCTTCCTCCGTCACTATAAACGTCATTTAATTAAGCTTCGATTAAATCCACCAAAATGTGCACTTTTTTTAGAAACATCAATTTTATATTTTTACCCTCAACTTATCCACTTATTTATAAAAAAACACTCATGACCCACCTTTTTACACTCACAATCCATTAATATATTCATTTATTATCTCAATGACACACCTTTTTATACATATTTACTTTATATTCATTACAGTTTTTTTAAAACCGATGCATGTTTTTGGTGGACGGATGAAGTATTTTTTTAACTTGGCGCATTTGTACCTCATATTTAATTTAGAAAAATGGGGTTGATGCTGATCAATAAGCCATGAATCAAATAATTTGATGCATATATTTATGTGACAGATTGACAAAGTCTTGAACACAACCTGATTTGTCGGTTTCAGGTTGTGTTCAAAAAGAAATTTATTTTCAATCCCTACATCCCAGTTACAAGAAAATACGAGAAAATAACTTACAATAATTCAACAATTAAGAAGATATAAAAACTTTATCTAATGTTCATAAAAAATCATCCTAAATAAGGTAAAACTTCTATAATACGGTTGCTAAAACTTAATCTTTGATTCTTATTTCAAATCTACTATTTTTTAATCAGCTGAACTAAGATTACAAAGACATGACATTTTTTTTAAGGTTAGGATATGTAAACACTTCGTAAATCTATACAAGACTTTTCAATAACGTTATAATGTCCTTCATTTCTTAATGACGCCTAGTATTATACACGTAGATGTAGTGACTATTGATAATGATATCTATATCTATATCTAGTTTTTTTTGTTGGTCTGATGTAAATTCTAGATAGGTCAAAACACCACGTTACACAGTTCATCATGTAGGCGAAAATTGAAGACATACATTTATATAGGAATGAGTTATGGTAATATATGTTCCTCTCCTAGTGATTAGAAATTATGTTTTTAAATTAAAATAGTTAGTTTTTATATGTATAATAATATTTTTTCTTGAGTAATACTTTTTTTGTATATACAATAATGACTCTATGTGATAATGCTTGATATTTATGACAATCATGCTTCTTAAATGAAATGATATATCAATAAAAAAATGACTCAGATTGGTTTATAGATCTTACACTAAGAAAAGCTTTTATATGGTCCACTTCATATGTAAACTCAAATAATGATCAGTCAGACTCATACTCAATTCACTCGCACACATACAAGTAATTCTAAAAAGAATAATGATTTTTTTACATAGTATGTATATACATAGTACCCCTCAAATATAAACTGGACCGGATCGTTTTTTTTAAACCGGTTCGATTTTTAATATTTTAATCTTATGACTAATTTGTCCCTCATACAAATTAGTCACTAAAATTAGTCATCGATTTCTTTCCTTAATAATAGGCACTACTCCTTGAAAATAGGTGCATTATTATTTCAAAGATGGAATATATGGATTTTCACATATTTCAAATTTTTTGCAGCGTTTTTTTTTGTCTCATTTTTTAGGATTGAACATATTCCAATCATTGAACATAATTTCAAGAATTGAACATGATAAATCATGGATTTCACGTTCACTAATTTTGAGTCTCATTTTTTATTTTCATTTTAAACATTTTTTTATTCATATATTTCATTCCTTAATTTATAGGATTGAACATAATATGGATTTCACATATTGGAGGGGTGCTAATTCTTTACTTCTTGATAATAATTCCAACGAAAAAGATAGTGAAAAAAAAACATTATTTTTCACTAATAATAGTGTTTTATTTATTTTATTATTTATTTCTTCTCCTTTTCTAGTTTTCTTTCATAATTGGACATGTGATTTACAATAAAATATGCAATATGCATCTTATATTAAAGATTGTTATAAGATTTTAATTTGATTTCAATTTGTAAAACGAGTTTAAAATATAAAGTCATGATCATTTAAAGTGTGAGATTGATTTAAAAATAATTTTCTTTTGTAATCCAAATTTTATTGTTCGAGTGATGTTTCTCTTTCAATTTATTAAAACTAATTTATTTGTATGATTATTAAATTACATATATTATTAAAATAAAATTAATTTAATTTTAAGCTATTGCAAATAATATGTGTCGTGCATGATACCCGACAAGGGTGCGTGACACCATGCACCGGCAAGGGGCGTAACGATTGCCGCATCGGGCACCCACGCACGACACTCAACTATAAAATTATAAATTATTGACAATTAATCTAAATTAATATTAAGAATTGTGTAACAAATCACTATAATAGTGTGAATAGTGTGACATAGTGACAATATTGTTCGTTTATTTGATAATAGTTTTGTATAGTATAAAAATTATAAGATATTGTTGAAATTGATGTTAAAAGTTAGAAATTGATTAGAAACAACTATAATTGTAAGAATATTGTCATATGTTGATCACATATTCTATTATTTCATAAAAGTATATTGTAGTATAAAAATTATAAGATATTAGTGAAAGTGATGCTAAAAAACAAAAAATAAAAGAAACAACTGTAATTGTGAGAATAGTGTCACGTGTTGACCACATTATTCGAATAAAAGTATATTCTAGTATAAAAATTACAAAATAATGCGAATAGTACCACACGTTGATCACATTGTTTGATTATTTTATCTAAGATGGATTTGAACAGTCTCGATCGCTAGTTTAAATTAATAACTATTAATTCATTTAAAACGTTTGAAGGAATTAGAAAATTTGATAAAAAAAAAACCCATCATGTAATAGTGACAACATTGTTTAAATTATACTATAGTATTTAAATTATAAGATAATAGTGTAATGTACCTTAAAAATCAGATAATTGATTGAAAGAACTATATTGTGATAATCATGTCACATATTGTTCATAATTTGAAAATATGTATTTATAATTCATTTAAGTTTTTTGAAAGAATTTAAGAAATGAAATGAGAATTATGAAATTTGTAACAAATCCATAAACCCTAAACACCTAAACCATTAAGCTTCGAAAACCCCTAAACCCTTAAACCCTCAAACCCGTAAATCCCTTCACAAATTTATAAGTTCAATTTTTTCAATATCCTAACGCTACTCCTTTGCCGGACAAGGTGGCAAAGGACTAGGGTGTCGAACCATAGGTCTCAAGTTCGAATCTCATTATGCTCAATCCCTAGTCCTTTTTTTTGTTTTGTGTTTTTTATATTTTATTATTTCGTTAGTTTTGTTTTTTATATTTTATTGTTTCTTTAATTTTATTTCTTATTTTTTTCTCCCTTTTCTAGTTTCTTTCGTAATAACTTTTATATTTTTTTGTATCATTTTAACAATCGACGTGCATCTATAGTTTAATATATTTTGAATCGAATTGAAGTGAGCTGATTTCCTTGTAAAAAAATATAAATCTAGTTAAAGTATGAACTAAGTAATATAATCGTTTACCACAATCTTCCATTAATTAATAAATGTAGTTACATTGTAAAAAATTGTTCAATTATAAAAACATAAATTAACAACAATCAAACATAATGAATTTGTATAATAGTCATAATAGTGACAACATTGTTTGATCATTTGGTATAATACTATATTATAGTATCAAAATTGTAAGATAATAGTGTGATTGATGGCATTTTTTCGGAAATTGATATACTATAGTTTTTAAATTATAAGACAATAGTGACAACATTGTTTGATCATTTGGTATAATACTATATTATAGTATCAAAATTGTAAGATAATAGTGTGATTGATGGTATTTTTCGAAATTGATATACTATAGTTTTAAATTATAAGACAATAGTGACAACATTGTTTGATCATTTGGTATAATACTATACTATAGTATTAAAATTGTAAGATAATAGTGTGTTTGATGGTATTTATTCAGAAATTGGTATACCCCTAAACCCTAGACCCTAAACCCTCAAACCCGAAAATCCCTTCACAAATTTATAAGTTCAATTATTTTCAATATCCTAACGCGGCTGCCACTGCCGGACAAGGTGGCAAAGGACTAGGGTGTCGAATCATAGGTCTCAAGTTCGAATCTCATTATGCCCAATCCCTAGTCCTTTTTGTTTTGTTTTGTGTTTTTTATATTTTTTTGTTTCGTTAGTTTTGTTTTGTGTTTTTTAGGGTTTTATTGTTTCGTTAATTTTATTTCTTATTTTTTTCTCCCTTTTTTATTTTCTTTTCGTAATAACTTTTATAATTTTTTTGTTGTATCATTTTAACAATCGACGTATTACCTATTACTTAACTATTTTCCTTATAAATCATATCTCCTTTGATTTGTACACCATATCTCATTTGATTTGTATAGCCATATCTTTACCTATTACTTAACTATTTTCCTTATAAATCGCAACAATGAATATTTGATAAGATAATCGTGATTAACATTCATACACGAAAAAACATACGTAGACAGCAAACTTCAAAGCAAAAATATCTTAGTAACAAGTAAGAAATCGTGCATCTTCGATGGCCAGCAACGCCAATGAAATTTTGAATGAGTTATTTGGATCCGATGACGAAGATGAATTGGACGTCCCGCCCGAAGATGAGTTGCACAATCAGTTGCACGATTCACATGAAGATGAGTCCCCCGAAGATGCATTCGACGAGTTGGTGCATGAAGGTCCGAAATCGGGTATGATTTTCGGTTCTATAGAAAGACTCTATATGGCATACAATTCATACGCAAAATTACTAGGATTTGGTGTGTATTGTAGAAGTATTTCTAGTACTAGCAAGTACACTGTTATTTCTTATGATCGTGCCGGAAAGATGAATTTTAAGAAACATACGAAAAAATGGATTGTCGTGCGCATATTAATGTGATAAAACGTGATTTTACAAAGTGGGAGGTGTCTTCGGTACATGTAGACCACAATCACGAACTGTATCCAACTATGTCAAATTTCATGCCGAGTCATAGGAGTTTGTCATTGAATATGAAGAGACAATTAGAGGCTAACGACATTGTAGGCATCAAAGTTTGTAAAACCTAAAGTTGATTGAAGTCAGTGGAGGTCCTTGAATGTGGGAGCAACTTCAAGGGATTGTAGAACTTTATCAATGAGAAGAAGATTGAGACTCGGTGGCGGAGATGCGACGCTATCCGTAAGTTATTTATCAAATTGCATTCAACTGATGCTAGATTTTTCCATTTGATGGATATTGGTGATGACTCGAGACTTGAATGTGATGTGGATTCATCCTCGAAGCATAGCAGCATATCATGATTTCCATGATGTCATTAGTTTCGATACCACATATCTCGTTAACCAATAGCAGATGCCTTTGGCTCCGTGGTGGAGTTAATCACCATCATCAATCTATTTTACTAGGATGCGCATTGTTGACACATGAGCATATATTTGTTGCAATTGCCGTAAGTTTGAATTTAAAGGAATTTTACGTGTTCATGTCTTGAAAGTTTTAGCTTACAAAGACATTGATCATGTTAATGAAAGATACATATTAAGAAGATGGCGTAAGGATGTTTACTGCACCACATGCTAGTATTGTTTTTTGGTGGATATCCTCATATGACGAAGAGTACAAATCGTTCAAGAAGTGGGCGATAATTTCAAGTGCACAAATTTGGCTTACTCGTCTAATGAAAGGATGGAGTTCATCAAGGAAAAGTGTAGAAAATGAAGAATACGCTCACTAATTGGACTTGATCGAGAACCTATTGTCGATGCATCTGGCGAGGTTGTAGTCCTTGATCCGAATGTGAGTCGTCCGAGAGGTAGACCAAGGCAACACCGATTTAAAAGTGTTGTCGAAAGGAATCGACCTCGTGCACTGGAGTAACATAGGAACACAAGAAAGTGGTGTATAATATGTCATGCCCATTTTCGTTATTTTAATTTTAACTTGCATTTGGATTTGGATTTGGATTTGGATTTAGTGTTTTTGTTATTTCTAATTGTTACTTGTTACTATTATGGATCGAGTGTTTTTAATTGTATTTACGATTTTTCCGTTTTAATTATTTCTCATTAATATGTATAAGGTAACAAAATCAAAAATTCTAGCCATACATGCAGAAAATCGAGAAATAATTAATACGACGGCATTTTTCAAACAAAATCGCAAGCAAATCTTCAACTAGTTAAAAAAGGACTAGTGAATGAGCTCGAGAGGATTCGAACATGTGACACATGCATTATAACCTAGTCCTTTGCCACCTTGTCCGGCGATGGCGGCCGCATAAACTTTCAACAAAAATCTATTTATGGGTTACATATCTTTGATTTGTTTTCACAAGAAATACTAACGTGTAAACTTTGAAAATTTTTAGAAAATGTTGAGCTTGCACTTAGTCTCGAAATTATATAGATCTTTCAAAGCAAAAAAAATAATCCATAAATTATATTGATATGATATTTTTATTAAATTTGTGGTGTAATGATTATATTTATTGTAAAATATTCTAAAATGTGGAATCATTGATTTTGATTTAGCTTTCCAATAAAATTAAGAGATCAATTGACATAACCACATCAATTACATTTGACACTTGGACTCAATAGATATACATGCATTGTTTCTTATTTGTAATCATTATAACTTGTTGAAGATTTATACTTGATTTACACATCCATCAAGAGACGTGTAAATCTATTTAGCTTGGTTTCCATTTCTATTGTTTAGCTTTTTTATTTCAATTTTGTTTAATGAATTTTCTCTAAGTAGTTTTACATCTTTTTTAATATTAATTGTTTCTCTTGAAACGTGTTTACGGTTTTTTTTCTAATGTTTACGTTTTTTCTTTTGTTTATAATTTTAGAAAATGACTATGATTGGCTCTTTTGCAATCAAAATTATATTTTGCCAAAATGGATAAATATGAGAGCAATTGACACAAACACATCAATTTCGAAACCCAAAAAATATGGCTAAAGAAATCTCATTATTTCTTGCTTGAGATTAGTACTCATTTTCAAGTGATCAATTGATACATATATGTCAATTGATCACTCAAGAGATACACATGCATTGGTGTAGATACAAGTAATCATTATAACTTATTGAAAAATGTTACACTTGATTTACGTCGTCCATCAAGTGGTGTAATTACTAAATAAAAATAATTTTCCACCACTTGTAATTTTAGAAGGAAAACGCATCGTGCTTTGCCTCCATTTTCCTATCTATAAATATGAGATCCTAATAGTATTACAATCACAACTAATCAATATCTTTACCACCAACACAATGTCTTACTTCCCACCTTTGACCAATATTCTCCCCATCCCTACGCCCGATTGGAACACCCAAGATGAGGATTGTCTCATCGCAATCCTCCACAACCGTCATCTCGATTTCATGCATGCAAACAAGCGTGAGGTTATGAATATTTTGTACGAGGCAACAACGACACTTAATATTTTTACTCGTGGTGTTACGCCTGTTTACATAACCTCGACGTTGTGTTGGAGATTTATGATCTACGTGAACGTGTAAACAACTTTCGTGGTTCGTCCATAATCCATGTCACATATGCGTGCGAGGCTAACATCCTCATTCATGTATCGTAAGTTGTTCTTAATTATTTCATTCATTACATATGCATGTAGATCCTATTAATTTTTTTATAGGATGAAAGTCCACCAACAATGACCATTTGTCTTTGAACAAAGGCATATCAAATATCTTAATGAAATCTTCTTGATTGTGGATTGAACAAAATGGACTTCAATATCTTGCTATGGCGGCGGCCGGTGGGGAGGATGCTTGGGTCGGATGAATGCTCCTTTAATGTTGTCATCGTCTTTTTAAAACAATGTTATTTGAACATTGTTTTTTTTTTGTTTGATGGATCTATGTAACAACGATGACTACTCTACTCTAATATATATTAAATCGTTAATTTCAGTTTCTTTTAATGTTATTCAACGTTAAGTTCACTTGTGATTCATGCAATCTTGATTGTTGAAATTAAAAGTTAAAATATTAAACATTTTCCAATAAATCTAATCATTAGACAAGATAATGATTAAAGTTTTTTTTAGTAAAAATTATGAAGATTTTTAATATTGTACATAATAGGCACACAAAAAGATAGCTATAATTTTTTGTTTACTTTGTTTTTCGGCTCTCTCAAATTGTTTGGAACGTATAAATACATTTTTTGTTACGAAGTTTATACGGTACCATCGCCGGACAAGGTGGCAAAGGACTAGGGTTTTAATGCATAGGTCACAAGTTCGAATCCTCTTAAGCCCAAATTTCTAGTCCTTTTTTATAACTTGTTATTGCCGCTAATTTTATTTTTTAAAATTGAGTGGATTTAAACTTGTTAGTTTTCCTCTTAATTTGTTTGGTTTTCCAATTTTCGTCTTAGTTGATTGTAGACTAGTGGTTTTAAACGTGTTAGTTTTCCTCTTGCTTTGTTTTGTTAGTTGATTGTTCAATTTGACTTGTTTATAGAATTTTGATTCATTTTTTCATTCAAACAAGAAGTATTATGAAACGAATGGAAAATTCGATACATAAAAACGAAATGCATTCAAATAAACAAGACAAATCAAACTAAGTCCTAGTTTACAATGAACTAAGGCGAAAATTGAAAACAAAAACTAGGAGTAAAGACAATGAACTAGAATTACTAAGCCGTGAAAAAATCCTATTTTATTAGGTCTAAGTTCAAACACTGGAATCCTCATTTGAACTTGACTCTAAGTCTATGATAGGTATCATAGGTTTAGACGTTCCCTCATTCAATGATATATCTCCAAAAACAGCTCTTGGAATTTTAAATGGATTGTCCGGCTTCATCGCACGATATAACTCGTAAAGTTTTCGAAGTGGATATACCTCCAGCAACAGCTCTTGCACTTTGTCCTCATCCATTTTGTTAAGCATTCTTACAAAGAGATCGTCAATTTCTTTCTTCAAGTCGTCATTCTCGTCTCGTATGCCCATGTACAACATCTCTAGGCAAGGCGCCGATGGAGGGCTGGACCATTCAGTTGATAGTCTACGTCGCAGAGGGTATGGTTTCGGCGTGGATCCTCTTGGTGAGGATTTCATTGGTGTGTTTGGTGCCATATGATTCGAATGTAATGTGTTATAATTGTGACTATCATGGTACGAAAATCCTCATCTATAGTAGTTCGAAAATTTTAGGGTTTGTTTACAAAATTCAAAGCCTCATATGCATGGGCTATCATGGAGTAGCCGAAAATTTGCTATAATCTTGTAAGATACGATTTTATATCTTTCCATCTCCAAATTAGATTCATATTTATCTAAGTTTTGAATAAGATAAGATGCGTGTATTTCAATTACCATATTGGTGAAGTTTTATCATATTTTCAGCATAATCATATTTATCTTCCAATATTTCAATTAAAAAGGTTGTACACCTGTACTTATTTCAATTTATTGATTATTTAATAATATTATTGTGTTTTCTATTAAATTTATTGATTAATTGAATATTCATTTATTGTTAAAATAATTAACTATTAAAGTAAATACACAGGAAATAGATAAAACCAATAGTTTTAAACAAATTAATGTAGTTGTCTCATTGGATAAAGTGGTAAAGGCTTGGGATTTGGAAGAAGATGGTCCCAAGTTCGAATCCTGGTGAGCACCGTTCTTATTTTTTTGTATTAACTGTTGATAATTATTTTTGTAGATAATTTGAAAAATCTTGTATGTATCATATTTCGCTCACCATTCTTATTTTTTTGTATTAACTGTTGATAATTATTTTTGTAGATAATTTGAAAATCTTGTATGTATCATATTTCCGAAAATCAAGGATTCAAAATCAAGGGATTTGAACATATTCATTCCTAAATTAACGATGGGGTTAAATATGTAAATTACAAACCGAAATAAACGAATTAATTAATAGTATGTAAAATTTATTAGCAAATGACCAAAACCCCTCATTATGTACACAGACATACATAGTATGTAAATTTATCAGTTCCTTCTAAAAATCATTTATAAACGAAGTAAAATGTTAACTGTACATCATATATATTCATAAAGTACAATTATGAGACTAATTAACTTTCTTCTACGTAATTAAAAACTGCTACTAATTTTAGTAATTTAATCTCTCATTTATTATGCGCATTTAATTATGTTTTGACCTTAAAGTATTAATAAAAGCATATAGTGTGTATCCATTAAATATTAAAGCTAATTTTCTCCTATAGCTTTTTTAAGAGAAAAAAAAAAACAGAAAATAAACTTACTAGATCAAGACTATTCCTAAATATTATGTAGACTTGGTCCAAGATGAAAATAACTCAAACTGCAGGAGATTGAGTGGCGAGTTGAGTTGGAGTTGGACTCGGTCAATGTCTCGAGTTTATGTAAGCCTCATCAATAGATGGGTGCTATTGTTTGACTAGGTCAACGGCTCTAGATGTTATGTATTGACCATTTCGAACTTCTTTTATTTTTCAAAAAAAATTATGGGAAATTTGTAGTTGTTATCTTCAATATGTACTGAGTCAGTGACGGAGCCAGACATTTTTTCTTGGGGCTCAAATAATTATAAATTTGAGAAGTTATAAGTGTAATTTTAAAAATAAAATTTAAAAGTAATTATAACAATTTTAATAATAGTTTAATATTATTTGAAATACATGACAATTTTAAAAAAAATAAAAAACATGATCATCTCATGACGTGAACAAAAAGAGCAAATCCAACGTATAGTGTCATTTTGATGTGGATTTTACATCGAAATAATGCATTTTCGCACTCGTATGAAATTTGGTGTAAGTGAATGGCTTTACATAAAATGTGTATGATTGTAATAAAATATGATGAAAACTATATAATATTTAAAATTTCAAGGTAGTTTAGAGTTGGACTAAAATGATACTTATTTGATATAATGTTGGATAAAGAATGGTAAATTTTATTCTTAGACTTTCGAAAAAGAACTTGTGATAATAAAGATGTGATCAATATTTATGTTTCTAAAATAATTCTAAAATATTAAACAAAGTTATATTTTGATTTATCTATCATTAGCAACATGTTTAGGGCTTAAAACGAGAATTCAAATAACATTGATGTCTTCAATCTGTTCATTGTTGTTAGAATAAGTTTATCATAATCTTTTAAAAATTTGATTGATCATATTAATTCACATAAAGCTTTATTATTTAAAATATCAACATAATATAAATTAGATTAAAAAATAAGAGCACAAAAAGGAGAAAGATTTTAAAATTGGATAAATTAAATAAAAGAAGATAATAAATAAATGGGAGAGAGAAAAATACTCCTCCTATTTTTATTATATATCGTTTATGCTTTTGCACCTGATTAATAAAAAAGTGTAACCAAATTAACCTTAATCAATGATAATTAATCGTTAATGAGATAACTATTATTTAGTTGAATACATGAAAATAGGATTTGAAAGAGAGGATGAGAATCAATCAATGAAAGATGGAATCAATTACTCCAATTAATGAGGACAATTCAGTGCTTCATTCTAAAGCGTCAAATAAATTTTAAATAAAGAAATTTAAATAACGACATATAATAAAAATAGGTGGGAGTATAACTAAAACATAGTATATAATGGGAGAGATAAAAGAAAGAACTAAAAAACATGGCATAGCCACTACAGAAATCGAACTCGGATTAGTGTATTAAAAGATGTGCAACTTAGCTAATTAGGCTAGATAAGATCTTTGTATTATTTATATAGCTTATAATACTAGTACGTTTTTTTTTCCAAAAAGTTGGGAGGCCTAGGCTCCTCAGGCCCCAACGTGGCTCTGTCCCTGTACTGAGTAAACTCCAAAATATATATAATAATCTGTAAATCATATATGATAGAACATAAAGAATAGACTCATACCTATAAAATATTAATACGATTCAAAATCGTGATCTATTGATCATATAAATTTTCTTTACAACTAGATCTTCCCAAATGGATTGAACATTTCTCTTCTTATATTCTGATAACATTGGTGTGTACTAGTATTGATTCCATCCAATCCAATGCACAAAAGAGAGAGATGAAAATGAAAAAAAATTACAGTGATAATTCAAAAGTTGATTTAAAAATTCAATATAAAACATTTATTATTATAGATATCATTGAGCTATTATATCAACAAAAGCCTGCTAGGGGTGTGCATGGACCGAACCGAACCGAAACAACCGATCGAACCGATCGGTTTCGGTCGGTTCGGTTTTTAAGGTAATCGATTTCGGTTCGGTTCAAAATTTTAACTAAAATCGGTTTTCGGTTCGGTTTTCGGTTTTACTTTTTAGGTTCGGTCGGTAACTGAACTGAACCGAAACTATTATTTTTATATATTTATATATTTTATATAATAATTAATTAATATTTTAATTAAATAATTAGGATAAAAATATGTTTATTTATAAAAATATATATATAATTTATATTTCGGTCTGTTTTTCGATCCGACCGAAACCGATCGATTTTTTCGATTCGGTTTTCGGTCGGTCCAAAATTATAAATCGGTTCAATTCAGTTCAAAAAAATTCTTTCGATTCGATTTTTAGTTTTGAAAATTTGATCGATCGGTCAAATCGACCGACCGATGACACCCTAAAGCCTGCACTGACAAGTGACAAGTACTCACAAAGGCGTCCACACCATTTTTTGATAACATGTGTAAGTCTTGCTCTATATAAAATATCATTATCAATATAAACTACATAATTAAAGTTCAAAGTAAAATATGAAAGATATATAATTTTGTAATAAAAGTAGCTGACTAATTTTGATAATATATATTTTTATACTAGTTCTATTTTTATAAGATAATTTTACGAGGAATTTGTATCTTTTTTAGATAAATTATCATTGTAATAGTTGTTCTATAAGCTATGGCTTTCACGATTCATTATATATAACTCGCTCCTATCTAAAAGTGTGTATGGAGTTTAATCTTCAATAGCTTCCCAAAGAAATAAAAATGTGTTACCCTTATATATGTAAGCAATAAGTTGCTTTACTTGCGTGTCTTGAAGGTATTATTGAGGCCACATAAATATACCCTGCTTGAAATTCCCTTTTTATTTATTTATCTCAGTAAATATCATTTTTAAATTTCAAATAATTTTGACTATAATTATATGCTGAAGTATTGAAAATATTTTTAAAATCTTAAATAACTATGCCTCTGTCTATTTTTCAGTTCCATAAAATTTATGTGGCTCGTAGGGTTACCACTGTGTTTAACAATTTGTTTTTTAAACTTAGGTGCAAACAGAGTCACCAAATTAATGTTAAATATATCGTGGCAATCTGGCGAGCCATGTTATTTTCAGAGTCGAAATGGATGAATCATAATTGAACAAAAAATTTAGAAGTTGAAAAAATATTTTCAATAGTTCAAAATATATTTGATAGTGCCAAAATAGTTTCGAGTTTACAGTGATATTTATCCTTTTATTTTAAAAAGCAACAAAGAAAGATAATTATATTAGCCTTTATTTTTATCTCACCAATTTACACTTTAAAATCTTAACGCCACATCATGCGATTAACATAGTGCTTGAATATCAACAAGACAATAACAAAGAATAAACCTGCTTAAAAAACAAAAAGAAACAATAACAAAAACAAAGGATCCACACTTTACTAGTTTATATTAGAATAATCAGCAAACAGTAAAAAGAATGGATCTAAAAAATTATAAATTGATCCCACACTCGAAACTTTAATTAATTTCTTGTTTGTGGATTAGATTTTATATAAAATTAACAAAGGCTATTATTTTCCTATTATGAAATTATCACAGTAGAAATTCACACCACATTGAATTCTTACATTTTGGATGATCTTAGTTTCTTACATTGTTAATTTGATTCTATTGACGAGATCTCAGAATCTTTGCACTATTTATCGCTATATTGCGTTTTGATAAGGGTTATCGAAAATTGCTGAAGCAATTAGCATTAAACTAATATGGAATATGCGAATAAAATAGGCCTATTACCAAACATATTTTATTTTCCAAAAACTTAATATTACAAATCTAAGATTTTTATTTTTAGGGACTGAAAATGGAAATAATATTAAGGCAAGGTGTGTCTAGTTCGCGTCTGCGTCGTGTAAGTTTCCCACAGTCACCGGCCCTGGCACTTTCAAACAAATTCGCCTTTTCCCATTTTTGTCCCAATAAGTTCCACTTTTTATTCAAAAGTGAGCATACAATTAGGGATCATAAAGAACCGAATTTGGGTCGAATTTTACTAGATTCAGATTTAGATCTAATTTTTTTTTTGTCTAGGTCGGATCCTTAGATTCATTAGATCCAAAAATATAGATACAGACCCCAATGCATAAGATCCAGGATCTAGACCCAGATCCACATGCTTTCTTTTATAAAATAAATAATAAATTTTAAATTAACTATAATTCATAATAACATCATAATAATAATCTAAATATACAATAACACTATAATAATTATTTAGAATTTTTACAATTATCACTATACAAAAAGATGTTAGTTACAAATTTACTTTTGTTTACATAACAACAAATGATATTGCAATAAGGATAGAAGAAGTAACACACATATCTTAGTAAATAGATAATTTATTTCTAATTCATATCTAAAATTTTCTCAAATAGAAAGCACAATTTGTAATGTTATTGACCTACCATCCAATTATAACTTAGTTTATCCAACTTCGACTAGAAAGAAAAATAATATAATAGACTTACAAATAAAAATTAATATATATATATAGATATACATATATACATATATTATGGATCCATGGATCGGATCTAGATTTTAAAAATTAGGATCCAGAACCATATTTTTTGAAGATCAAGGTCCTAAAAATGGATCAGGATCTGCGGATCTGGATCGAGTTCAGAATCCATTATCATCCCCACATACTATCGGTTCGATTGAAAATTAAATCGAACATCCAAAATCAAATAAACAAAAGTTTTTATCAATATCAACTTTATCTGACTAATTTTTTAAAATTCGGTTTCGGCTCATTTAGGTTAACCGATATTATGAATTAATTTATAGAAGCTCATATTGGGCCAGAACCCACCATTGACAGATTCGTCGTCGTATGGTATGCTTCCATTTTGTTCTCTGCCTGTTGTTACAAAATACCTTATTTTGCTTCATTATCAATCCTAGCAATTTCTAATTAATCACAAAACGAGTGGTTCTTTAGTATATCTTTTGCGGTCTCACATTTTAAAGTTTTGGATACAAATCGAAATTGAACTTGTTCAAATCAAACCACATCCACCAAAATACGATAATTCGATTCAGTTATTTGAGTCGGATTCGGTTTCGTTTTGTCCCACTTCTACTTAATATTTCATAATTTATTAACAGTTCATATTAAATAGACAAATCTAATTTTCCAAGTTGCACAATTAAGAATGACTGTTACTCTGTGATGAAGACTTTACTTTTCCCAACAAAATGTTATTACGCGGTACAAACTCTCCCCATATAACCATGTCACTCCTCTTTAGGGTTTCAAAACATCCATCCCCATTCCTCACTTTCTCTCTCATCCTCCAACACTTTCACTTCACCCCTCCTCTCTCTCCTCATCGGAGAAGATTTCTGGATTTTTGGGATTTTTCTCTGTGACCGAGTATTCTGTGAAGAAGATTTCTTGGGGGAAAAAAAGATTTCATCTTTGTCTGGGATTCTTGATCGGAATTCATTTTCTTTCCAGAAGCGTTTTTCAAAATCCGAGATTCCATTTTTGGGTATAGGGTTTTCTCATCCCCTCCACATTTGAATTTTCCGATTGCAATTTCCCAATTCCCCAATTTTTCGATTTCATGTGAGCTGAGAGAAATCGGAAATGCCGATTACCGAATTTCGCGACGCATCATCTTCGACTCCGACCTCCAATTCTAGCTCCATCTTCTCCATCCTGAGCCGCCGCCGCGACCAGGTACACTCAATGGAGCCGGCACACGACGCCGCTTCCGAAACCGAACTTGAAGCCTTCCAGCGCCACGTCGCCGACCGGTTCCACGACCTCGCGGCCGCGGGCTCCGACGACCTCCTCTCAATCCCATGGCTGCGCAGCCTTCTCGACGCGTTCCTCTGCTGTCAGGAGGAATTCAAGGCGATCATGTTCAACAACAAGGCCACCCTCAGCCGGCCGCCGATGGACCGCTACTTCGCCGACTACTTCGAGCGGAGCGTCAAAGCCCTGGACGTCTGCAACGCCATCCGCGACGGAATCGAGCAGATCAGACAGTGGAAAAAGCTGCTCGAAATCGTGCTCTGCGCATTGGACAATCAAAGAAGCATCGGAGAGGGCCAATTCCGCCGCGCGAAAAAGCCCTAGTCGATTTAACCATCGGAATGCTCGACGAGAAGCAACCAAACACCACATTCGCCCAGAGACACCGCTCCTTCGGCCGCCACAACACTCATAAAGAGCCGAAGAGCTTAGGCCATTCCGGTCTCTGTCGTGGAGCATTTCCCGATCGTGGTCCGCGGGTAAACAACTGCAGGCAATCGGCAATAATCTTACTCCGCCGCGGCCTAATGAGATGACCGCGACCAATGGGCTCAGCTTAGCCGTGTACACGATGAATCACGTGCTTCTATTTGTAATGTGGGCCCTTGTTGCCGCGATCCCTGTCAGGATCGCGGCCTGCAGGCGCACTTCTACATGTCGAAGCAGTTCGTTTGGCAGGGCCAATCCTCTCTCTGCACGAGAGGATCTTGGAGGAGTCGAAGAGGCGGGAGAGGAGGAGTGTGTGGTTTGTTGAGGAGATTCACGAGATTGAGAAGTGCTCACGGCATCTGAACGAATTGGCCGATTTGGTGCAGTTCCGTTGTCGGAGGAGAGGAGAGAGAGTGAAGCAGAGGTTGAAGAAGTGAGGAATGTGTATGAGGGTTTGAGGAGTGAGCTTGACCCGTTGGAATGTCAAGTGAGAGAAGTGTTTCATCGTATTGTTCGAAGCAGAACTCAAGGTCTTGATTCGGTTGGGCGTCGGGGTATTCATGATTGAAATGGGAAATTCAATTTGAGTCTTGTATTTATTACATAATCATCGTTTTATGCAAAGAAATTAACAAAAAAGGATAAAGATTGGACTTTGCTCATGTCCATGATGTTCATATCTCCTCTCTGTATAATGAAATTTTTGGAGTATATTGTCTTTGCTTGGATGGTTTATGTTTCCTATCATGAATTGCAATTTTTCCAATTAGGTTTGTTTTTCTGGATAACAAGGGAATCCGCATATTGCATAGGGCTTGGTTTCGTTTAGTGGTTCGAATATTGGCATTTGTTTAAAGCCTATTCTTCACAATGAGTGGTTCGAATGATGCCATTTGGATGTAACTTTTTCTCCACAAGTAGTTTTCTTGCCAAAGATTGTTCTGTTTGGAAGTAGTGATCAATTTGTTAAGGATGTAATTTTGAAAATGAGTATTTTGTAGTCTTGGACCAATGTTTGTTTTCTTGTGGTGATAATTTTTCTGGATTCTAATTCAAGATGGTGATCATTTTGTGGATTGTAATTCAAGAAAGATATATTAGCCTTGTAAAGCAAGAATTCTTTGCTTGTTATATTAGCCTGCACGTTTTGATTTTTCAAAAATGTTTGAAATGGAACCAAGTTGCTCTTTTGCCTATTTTATATTCTTTTAAGAATACAAATCTGCAAGTCATCACTGACTGATAGAAATGGTGCTTCAAACTGTCATTTGCTTCAGCCTAAAATAACGTTAATAAAGCAGATTTTCGTAATTTGATCTAGGGGATTTACAGAAGGATTCATAACCAAAGATGCTTTCAATACTTGAAATATCATGCATCGTTTTGGACCCACGTAGGAAGTATCAGATTATGTATATAGACATGTCTATCCATATCAATTTTTGAGATGTCAAGATTTCAAGTGTCCAAATAGTAATTCTCAATGTAACTATAAAAATATTGAAAGATCCAATCTAATTTGTAATTTCTCAAAAGTTGGATTTATTTTGATTTCTGGAAAATATGGCTGGCAAAATGTACTAATATCAACTCAACGTCTCAATATCACTAGACTACTTGAGAAACTTAATGGCGATGGACAAAGCTTATAATAACTTATAAGATGCAAATGGCCATATGTAATGTAGGTTGTTGGCAACTTATGAGCTGGACTTAACTTTTATTATTGAAAAAATTGAATGCACATATGTTGCAATTTGGATCCTTTATTTTTGGAGTTGCATTTTATAGATCTAATACCGATGTTATCACGAAATAATAAATTTTGTGTAACCCAAAATATGACTAAGTTGTGTAACCCAAGTAAATCTATGCTTTAACAACTAAAAAGGTAAATTTTCTCGCGGCAAATTTTTTTTTTTTTTTTTAACTAGAGAAAATCACAATAGTTGAATCTTGCACAAGAGATATAACACATACAAATTTTTAATATAACACAATAAACTCATATATTCTTTTACCTTGGTCACTGTCTAAAATATCTGAACAAGCAAATTGAAATATGAGAGGCCGAAATCAAAACCTCTCTCCATTGGCTGCAGCAAACAGCTATTACTATTAGTTGAGTGGAAAAGGACAATGCCTTGAAAGCTAAAAGTTGTTTTTTGTTGGAATAGTACTGCTAATGGGGCCCACTAGCTTGTTATTTTTTGAAAAGATGGATCCATTGCCACCCAACAATCTGTACCACTAGTTTCACATGCTACCAAGGATCAAATAAAATAAAATAAAAGATAATTATAGTTTGTGTCAGTAATTTTAATTTGTTTTAAAAAATATTTTAAAATTTAGTTAATATATTAAAATATTCTTAAATTTAATGAGATTTTGAAAAATGTTTCTAAATTTAGCTAATATATTAAATATCTTCAGACAATATTTTAAGAAATATCATAACTCTAAGTTTTCGATAATGAAATGTTACGTCAGTTCGTTAGATTCTCGTGCTGGTTATAACTTAAATGACTCAGTATTTAGTTTCATGTGAATTATAGCTCAAATGACCCAGCATTCCGTCTTCGGAAACTCTGGATTTGAGATATTTTCAAAATATCGTCAAAATTTGGAATATTTAATATATTAACTAAAGTTGATGACATTTTTCAAAATATCATCAAAGTTTAAGACACTTTAATATATCAATTAAAGTTTGGGATATTTTTCAAAATTTCGTCAAGATTGAGGACACAAACTGTAATTATCCCATAAAATAATTCCTCATATTTCTAAAACTTTTAAGATATTGTCTATTTTCTGGGTCATGGTCTCACGGATGAAAATATTTATACAAATAAAAGTTTATATGAATACATCTATAATACTATATGAATATTAAGAAAATATTACAAAAAAAAAGAAAATAATTTTGAGAAAATTCTGAATATATCAAAAAAGAATTCGTAAATTTTTTATGTGTATATACATAGAAATTTTTAGAACTCTTTACATATATTGGTATCAGTATATAAATGAGTATTCAGGTAGAAGCCACCATACCAGTCCAACAAAGGAACAGAGCCGGGTCGTTTACCTTTTATCGGGCTATCATTTTAAGGCCGATTCTTTGTGCTTTTGTTTTCATTCTTTTCTTTTGTTTATATAAATCAAGAAAAGTTTGACTTCACATTATTAGTTTATAAGCCACACACTTACGTGTGTATGTGTGTGTTACTTAGTGGTAGAGTAGTTAATCTGGTGAAGGTGCCGGATTCAGAGTCACCGTGATGATTTTTAAAATTTCGTATTAGATTAAAAAAAAAAAAGCCACACACTTACTTTGAATTCTGAAAATTACACACAAATTATAGGTCAACTTCAAATTGACCGCCTAAATTATTCCGTTGGGTTTGTTTGAACAAACCCACTAGGCCTAACTTCTTCGGGCTTACATTTGGAAGACCCACCAAATATAACCAACCGTTTGAGCCCAAATAGCCTCCTCAAATTTTCATTTATTATTGGATATTTGTATATAACAACACCACATTTATTTATTTTCTTATTTACACCGTGACTCTTAATCTTGACATGAAAATACGATCTTATACAATTTATTGTTTTACAATATCGATCATAATTGGACGGAACTAAAGTGACGTGACTACTAGAAAAGTACACATGGACTAGCCGATTAGCCACTTAATTCAAAAATTGCAAATCACACACTGTCCACGTGTATTTTTCCGAGCTTTAATTTCATCCAATTTCAATTGATTTTGTAAACTATACATTTTAAAGGTCATGTTTTTTGTGCCAAGATTTTAAATCATGTTGTAAACCAAAAAATAAAAAATAGTATTATTATATACAATTAATCCTTATTACTAATAATTTTGTTGTCATCATTATAAATGGATTGATTCCCATGTTTAAAATACTATACAAAATAGATCATATGCAAATTCATGGTCAAGGGAGATCAGATCACTCTCTGTTTTCCACAGCTTAAACCTTTATGGCCTGATACAAACTCTTTTGCGTATCGTAAAATTCCTACGCTCTATAATAGAATATAAATACTAGAGAATTTTTTAATGTGAGTAAACCATGAGATGTTGGACAAAACGTGTCACCAATGTTTGAGCTTAGCTTCCCGCCAAGGATACGGTGGCAGTTACATTCACAAAGGAAACGAAGAAAAGCATATATTCTTTGCCCTCTTACACCATTATTTTTCTTGATAAATCAACATTGCTAATTTCCTGAGTTTTCCCAACCCATTCATTCAAAATTTGTCTGAAAAATCATTAAAAAAATAGAAAAATGGAGTTGGAATTAGGACTAAAGTTAACGAACGTGGCCGACGAGTTCACCTCGGACTTTCGGCTGGCTAAAGATCGAGCCGGCCCCGTGTTTGTGTCTAGAGAGACAGACACCATGTTCTTCCTCACTGCTCATCTCAAAGGTCCCGTTTTCTGTTTCTGTACATGAATACATATGATCTTGTTGGTTATGGATTTATATATATGTGAGTGAAACTCTTGCAGGTTATAAGAGAAGGAACATAAAGATCGACATAAACGAAGACGGGAGCTTGATCGGAATAGGCGGGGAGAAGCAGGTGCAGGAAACGGTAGTGGTGGGTTGGAAAGTGTACAAGAAAGAGAGAGAGATAAAGGAATTCAAGAAAGTTTTCAGAATTCCACAAGCGGTGATTCTGGACAAAATCAAGGCCAAATTCAATGACGACGAATCAACTTTGACGATCACCATGCCGAAGAAGGTCAAAGGAATCCGCAGTGGCACTGCCATTGAAGAAGTTAAGGATAAGCCAAAACTCGTTAGAGAGGGGTCGGGGAGTTTGCAGATTGCCGATGAAAAGAGCCCCAAAGCAGAGACTTCAAACCCAGAAACGGATGAGAAATCCAAGGGAAGAATCGGAGAAGACGAAGCAGCTGGCCAAATGCCTTCGGATGGCAGTGAGGCGAAACCTAAAGAAGAGAAACACCACGAAAAACCAGTTTCAGCTTCACCATCCATTCATGGTGAAGTTGCTCGTGTGGAAGCTGACACATGCAAGGAAGACGAAGATAAACAGAAACACAGATGATGAACAAGGAGTAACTGAGCCTACACAGCATGTGGAAAAAGATGAAGCGGATACTTACAAGCAAGTTCTTGATCAAAGAGCAGACGAAGACAAAGTAGAGCCTTCCGCCATTGAACCTTCTGAAGCTGAAGCTGTACCTGGAAACGTAGAGGATGATGAAGAGAGGCCCGGGGAGAAAAGGTTCAAACTGTGTTTGCCAATCGTTGCTGGTTCGACTTTGCTTCTGACATTTGTGGTGTTCGTCTTCCAAATGATAAGAAGCAAGCACCAAACTAGCAGGAGGAGAGATTGATTTGGAGCAAGTTGCAAGTTTAATTTCTGCAGAGACTGTCAAAATGTTTCAAGAAATTATTTGAACCTAAAGAATGTAAAATGTCTGTTTCAATTCATAGCCTGACAAAGTCTCCTGCAAAATGTAGGTGCGGTTTTCTCTATACTTGAACTAATTGTGAAGATTAAAATTAGAGTTTCTACAAGAAGTATTCGTGAACAAGATTCGCTAATCTCACATACATGAGAGAATATGAATACCAACAAAATGTAATCACAAAAGAATCAAATAGAAAGAAAAAGTTGCAAAGAATCGATTGCTTGGCCCAAACAAAGTTGTAATGATTCCGAAATAGGGTCTAAGCCGGGTATAGCTAATATGATAATAATCATCATCAGCAGCAGCAGCACAAATTATAGAGCTTAGAAAGCCCCACAACCTGCATTGCCACACAAATATGAACTCAGACCAAGAATAACTGAATGTACATATGAAGAATCAGATTTTCAAGATGCTTAGTATGAAGTCGAATATTGGAAGCCGGTCCCATTTAAGGAAATTTTCAATAATGCAGTTTTTCAAGGTTAAGGCAAGGTAGAGGTGTTGCATTACCTGTTTAGTTTGATGATGGCCAGATGCAGACAAAGGAAGAATTGTTGCAGAGTCGACTTCACCTGTGGGCAGAGGCACAGCGGGATTGCTGCTGACAAATGGGATGCCATCTCGGTGTGGTGCAACTGGACTGTTGACAAGGAGGGGTATACTCGGAGTTGGTGCAGGGCTTGGAGGAGCACGTTCACGGGGCTGAAATGGCCAGGGAAACGCTGAAGAAGAAATGACAAACCTACCAGAGATCAAAGAGGCTTGATCTTGAGGCATTGGCAATGAGACCTTAACCACCAGTTATTGGCCGTCGAGGCATGCTTCATTAGAGCCATTCTTGAAGGAAAAATAGAAGAAGCCAGGACGTGAGGCATGCCACTTCAATTATTGTGTGAGACCATGGTTAGTTTATCAAACTCAACTTACAGATGTAAAACTCAAATATGAAGACTAATGGGCGAAATGATCAGCATATTGAGAAAACTTTGATCCTTCAATTTTGACTGAAACTACAATAGTTCTTTGATTTAGACAAATGTAAAAACTCACAACAAATGCTGCATTCTATAGGCTATCGTTAAAAAAAAACAGAAACTAACAGACAAAACAATTTACTGTGTAAGATGTGGAGTTCGGTCCCGTAAGAATTGCTGCCTGAGTGAAATTGCAGAGACTGAATGCTTTCTTGTTCTGGAAAATGTAGGGCTGCAGTGAAATTTGAGCTGGAAAACTGATAAAAGGAACAGTTTACCGAACCAAATACAGGTGTAATTTTTATGCCCCATCTTCGGACACAAACTAGAAACGTAAGAAGAATCCAGCTTGTGGGAAGAGAAATCAAGAATACTGAGTCTCCTTTTTGAACCTAAGGAGTTTCCCGCTCAGAAACTCCATTCCTCGCCACTTTTGCGGACTAGAATGACAAGAGAATAGAGGAGTTTATACATGAAAGCGAAACACATGAACTCCTAAGGGAGGGTAAACAAAGAGATTCACAGAAACCGAATTGTGTCTATGCTTTATACAGAGAGTTTGATGGTTGATATTTGGGGCAAAGGTAGTTGTATCTATTTGTGTCTGAAAATATTCTACCAACGAGACAGCAGATAGCAAAGACGAGAGTATGTGTGTTGCAAGACAAGTATTCCAAGCTTCACTTTTTGGGTTCAGCAGTGCCATTTGTTGCTTTTCTGACTTTATGTCCTCAGTCTTATGAGGTTTCTTTTGAGGTTCAAAAAGATTACTTGATGTCTAGTATCGGGTATACAAAGTTGTACATTTTAGAGGATTATTCAGAAATATGATCACAACTGAATCAGGAAACTGTTCAATAAACAGTTGAGAGATGAGTGATTAATCAAGACAAGCTAGAAGTCGAGAAGTCATTTTCCTGTAAGAACAAGCATGCAGCACAACACAACTAGAAACTTGTTCCATCGCAAAATAATTTTATGCTTTATACTATATCACTGCTTTATAAGTGTTTCTTCCATGACGAGTGGAAATATACCGTGGCAACTCAAAACTCACCCTTGCTTCATGAACTTACCAGTTCCAGATAGGAAACCGGTAAGCAAAGGATCCTATTCTTAATTGAGTATTCCATCTTGGTTTCCAATATTATAAATGCATATAAAGTGTACTTCAACATCATTAATTTAGTAATAAGAAGTTTTAAAAAAAATTAGAGCAGAGGATCCTGTCAAAACTAAATTCGCACTAGGAAAATCGATGTTAAAGAATAAAAGTAAGCCAATAACATATGCGAATGGGTTCCAGCAATGTCATATCACTGCAGCAATTGACACATTTGTAGTGAACAAGCTAATTACAAGGGAGTTCTCTATGTGATTTCCCTTATAGCTATTTTGCTTTGCAGAAAATGAAGATACTACCCTTAAAGATCAATAATGGCTCAAATTATCTACTTGAAAGCAGATTACATCTGTTTCTAGAAAAAATACTTTTTCTATAAATATTTCATTTCTCTCTCACACACACTCCCATATATTTTATACCCTGTCCCATTGCAGAAAGTCTTGTCTCGTTCCTCCACTATTGCCAAAGATTACCACTACCTGGAGCCACTTCTCAGCAGGATGCGTGGTGGTCTTTGCATCTCTGTTACAGGTATCATCACACTCTGCATAAGCTGCAGAAATAGCATTAAACTTCAGTAACCCTCTTATATATACAGAAAAATCTCAAAAGGAAAAGAATTTACAAGAAATTGATCTTTGCCTGCTGATTGAAAGCAAGGCAAAACATGCAGGAACAAAACTACAGAAGAAATGATTACCTGTTTAAATCTCTTCTTCTTGTGTTCTGCCTGGAAGGTACAAAATATGGAATAAGTTTGTCTCCATAAGTCAAAAAATGGATTACGGATAGAGAAAATGCGATAGAAACCAAACAAAATAAATGGCAGATATCAACCTAGAAGATCTCAAACTTGCATGGCTGGAAAAAGCAAATTATAGATTATACTTCTAAAGAGGGAGATGCTTTTATTGGATACCATGTGCCATGATGGAATTGGAAGCTTTAAATGGTTTTGCTGGATAGGGACATGCACATTCATGAAGTCAATATTAGCAAGCAAACAAAAAGGAATACACATATGACAAGTCCACAGAGGTAATGCCCAATTGATACTGCTTTTAAAACAGACAATGGTTTTGAATAACATGTTGAGATAGAAGATTGATATGCAAACTACTCGCTCGGGAATAACCTTGCTTTGCAAATGGCAAATTCAATTGGCATACTTTGCCAGAGATCTGCAGATACAAGGAACAACAGTCTCTAGTCTATGATCAGAGGATGTTGGAGAACATAAAACGTATGAATTCATGAATAGATAACTTCAGTCTTATGAAACAAGACCACACATTGAGAAAAAGTAAGCGGAGACAAGCAACGACACCAAACAAGCATCCATCACTGAGAAAATAATGACCTCAAATAACACATAAGCAAAGCATCATATAGCAATACAATTAGAGCTCAAAGTTGAAATCATGTCTGACCATCCCTGCTCATACAGTAAGGACTTCGCCTAGCAACTTCGAGCTGTCTAATCTATTAATTTGCAGATTTTAATTCGATTGAAATTCTTCTAACTGATTCTCACTCAATTATCAAGAATCTTAAGTTCCTGAAATTGATTCAACGAAATGCCAAATGAATTACCTTCTCTTTCAACAAAACATCATTTTCTTCCTCCAGACTCCACCATCAACTCCAATTCCGCTTCATACGCCTAAACACAATCAAATTTCGCCCAAAATGGAAGGGCAAAATCACAACTAAACCCACGCACACACAAAAAAAATACAAGAGAGCCAAATCGGACCTGCTTCCGCTCCCTCGACCTCGCGGCGCTCTCTCTGTTCTTGATCATTCTCCTTTCCCGCAGCTCCACCGTCTTCATTGGCGCCGCCGATAAGCTGAAGCTCATCTTGGCTCTGGCTCTCGCCGCAACCTCCTCCCCGACGGAATTCGTATAATCAAAAATTCCCCCAATGGACCCTTCTTCCTTCAGCTTCACCGCACGCCTCTTCGGCCTTCAACAGAAAATCTTCCAAGGTCATCATCTCCTTCTTCGGCTGGTTCCCGCCACAATCTCATTCCAGACGTCATCGACTGACCTCTCGCCGGCTCTGGGAAGCTCCGAACTGTATGGAGCCATGGAACCTTGACGGCGGAATCAGACGACGATTTCTTCCTTCTTTTTGTTGAAACTTTTGTGCTTACAATTATCTTGGCCAACCGTATCTGAGAAAGAGATGGTGATGGCGTTTTGTGCAGAGTTATTAGAGACACAGACAAGTAGAAGACTCAAGACGCCGCCGATGGTTCAATTTCAGATCGGTTATAGTCCGGCAGTTCCGTCTGTTTTCTTCCCTTTTCCTTTTTCTGTTTTCTATTTCTATGACGTCATATTAGCTTTTTCTAGAGGGTAATAAATTATAGCGTTAATTACTAAAAACGTCAATGTGAAAATTCAGCATGTAATACATTCTTTCTTATATAATAATATTTTATTAATATAAATTAAATTAATAAAATATTATAATATAAGATGTGAGTGTAATATATCTAGATATTCTATGAAAATTCTCAACCATCATGACTGATTTAGTTCTAGATATATTTTATAAATAAAGAAAAATATAGATCAAATTCTAAATCATTGGTCATTAACAAAAATAATATGAACTATTAATATATAAAGTGCACGAGTTATCTGAAAACTCATAGAAATACTTATAAATATAGATAATGCAATATTAATTTTTGTAATCTGTTTATTAGACCTTCTAAGAACTCATTATCATTTTTGAGTTTAATAAAAATTTCCTTTTAACAAAAGAAATCAAGAAACTTCTTCGATGACGATTCTGAGTTAATAAACTTGTCGATGTCTCTATAGTAAAACCTTATTACAAAAATCCACTCCTATAGATCTTCAAATTGAAGAAAAAGTAGACTATGCTCAATTCGAAGAGTGAATCATCACGAAATGGAACATGAGCGGAAAATCTGAATATCGATAAAAACTATTGTAAAACAAATGCTTATATATGCTTGTGGCAAAATTAAAGGTAATAATGATAGGCAAATTGCTCAAGCTATTATTCTGGGTTTACCTACCAACCACAAGGATGGTGGGATTTTATATTTCAAAAGAAGTTAAAAGCAAAATTTTAAATTCAGTGTATTTGACCCTATCACCAAAGAAAGAGTCGATCGCGGTTAATACTCTTATTTATACAATACTTACAAATTTTGTAGGAGCTAATGAGCTTCAATTAGATAAAACTCATAAACAATTAATGAATTTAAGATGTCAAAACTATCGATTTTAGATGGTATAAAGACGTTTTATGTCCAAAGTTCTTACTAGAAATGATTGTAATATGAACTTTTGGAAAGAAAAATTTATTCTTGGTTTACCAACATTATTTTCGAAAGAGTTTTAAATAGGTTAAAAACAAAATTTGTTAACAATAATATTATTTGGGAAAATCTTTCTTATGGTGATATTTCATGAAATAATCTTTGAAGGAATTATTCGTGTAATGAAATCAAATTAAAAGACAAATATATTTTCAAAGAATGAAAATAAAAATATAATTGGAAATTTTGTGAACAAATAGGTCTTCAATCGAACAAGATCCTAATAGGATTAAGAAAAACATAAATTTAGAAAAAGAAAAATTTTTATTCAGAAAATTATTCTAAACAAAAGAAAACAATTAAAGAAGTGCTCCAAAAGAGTTAAAAATCATCTTCTAAAAGCGAAACTAAGCCTATTTGTGGAAATGTGGAAAAATAGGACATAAGGCTAACAAATGTTATGTAAAAAGAAAATTAATAATCTTAATATTGAGATTTAAAAGAATCTTTATGCAATATTCTTCTTAATGAAGAAGAAGGCGAAGAAGATATCTCTATTACTATCCTTAAAATGAGGATGAATCTTGAAATTTGGAAGATGAATCGATCAATCGAATTACAAAATAGTGATTCGATTGTGATTGTGATGTTTGTCTCATAAAATTTATGGGATTAAATATTAATGTTATAACTAAAGAAGAAAAATTTATTCTTGATTTAATAGACCAAATAAAAGATCCTATAGAAAAGAAAAGCTATAGAATATTATCTTTCTATTGCTTCAAATACTAAATCGAAAAGTCCGAAACTAGACTTACTAATAAGGTTAATGAACAAAAGAATTATATTCCTATATCAAAATATTAGAAAAGGCTAATCAAAAGAAAGAGAGCTACGATTTACGAATTAAAGGAGAAATTAATCAAATAAAATCTGAAATAAAATTTCTTAATGAAATAATTGATTTATTAAATACTAATTGGAGTAATGACTCAACTTCATCGGATGAAGATGAAGAAAGTGAAAAATTACTTTTCTTGAAAAGATCGAGAAATAAATCAAATTAATTTTAAGAATCTAATTTGGATCAATAAAATTGATCGATTCTTTCTCAAAATGGTATTCTAAGGTAACTCTTATTGTAAATAAAGAGTTCACTATTACCATTAATGCTCTCTTAGATACGAGGAGCGAGATGTTAATTGTATTAGTGAAGGAATTATACCTACAAAATACTATTCTAAAACTACCCGGTTTATAACAACTGCTAATAAGCAACCTTTAATTGTTAATTACAAATTATCGATGTTGCTATCTCGTAATTCGGAGTTTGTCTCAATACTACTTTTATTTTAATAAAAATATTTCTACGCCATAATACTTGGTACTCCTTTTTCCAAATGTTATTCCTATTAATAAAATTAATGAAAAGGATTATTTACTAAAGTTAAAGGAAAAATACTTTTTCCCATTTTCCTCTATTCCTTTAACAAAATCTATAAATGTTTTACAAGAAGTTGTTAAAAATAAAAATAATTTTATTAACTCGTTAAAAGAAGAAATTAATTTTAAAACAATCAAAGAAAAATTAGTCTCGAAAAAATTCAAAATAAAATAAAAGAAATCATTCAAAAATAAATACGAAATTTGTCTTTGAAGTTCCAAACGCCTTTTGGAATAGAAAAAGACATGAAGTGTCTCCTATATATTGATAATTTCGATGAAAGAAAAGTTAATACTAAAGCAAGGCCAATTCTATGGGAGAAAGATTATTAAAATTACGCAAAGAATAAATTGATATCTTCTTAAAAGGGTTTAATAAGACCTAGTAATAGTCTTTGGAGTTGTCCTGCATTTTATGTTGAAAATGCCTCCGAAATAGAAAGAGGAGCTCTAGACTAGTTATAAATTATAAACCTCTTAATAAGGCTCTTAAATGGATAAAACATCCATTACCAAATAAAGAGATTTATTAAATAGAATGTTTACTGAAATATATTTTCCTCTTTTGATTTAAAATCAGGATTCTATCAAATTCTTCTAAAAGTGAGTGCAGTGTGTGTTTTTTCTCCATAAATAGGATTGTTTAGTAGATGGAGAGTACGCTTGAGTTTGCTCGCCCTTCTCTTCTCTCTCTCTCTCTAAATCTTTGTATTCAAGTTCTTTTGTGTTGAAGTTGTTACGAAGAAATATTATGTAAGTTTTAAATTTTATGAATATCTCTTGTAATCCTTTTGCAGTTGGTAATATCTTTTATGCTCAATATGATTATGTAATTGTTAAACAACAATGTTATTTTAAAAGCTACGTTATAAAATAACAAGAACAAAGGTTCTTATAAATTATATTGAAGAACAATTAAATAATCCAAATATTGATGAAACATCAAAAATTATATTTATATTCCGCAATTAAGAAGAGCCAAACAAAGTCAAAAGGCTTGAAAATCAGAGTTTTATTACAACTGACTGCATAAAAGGATCGCACTCACTTCTTGGGAAGTGGAAACACACAACACTTTCTTTTACAAAGTGGGACACTCCACTTATTTTAGAAATGGAAAACACACGCACACATATTAACAAAGTGAGTATTTTCCCAAAAGTCAAAAGGTTAATCATTGGGTCACAAATCACATGGTGGGAGGCGTCATTGCATTCGTCATCAAATTCATCCGTCATTGCATTAAATCGATTGATTACTTTGGGGATGGTTCTCCTTGTAGCAAATACGAATGCATCAAATGGATCTTGAGCTTCTTGGAAATCATCATTATCTTCCATCAAAGTATCTTGATAATTTTGGTCTCGATGAAGATGGTTCCGTCGAACTTGAGCATTTTGCTTGAGAATTCTCATATCCAAAACTTCTTTTAATAAAAGATTGACGGATTCTTTATCCATTCATGCGATAAATCTTTTAATAAAGACTCATGTGATGGAGTTTGTGCATTAAGATTTTTATAATCTCGGACTAGCGATTTCTTGCCAAAATTCCTCTTCTATCAAAGGTTTTACCTTCACAAAGAAATTCTCTTTAGGCCACCATTTTAGGAGAATTCTCCTAACAAGAATTGTAGGAGTGAATTTTATCTCATTTATATATATATATATATATATATATATATATATATATATATAGATGAGGATCAAATAGTACTGAGTCAAGATAGTAAGTAGTACTCATCTCATCAATTCAATTCATAGATCCGATGGTTGAGATTTTGTTCGGACTTTTTAAGCTTAATTTCGTTGATTTTCGTGAAAGTAAGGATAGATTAGTAATTTGATTTGTTATGTGATTGCGAAAAAAACTATGCATTTAGTTAAATTGAATAATATATTCAAATGAATAAAAAAGCATATAGTTGAATACAATAATGTATGCGTTTTGGAAGCTCGCGCCTAGCGCGCGGGCGCACCCAGCGTGCTCTAGTACTCGCGCGTCGCTATGGCGCTCGCTCGCGCGCTCGTTGGCCAACAATGCATTTTTACGTTTTGTTAAATGCATGAACATGTTTTGATCAATGCATTTGTTATGTGATTGCGAAAAAAACTATGCATTTAGTTAAACTGAATAATATATTCAAATAAATAAAAAAGTATGTAGTTGAACACAATAATGTATGCGGTTGGAAGCTCGCGCCTAGCGCGCGGGCACACCTAGCGTGCTCTAGTGCTCGCGCGTCGCTCTGGCGCTCGCTCGCGCGCCCGTTGACCAACAATGCATTTTTACGTTTTGTTAAATGCATGAACATGTTTTGTTAAATGCATGAACATGTTTTGATCAATGCATGAAGGTGCTTTGTTAAATGCATATTTGTGTTTCATGGCAACATGCAGTTTTATGTTTTGTCCAATCTAGACCATACATTTTGAACACGTGACCACACCACAAGCTGACGCGTGGTAGCTTTATATTTTTTTTAATTTTCACAAGGGACAAAATGGGAAGAAACAAATCAATCTTCTTCTTCTTCTCCTTGGAGACAGCGGACGACGTCGGGGACGACAATGGCGGTGCCGACGACAACACCGACGAACAAAAACAAGAAGATACATAAACAACTACAAACAAAAGATTTTGTAAGAAAAAAAATTGAGAACAAAATTGATGGATTTTGAGAAAAAATAGAATATGAATTTAATAGATGATTGAAGAATCTAGAAAGATTGTGGTTATGGCAGTGGTTCACGGTGAATTCGTCGGTAATCAGGGAAAGAGAAGATGAAATTGACAAAGAAGGATGGATGAGAGATTTGCTGTCGAAAACTATAAAAATGCATTGAAAAAAATGTGAAACTGCATTGAACAAAACATAAAACTGCATTTTACCACGAAACACAAACATGCATTTAACAAAACACGTTCCTGCATTGATCAAAACATGTCTATGCATTTAACAAAACATGTTCACGCATTTAACAAAACGTAAAAATACAGGCAGACGGACGCGCGAGCACTATGGCACGCTGGGCGTGTTGTGTTCAACTACATATATTTTTTGTTCATTTGAATGCATTATTCAGTTCAACTAAATGCATAGTTTGTTTTTCGTAATCACATAACAAATTAAATTAATAATATATCCTTAATGTAGCGAAAATCAACGAAATTAAGATTAAAAAGTCTGAAAAACTCTGAACCATAGGTTCTATGAGATGAGTGAATTAAATTGAGTCTGCATATTATCTCGTGTTCGAGTACTATTTGATCCTCCTATATATATATATATATATATATATATATATATATATATATATATATATATATATATATACGGATGAGTTTGATCGCCCATTTTTCACACGTAAAAGGCGTATATAGAAGGTAAGTCGAGTATCGTATCCACGAGGATTGTAATGTCTGAAAACACGAAGCTAGCTCAACGATAATTCATCATTATTCAAGCACAGAAAAAGTGTGAAAGGTTTAAGGCTTCAGAATTTAATCCAAAGCAAAGGTAACCAAGCAGAAATATAAAATAAAGCAATAAACTCACGGATGATAAAACAGATAAGAAAGACTAACCCTAGGGATGCATTAATCCTATCCACAACGTATGTTTATCCTGTTCCTATTAGCCAATTTTAATCCAGACAAGATGGAAGATTACAAATATAACCAACAACTTCAATTACGACAATTGCGGCAGTTGATTACGAGTTTTCCCTACCATTCTAGGTGAAAACAAGTAACTCCAAAAGGATCACTAAGAATATGCTTCATACGAATATCCTATCTCAGCTACGAGTCAAGGCTTGTTCGTATCATGCATTCAAGATCGATTGACAATTAATACAATTACGTAATTAACCGACAACTAGATATGCATCGAGATTGATCAGAAATCAACACATATAAATAAGCACCAAGAATCATGAATCAATGCCTGGAAGGTAAATAGCGATAACAGAATCACAACATATAGGATCGAATCATGCAAACCACAGGATTAGAACGAAATCTAGCGAGACATAATAAACGGAATAAAATACGATTTAACCATAAAAACGGAAATTAAATATATAAAACCCGTGATGAAGCGTTGGATGAACAATGGTTGGTCTTGAATCTAATCCCAAACGAAAGAACGGAAAAACAGCGAAAGCGATCGGACAAAACGTTCCGATCGATAACGAATGAAGAACTAAACTAGAACAATGCGAATTAAATCTAGAACTAAACGGAAGCTAAAGAAAGACAACAACCGAGGAAAAACTGAATGAAAAGCACTGGGGGTCGTATGGGGTCCGAGAGCGCGAGTGGGGCTTGCCTATTTATAGAAAAGGTGGAAACCCAATTTCTCATCTGCCGCCGTCTCGCGATCGCCGCTCGCGGTCGCTAGCTCGACCGCGAGGTATCTCCACGCCGCGCTCTTCGCCGCGCTCCTCCTTGCGCTCGCATGGTTACCTCGCGACCTGGCTAGCGGTCGCTAGCAACGGTCGCGAGAAATCGTCCAGTAGCTTTCTCGGCGCTGGGCTTCGCTCGCGGGCACGAGATCGCGGTCGCGGTCTCGCTGGGTTCTCGCGCGGGTTGCCTAGCGGCCATCCTAGCGACCGCTAGGTTGGTCGCTGGGAACTGGGCAGAACGTGGTATTGGCTCGTCTTCGTTCCTTGCTTCGATTATCAACATATAAACCTACAAAACGTCGAAGGAACACCCAAGAACAGTATCTTCTAGAAATAGATAAAACATTAAGAATCGATACATAAACGCACATTAAATGATCTAAACTCATCTTTAAATATCCACAATAAACGTGTAAAATGCGCATTTATCAGAGTTCAAATAAAAACATGTTTTTCATAAAAACCTAAAAATCAATGTATTTTAAGTACAAAGTTAATGCACTTTATATATAAAGTTATTGCAGTATAAAATAGTGATGAATAATGTTATCTTTAACCAGAACTCAAGGGTGCATTAGTTTTATACATAAAGTGTATCAACTTTGTACGTAAAATGCATTGGTTTTTAGGTTTTTACGAAAAAGAGGTTTTATTATAACTCAACCATATATATATATATATATATATATATATAGTAAAAATACATTAAATATAAAATTGATTATTTATAATTATTTATATGTATTAATTAAAACTACTAATAGATTCATATATCTTTATATCCATTTTGTAATATTTATTTTTTAAATTTAAATATTCTTTCCATATCTTTCCAAACTAATTAAAAGTATATATTATGTAACCTAGTAGATTAATCATGGTAATATATCTCCAATATGATGATTCAATGTAGTTTACGAATTAAATATAACTCATAATTCAATATCTTCACATACTTATACTCTAGATGGAAAACAATCCTCTATAAATGTCGATAACACTACAAGAATAACGCGCGGACAACGACAAAAATACGACAAAAGATTCTCCATCGGCGATTAACGACGGACCAGAAACGATATTATACTTTAATATATATGTAAGATAGGTCGTCGTCATTCCGTCGTTGATTAACGATGGAACTAAGTCCGTCGTTAATCAACGACGGAATGATGACGGATAAAATCAACGGCGAACCAACGACGAAATATCAACGACGGAATAATGACGGACCATCAACGTCGAAATAATGACGGACTACTTAGACGACGGATCAACGACGTATAATCAACGACTGACAATAGGTCGTCGTAATTCCTTCGTTGATCAACGACGACATAAATTCCGTCGTTGATCAACGATGGAATTACGACTACCTATTGTCCATCGTTGATTATACGTCGTTGATTTTTAAAACAAACACAGGATTCAACCCCTGGTTTTTCATTCACGCGAACTCCCCCCCAATTGCGAACCCTAATCCAGATTCACCCTCGCGCCGCCTCCCTCGCCGTCACCGTCGCCGTCTTCATCGCGCCGCACCGCCCCTGTCCAGAGCCTCGTCGTCGTCTTCATCGCCTCCCTCGCCGTCGTCTTCAATCGCCCATCGCCGTCATAGCCTCGCCGTCGTTGTCCCATCCCAGTCCCACGCCACACCGCCCTTGCCTCGTCGTTTACACCACGCCGTCGTCGTCAGCCCCTGCCTCGCCGTCAGCCCCGCCCAATCGCCTCTCTTTGTTCAGGTATTGTCGCATACTGTATTTCTCGTATATGTATATGTATATGTATATGTTCGTATATGAACTTGAATTTTCCGTATGTATATGTATAAGTATGAATGTGGATGTATTAAGTTTGAATTTATGTGATGTATATGTATCGTATATGAGTTTGAATTTATCGTATATGTATGTATATGTATGATGATATTATGCGATGTGATGAGATTGAATAATATGTTATGAGATTGAATAATATGTGATTATATTTCGACGCATATGTTTAAAGTGTTTTGATTGTTAACTTGTTGAGATGATAAATTCATCGTGGTCAATATGTTATTGATTGTTATCTTCGTGTCTTCAAACCGTAAAGTTGAGTTCATTTAAAAAATAAATTAAAGTTGACCATAAACTATCATTAATTAGAGTTCATTTCTAATTATTGCGTTGAAAATTGAAAGAGTAAAGAATTTGCAATCAAAATAAGGATAAAATGAAAATTCTGACATTATTTTACTATAAAATCAAGAATGGGTCGAGTCTGCGCGAGACATCGTCTGAAGGTTCATCCTTTTGTTTCCTCGTTTTCTATAGTTTCTTGATCACACTGCGTATCGAACTCAGCTCATTCGTATTGAATAACAACACTCAAACCATCTTCCTCGTATTCAATTTTGTACGAGTTGCCATGTTCCTTCAATTTTGCTAAGATAGGCATATAATGAGGATCATCATTATAGAAATTATAATGATAGTCTTCATTATTGTATCTTAGCTTTTCATTCGACTCCGTCATCTTCTGCTCATCACATATTCTTAACAGATGACCCATGTATTCCCTGTCCATGCTGTTTTCAAGCAGCAATTTTTTAATTCTACCTGATTCATCGTAGGATAATGGTTGTGATTATGAGCAGCATCAAGATCATCCTTACTTCTTTTTCAAGCGGTCAGATCATCCATACTTCTTTTTCAAGCAGTAAGGATGACCTTGATGCTGCTCATAATCACAACCATAGACCTGCGATGATTCAGGTAGTATCAAAAAAATGCTGCTTGTTCACAACATGGACAAGGAATACATGGGTCATCTGTTAAGAATATGTGATGAGCAGAAGATGGCGGAGTCGAATGAAACGCTAAGATACAATAATGAAGACTATCAATACAATTTCTATAATGATGATGAGAATGATGATCCCCATTATATGCTTATCTTAGCAAAATTGAAGGAACGTGGCAACTCGTACAGAACTGAATATGAGGAAGATAGTTTGAGTGTTGTCATTCAACACGAAGGAGTTTTGAGTTCGAACCGTAGTATGATCAAGAACCTAGAGAAAAAACGAGAAACAAAGGATGGACCTTCAGACGATGCCTCGTGCGAGACTCGACCCATTCTTGATTTTATAGTAAAATAATGTCAGAATTTTCATTTTATCCTTATTTTGATTGGAAAAGGCTCCACAGAAAGGAGTTCATCCGAGCAGTTGACTCTACGAGACATCCAGATCTATTGGGATATGTTTTAGTTTAATTGCAATTCACATACTTTATATGAACGTACATCAACTATATAAGTTGTACGTTATAAATGTAGATGAGAGTCCAAGAGCTAGTCACTCAGCGAAATGTAGATTTGTCATAATTTATATCATTTCTTGTTTTCATATTCAATTTATTTGTGTAGAGGAAATTGAAAATGGCAAATGAAAATGATCTTGAGGAGGTAAAAGCATCACTGGAAAATGATCTTGAGAAGGCAAAAACATCATTGAAAAAAGCTAAGTATGTTGCTTTGCAAATTAGTGATGCAGTAGCATCATTCAGTAGGTGCGACATGCATCGTTCTTCTACACATTCCATTCGTCATGATGTCATTAACGTTGAAGAAAAATCTATCGTGAATAATCAAGATGTGCAAGAAGTTCATGCCGAGATGCTTAAGATTTTAATACTGAAGTTGTTTGAGAAAAAATAGATGATGAATAACTTATTTTCTTATTGTATTTGAATGTTGCAAACATTTTAGTTTTATTGTATTTTGAATGTTGTAAACATTTTAGTTTATCCAAAATTGTATTTGAATGTTGCAAACATTTGAATTTTATTATAAGTTTATTTTGAATCTTGCATTGATTTTTTTTATAATTTTATTGAATATTGAAAATAAAATATGTAATCTATTAAAAAAAAACTAAAATACCGACGGATCAACGACGGAAAGGGCCCGTTGTTGATCAACGACGGAATGTCCGTCGTTGATCGCCGACGGACTGTGATACGTCGTTGATCAACGATGGACACTCAGTCGCTGTTCTATCGTTGATCAACGACGGAATATCCGTCGTTGATCGACGACGGTCGTGCGTAGACAACGACGACGTATATATCCGACGGTGATTCAACGACGGACACGTAGTCCGTCGTTGATAGGAATAGCGATATTTTTATACCGACGGCCTTTTTTCGTCGTTGTTTCGTCGTTGTTTAAGATCATCGGCGGACTTATTCCGTATAAGGACGGAAATTTCCGTCGTTGATCGCGCATTTTCTGGTAGTGGAAGAAACAAATATTATTAAAATATTATTGTCTATAGAAACCTCAGGACCTAATTCAATAAATTATTACAGCCTATATTGAGTTAAAATCACGAAAAATGAAATACATATGAAAGTTATTAAGAAAATGGGGTTATTTGTTTGTTAAATATTAAAATTTCTTCAAATTTTAGTTTTGCATACCAATTTTAAAATTTGCATCTTAATTATTGAACTATTGATTTAATCAGATTTTGCTACCAACTAGGATTCCACCAATACAAACGCTTTACATGGCTTATGAATCGATTCTCAATCTAATTTTGTTACTAATTGGCCAAAATTGGCATTCAATTCCAATTTGTTCAAAAAACGATTTTCTAATCAACAAAAACTTCAAACTGTTTATAGTTTGGTTCGAATTTAATTGAGAAATAGCTATAGTCATGCTATTAAACAAATATATGAGTAATAAACTGACCCCTCTACGACTACAACAATAGAATCGTCTCTACATATTTTTTCTCAATGTGCGAGATCTTCAATGCAGTGAGAACTTCATGAATGCACAATATCAGAGGATTAAGCGGGTTCGACGACCAATCTTCTCTTCTCTCTAGCGTCTCTCACTTGTTATAGTTACCTCTCGATCTCTCTCGATCTCTCTCTTTAATCCCTAAGCTCTACACCCTAATTGGAAAGTACATATAATTCCAAATTATTTCATAGGTAATAATTTAATTTCAATCCTAAACAATATCATTTTTGTTAATAAATATCGTTTTAATCGTCGGACGATTTGGCTACCTCAGATTTTCGGCGTTCCATGTCAGCCTTTGTGTTTGCCGGAGTCCTGGTTGGTAGCAAAATCAGATTAAATCAATAGTTCAAAAATTAAGATGCAGATTTTTAAGTTGGTATGCAAAATCAAATTAAATCAATAGTTCAAAAATTAAGATACAGATTTTTAAGTTGGTATGCAAATCAAAATTTAATGAAAGTTTAGTAAATTCACATACAAATAACCCAAGAAAATATACATGTTCCATGGGTCAGAAAACGCATAACTATTAGGTACGAAATCACCTACAATAAGTCACACGAATTTTCTCCACAATTTTGAGTCGTGTACTATAATTGATCGAATCGTTTTTAAAAAAAAAAAAAATTATGCATTGTAAAAGTTTGAACTAATTTATCCTTTAAATATTCTGTGTGAAAATTATATGCAAAATCTATATAACAAAATTAATTAATTAATGAATATTAAATCATTCACCGAAATCAAAGCTAAAATCTTTAAGAACCAAAATTTTAGATGATTTTTTTCCCATGCAAAACTATTGACAAAATTATCGAAAATTATGTGAATGAATAACATCAAAATTTAAAAAAAAATGGAGGGGAATGGATTCATAATTTAAACTTGAAGAATATATGATTGTATGGAGTGGATGTATATTTTAATACAAGGCTCACAATCATGGGATAATCGTGCGACTTATTGTAGATGATTAATATGTATGTTTTCTTAATTAACTTTAATATTTATTTCATTTTTCATGAATTTTAAATCAATATAAACTATAATAATTTATTGAATTAGGTCTTGAGGTTTCTATAGGCAATAATAGTCTAATATTGTTTTTTGTCAATTAACAAAGAATTTAAATATCGCGTCATAGTAGACTTGAACCTGAGATTTTTGACCTTAGGTATTAACTACTCTATTACTATGTCACCATGCGCATAGAATAATTTGATAATCTTTGTTTATTTTGCACTTTTATAGATGATTGTTTTTCCCTCTAGATTATAAGTATGTGAAGATATTGAATTATGAGTTATATTTAATTCATAAATTATGTTGAATGAATATATTGGAGATACGTTGTCATGATTAATCTACTAAAACTATGAAATATGAGTATTTAATTAATTTAGAAAGATACGGGAAAAGATTTGAATTCAAAAATTCAACTGTTACAAAATAAATATAAAGGTATAAGAGTCTATTTGTAATTTTTTATTAATACATATAAATAATTATAAATAATCAATTCTCATACTTGAGACATATAAGTCTAATTAGCATTTCTTTTATCTGAAAACCAACAAAAATACATATTGTTTGATTTCGGTGACAGATTTTTGACGTGTCCCATCGGCCTCCAACGTGGAATTTTAACACTATTTTTAAGAAAATGACATTTCATATATTACAAATTTAATAAGGTGTCGAGTCTTCGAGAACTTTAGAATAACCGCATGAAATTGATCAAAGACGTATTTTTTGTTAGTTTTCAAATAATCATGTATACTATAGTAAGATCAATAGTTCAAGGGTTCTTTTTGTTAGTTTCCAGATAATTAGTGTATTTTTAAAGACTTTTGAATTGGCCCTTGTCGTACTGGGAGAAAATTATCCTTTTAAAAAGTTAATTAATCTATCGAATATTAATTTACATACATTTTTTTACTATACTTTGTAAAAACAGAGAAAAAAAATTAGTGCACTCTCCTTTGGTATTATTTATCATAGATAATAGATATACATATTTTCCACGAGCTCAAAGTCAATATGATCCAACCATGCTTTGATACAAACACTTTCCACGAGTTCAGATAACTAATCATGTGTATTAAGTATTGATGTTTTGTAGGTAAAAGGTCCGGCAGTGGAATTGGCAGAATTATATATAAGATGGCGATAAACAGTTTTCATTCAGAATTTAATAATAATAATAATAATAATAATAATAATAATGTTTACTTCATTATGGTTTCATGGAGTTGCCTAGAAAAGATAGTCCATTATTTTATTTTATTCAATTAATACACAAACTTTAAAGACATCGTCACAATGGATTCGAACCCGAGATCTTTGACCTTAAGCATTAACCACTCTATCACTAGGCTAACATATACACACTATAGTCCATTATTGTCAATAGAGGAAATATGCACTTTCATAATGTTTCACTCTTGCATTTATCTCTTTGCTCGAGGGTTGATTTTGTTGAGAATTTTTTAGAGTGTACTTGAGATATTCCGATTTACTTATAAGTATAAACTCATGAATTTTTTATTTAATTTTTAGATGAAAAAACTCACGAACTAAATATACATATATTATGGTTTTTAAATTTTGCATGTAATAAAAGTTTTAAATAAAAGAAAGCCTTCTGCCGGTTGATGTCCATGTGACTCATGCCCTGCCCTCCAGCAATGAAGATTTTCAAAATCTTAACTAGTTGCTTGCACGTCAAAAAAATACGATTAAAAAAGATTTTCAACCCAAATAACTATACAAACAAGTTGTTACCAAACTAAAACCAAAATCCAGAAAAATTGTTATTTATTTGGTACTTAATTGCCAATTCCCTTTGTTGGTTGTATTATAAATGTAACTGTTTATTGAGTGATTGAGTGGAAATTAAGTTGGGTCTAGTCATGACTGACTGCAAAAATAGAATACCAAAGTTAAAGATTGCTCTTCTTGTGGTTGGAACAAGAGGGGATGTTCAACCTTTTCTGGCTTTGGCCTTGAGACTTCAAGTAAGCCGTCCAACTCTTTATATTTTGTATTGCGTTTCATTTTATCAAAATATCTTGAACTTTATCAAAATATCTTGAACTTTAAAAAATATTTACTTAAATCCCAAACTATTAACTTGTATCAAAAATATATTGTGTCCATTTTCTTGCTCCCGAAATTAGACGCGGGATATCTTCTTCTCATCTGGTGAGTCACATCAGAATTTCGGAAGCTAGAAATGGAAGTATGCTATTTTTTGATACAAAGTTAATAGTTTGGGGTTTGGGGTTTGGAGTGATATTTTTAAAGTTTATATTTTTTTTGATAAAATAAGTATAGTTTGGGATTTAAAGTAATATTTCTTAAAGTTAAAGTTATTTTTGATAAAATAAATATAATTTGAGGTTTAAAGTAATATATATGTAAAAAGAAGTTAATTGCTATAAAGATTACAACTTTTGAACACACCTATAATTTCGATGCAAATTTTAATTACAACACCTCGTTTACCAACCAAAACATTTTAACTTTTTTTCGAGAAAACTTCTCCGACATGTAATACAAATTAAAAAATAAAAAGTAATGTTCGTAAATAGGTGTAAATGTTGTGGTTTTTCTGACAATTGATCGATCCTAAAAATAAATCTAAAAGAATAATTTACAATTAACATTAGATATACACTCCATAAATTCAAGAAACCTAATTCTTTGTCATGAACTTAATTTCAGTTTGGTTAAAAGCAAATAGATTTGGAACATGACACATAATTGCTTTCTATTAATAAACCCGCCAGTAAAATTAGTCTTTAATCTATGGACCTTGTAGTATTTAACCTGACCGTTGGCTCACTCTTCTCCTTTATTCTGCACACTAATTTCTTTTTAAACTCAAAGTCACTTTTAAATTCATTTTGGTAAATCAAACAATTTATTCATTATATAAAAATAAACAGAGATTTGTATATTTAAATAAAAATGTGAGCAATTAATACAGGAATATGGGCATTGCGTGAGGATGGCAACTCATTCGCAATTCCATGGATTTGTGAAGTCAGCTGGTGTGGATTTCTACCCACTTGGCGGCGACCCTCGCATCATGGCTGAATGTAAGATTACTCCTATTAATTGCTACCCTACCTCACACACACATATTGCTCTAATGTTAAATCGTAAGTTGTAAAATAATATTTTGTTTTATTTTATCATGAGAACTTATGTCGGAACGGTTTGATCCGTTAGATGGTGTTTATATTCGAATAAAAAATCATATACGATGATATATCTATAATCTTATTGGCGTTTGTTAGTATTTAGATTTGGATCTTGACCCATTAAACAATCTGACATAAAATGTTCTTTTTTTTTATAAGTAGGCACAGAACATCTTTGCATACTGATTGCTTCGTTGTTGTACACTTTTCCAATTGTAATGCATGAAATTAAGATAATTATACTACAGTTTAGAAGGGAAAAAATTATAATCAATATTTTCTAATTTTTTGAATTTTATGTAAATATGTAGTTCTTTTTATAGGCTCATAATTAATGTGGGATTGTACATAGCTACTACTTAAAAGGGTGTTTAACTCTACTTTCTTAAAGAGCTTATAAGTATCTAAGACGATTTCAAACCTTGTAATATTAGTTTAAAATAAGTTGTAAAAGCTTTAAATTTCAGAAATAACAAAATTATTATTAAAATAAAACTAGAATATAAAAATATTTAAAAATTGAGTGGAGAAGACCTTTTTTTCTCAATATCTTTGGGAGTCATGAATAATGAATATCTTTCTTAAATTGGTGGTTGTCGCACGACTTGTAAACTCCAAAACATGCACCTTATAAGTTGTAATCTAGTCTGAAAAGTTTAAAATTAGAAATGTATTTATTATTTTGGAAGGTAGGATTAGATATTAAATTGAATTGAACTGTAGGCATGGTGAGAGCTAGAAGTATTTTGACGCCCGACCGGAGATATGGCTTTACAACGAAAACAATTGAAGGCCATCATCGAATCAATCCTTCCAGCATGCACCCAACCCGACCCGGTTTCTGGCGAACCTTTGTCGCCCAAGCAATTATTGCAAATCCTCCTGCTTTCGGTCAGTTATTTTAGTGTCGATCGACAAATAAATCACTACGTGCATGTATATGTTTTACAATTTCAACATTATTTTTAAAACATGGTAATGATGGCGTATTATGATTTATAGTAATTTATGAATCCTCAATTTTTTAAAACGTGAGAACTTGAAAAATAATGAATTCGCTGTGAAAGTTGATAAATTCGTCGGGAAAATTGTTAAGTCCAAAAAAAATGAAATTTTCGCTTCTCATGAGATTCGAATCCAAAACAAAATTCCAAATTTTATGGATTCAATAATATTCCCGACGGATTCATCAATTTTCATAACAAATTTATTTAGTTTTCACATCACACTTTAAAATAATTATTATTTAAATCTAATTTGATTTGATGGTGTCAAAATTCCTACAAGTCAAATAGTGGAGTCATTATTGAAATATTTTAATATAACCACGAAATTGCCAAACATGTAAAAAGTGGAGTTTTAATTTATTTAACAACGATATTATAACCTATAAAGCTTTGGTGGATTTCAAGGCATAACATTTAAATCCTGATCTTATCGTTTATCATTTTAAGCAGGAAGTAAAGATATAGCTGAAGGTCTGGGTGTTCCCCTGCACATCATGTTCACTGTACCTTGGACGTATGTTTTGATATCTTGATCAGTTTCTTTGAGAATAAAAAAAATGATGTTTGATAAAGTAATAGCTACATATGAAAAAATAATAACTTTTACACGATCTCGAAGTTACTAATTTACAGAAATTTTACTGTATACAGGCCAACAAGCGCCTTCCCACATCCATTCACTCAGCGGGCTGGATGGGTATGGTTTTTTATTTTTCTTTTGGGTTTTTAATGAGATATACTAACTATATTAATTTTGGATATTTCAAGAATGAAGGCCACACTTTGATAAATTATTGATTGATATATGTAGGCATCATATGCTCTTGTGGATTTAATTATATGGTGGGGAATACGAGAATTTATTAATGAGGTTAGGACAAATAAGCTGAATCTTGGGCCTATTGGATACTTCAATAGTCGGCATGTCTCACTTTCTCAACTCCCTATTTCCTATATGTGGAGTTCTCATGTATTGCCCAAACCAAATGGTTAGTGTTTCAATATTTTTTAAGTGTATCTATTTAGTCTTTAACTATGTTTTAGGCCTATAGTTATCATACCGTATGTATATCAGCTATTTTTTTTAAAGGTTGCGTCACGGTGAATTCGAACTCGGCACTTTGTCTCGCCAAGATTAACCACTCACAACACACACACTTCTTCTTTTATGAATAACTGGTCTACTTATTTTATTCTTATTTTTTATGCAATACTTAAAGGTATTCATATACATACCAACGTGCAATATATATATTGATTTGCGTATTCATCAAGAATGGTGGTTAATAAGACAACGCAAAAATTTGCAGACTGGGGGCAACTAGTTGACATCGTGGGATACTGCTTCTTGAATCTTCGGACCAAATATGAACCCTCTCAAGATTTTCTTGATTGGATACAAAAGGGATCCAAGCCAATTTATATTGGCTTTGGAAGCGTGGTACACTCTTTTTTCCTTTCTTTTTTTCCACACTAAAAAACTCAACTTGCTCACATCTAAATTTTTGTATTAATTGGAAATAATAGTGAGAAAATCTATTCGAAGTTAATAAAAGTGTGATTTGTTGACTAGCCTCTGAAGAAATCGGAGAAACTGACAGCAATAATTTTGGAAGCTCTGAAGAAGACAGGGCAGAGAGAATCATAGATCCAGGGTGGGAGATCTTGGCACTAGTAAGTTTCGACTTTTGGAAATTTTGGAACGACCCACAAAAAATCATGTCCTGCTTAGTGACGTTGCTTTTTTTTTTTTGGGTGTTGCAGATGCAGATATTCCAGAAGATGTTTTCGTGCTTTCGGATTGCCCTCATGATTGGTTGTTTCCTCAGTGTTATGCTGTGGTGAGTTCTAAAATTACATGATTTAGATTCCCGGAGCCTAAGAAGATGCCACGGCTCATAACTCCAACCCAAACATTATAAAACACGACTAAAATTATAAGACCCACATTTCCATGTGGACGTCTCTACGGTGCAGCATTCTTGGTCTTTATTTAATCAGTAAATCTTATTATAGATGAATAAACTCTAATTATGAATTGCAATTCTAATTGAACTCTTTGCCAAGGTTCATCACGGCGGGCCTGGAACGGCAGCAGCTGGACTGAAAGCAGGGGTATTAGCTACAACATTTTCTTGCATTGTATTGTATGAGTAGAGATTTGATGTGATGTTGGTGAGTAATAGTAATAGTTTATATGTTGTGTGCGCATGCAGTGTCCGACGACGGTGGTGCCGTTTTGCGGTGATCAGTTTCTATGGGGAGAGATAATGCATGAGAAGGGCGTCGGAGGTGCTCCCATTCCCGTAGCACAGCTCACCGTCGAATCATTGTCGGTAGCCATAACATTCATGCTCCAACCACAAGTATGTGTCACCACAATCAATGTTTGTGTGTGGGTACGATGCGTTGGAATTGGATTCTGAAAAATGTGTTGTAGGTGAAATCTCGAGCGGTGAAGATAGCGGAGAGCATCGAGGATGAGGATGGTGTTGGAGCTGCAGTCAGAGCGTTTCACCGCCATCTGCCAACGCCATTTTCGGATAAAGACGGCGGTGCAAATCATGTCCAGTGAGTTTCAATCGAAATTTGGGAAGAAGTGAGAAAAAAATGTTCATCGTGCCAAAAGGCGGAATTAACAGTGTGCCTTTTTAAAGAAAAATATATTACCCAGTGTTTGGGAAGTTGTAAGAAAAAAAATGGTCATCGCGTAGAAAGACGGAATTAATTTGTGTGCTTTATTTATTAATTTATTACCAACTATGGTTGGAAAGTCGTAAGAAGAAAATGGTCATCGCATCAAAAGAAAGAAGTAATCATGTGCTTTTTTCATTACTATTGGTTTATTTAAGTCACATGCACAGAGTCTATGTTACGTCATTTATATGACAGTTATGGTTGTTAAGTAGTTGTTAAGAATCTGTTAAATAGTTTGTTAGGTAGTTAGTTTGTTTTACCTTTCTGTTAGGCTTTCAGTATAAAAGCTCTTTGTAATCTTCATGTTTACGCATTCTTCAATATTCAATAAACAAGAGTTAAAATCTCAATTTTCTCTCAGCTTGGATTATCTCAATATGGTATCTAGAGCCTGAGTTTTTTTTTCTTTCTCCATCTCTGTGCATGCTTTCTTCACCTGATTCAATGGCTTTGCCAAGCTTACATCCAATGATTCTTCGTCTTGATCGAAATAACTATGCGTTCTGGCGCATTCAAGTTCTATCGACGATTCGTGCCCATGGTTTTGATGATTTTATATCATCCACGGTTGTTGCTCCAATTGCTTATCTTCCTTCGACTTCTACGTCTGAAGAGTTTGTTCAAAATCCAGATTATTCAAACTGGATTCGCAAGGATCATTTCTTAATGAGCTGGATGTTGTCATCCATTAGTGAAACAATGCTTGGTCACGTTGTACGTTGTACTTCGTCACAGCAAGTTTGGAAGGTGCTCGAGCAACTATTTCAGTCGCAATCTCGAGCTCGCGTTCTGCAACTAAAGAAGATGTTACATTCACAAAAGAAAGGAGCTCTCTCGGTAGATGATTATTTTCTGAAGATGCGTGGATATGCCGATCAGTTGTGTGCTACTGGTCATGTCATTCCCGATGATGAGCTTGGTGATTTGATTCTGACTGGCTTTGGACCTGAGTATGAATCAATTGTGATTAATCTCACGCATCGTCCTGAGCCTCCATCCCTGCAAGAAATGCAGTATGCGTTACAGTCGCATGAAATTCGGATTCAACAATCCAGTTATTCAATTTCTGAACCGATGGCACATTATGTGCAACGAGGTGGTAGTCGCGGTGGTCGTGGCCGTGGTATGGTCAGCAGGGGCAGATTCAAGTATAATGGAAAATCTCCTACTGTGTGTCAACTGTGTGGCCGTACGGGACATGTCGCTTTAAAATGTTACAAGCGGTTTGATGTTCATTTCAATGGTACAGATAATCTCAAGTCCAACTCAACTCCACAAGCCTATTCTGCAGAAAATCAGTCACGCAATGAATATGCTTTTGATGAGGAAGAAGGTGCTTGGTATGTCGATAGTGGGGCAACAAATCATGTCACCAAAAGCTTGAGTAATATTCAACTTAACACTCCTTACAAAGGCACAGATGCTCTCACTATTGGCAATGGTAAGTCTATTCCTATCTCTTCTGTCGGTCACAGCATAATTACATCCACTTCCTCTTCGTTTCCTACGTCTTCTCTTTTGCTAAATAATATTCTATTTGTCCCTCAAATTACAAAGAATTTGATCAGCATTTCTCAGTTCACAAAAGATAATAATGTGATCTTTGAATTTCATGATTCGTGTTGTTTTGTGAAGGACAAAAGACTCTTCAAACTCTCCTAAAGGGCAGCCTTCTCAACGGATTGTATCAGCTTGATCTTTCCAAATTGTGTACTCAGCATAGGTCTTACAATAATTCATCTACTTGCTATCATGTATGCAAGAATCACATTTCTAGTTCTAATAAGTGTCTAGCTACTAGTTCACAATCTGAATGTAATCTGTCATCTCTTTGTAATGTCCACAACAAATCAGTAAATGAAATAAATGTTTGGCATCAAAAATTGGGGCATCCTCATTCTAAAGTGCTTGCTCATGTTCTTAAAACTGCATGTATATCAGGAAAATGTTCCTCCCTCAGTTTTTGTGATGCTTGTAGTCTTGGAAAAATACATCAAACACCTCACATTTCTCAACCTCTTCGAACAACTAAACCTTTTCAGCTTATACACTCTGATTTATGGGGACCTGCTCAGTTTGCTTCTCCCCAAGGGTATAGGTATTACATTCATTTCATAGATGATTACACACGCTACACTTGGATTTATCCTCTTACTGTCAAATCTGAAGCTTGTGCTATGGTACAGCGGTTTTTTAAGATGGTTCAATGTCAGTTTCATGTGCTCATTCAAAACTTTAGGTCTGACTGGGGTGGGGAATACAGAAAACTTGTACCTTTCTTCACTAATCTAGGTGTGCATTTTCAGCATCCGTGTCCTCATACTCACCCTCAAAATGGTAAGGCAGAAAGAAAGCACCAACACATTGTTGATGTAGGTCTTACCCTTCTTAGTCAAGCCTCTATTCATGTTTCTTACTGGTGGCATGCTTTTGAAACTGCCACCTATCTCATAAACCGCCTACCTACAACAACTCTAGCTATGAAATCACCTTATCAGGTTCTATTTGATAGGCTACCTGATTATTCATTTCTTCATGTGTTTGGTTGTGCATGCTTTCCATATCTCAAGCCTTACAATGCCCATAAACTTCAGTTTAGGTCTCAAAAGTGCATATTTCTTGGTTACAGCAATAATCACAAAGGCTATAAGTGTCAAAATGCTGATGGAAGGATATATATTGCTGATACTGTTAATTTTAATGAACATGAGTTTCCTTATTCTGAGTTCTACTCTAACAATAGTCTCTCACCTTCAGACTCTTATGCTCCAGTTTCGAATCTGCCTATGCTACCTCTATCTCAGTCTCGCTTAGCTACAACAAATACTGTTGTTCCTCATCAATCATTTACACCTTCTGCTGAATTCCCTTCTTCTTCGCATTCCCAATCTTCTTCTTCCTCTTTCTCTCAAACATCTTCCCATTCTCCTTCACCTCCACCACCTTGTCAAACCACCAACACTCATATCATGCAAACAAGATCAAAAAATGGTATTCATAAACCGAAGGTTTACACTGCCTTTCTCACTGGCCCTCCTACTTCTCCAAACATTCCAACTTTGCCATTGTCATTAGATGAAGCTCTTGCTCATGATGGATGGTACAAGGCTATGGCTAAGGAGTTTGATGCTATTCTTGGTAAAAACACGTGGATTCTTATACCACCTGATTCCAGTCAAAAAGTTATCAGTAACAAGTGGGTTTTTAGGGTTAAACTCAATCCTGATTACTCTTTGGATAAGTTGAAGGCTCGGTTGGTTGCTAGGGGCTTTGAACAAATGGCTGGTGTAGATTTTGTTGAGACTTTTAGTCCGGTTGTTAAACCATCTACCATCAGATTGATGTTCTCTTTGGCTGCTACAAAAGGTTGGGATATCAAACAAATTGATGTCAACAATGCTTTTTTAAATGGAAAGCTTACTGATACTATTTACATGGCTCAGCCGGCTGGGTTTGAGGATCCTGAGCATCCTCATTATGTCTGCAAGCTAACAAAGGCACTCTATGGGCTGAAACAAGCAGTTGAGAACTGAGATCTGCAATCTTGGTTTTACGCGATCAGCTTCGGATTTCTCTTTATTTCATCAGAAAACTGGTTTTGGGATCACTCTTATCCTCGTTTATGTGGATGATATTTTGGTTACTGGGGATGATCCAGTTATGGTGCAGACTGTTGTTGATACCTTGCATAACAAATTCTCGGTCAAAGATCTCGGTCATGTTAGCTATTTTCTGGGAATAGAAGTTCATCGAGCTGCTGCTGGTTTTGCCTTGTGTCAAAGAAAATATATTCATGAGTTGCTTGTCAAAACAAAAATGTTGAACTGCAAGCCATGTTCTACACCGATGACTCCAGCCACGAAATTATCTAGAGTCTCTGGAGATCCTTTTGAGGATCCTACTCTTTATCGCAGCACAGTGGGTGCTCTTCAATATCTCACATTGACTAGACCCGATATTGCTTTTGCTGTCAATAAACTTAGTCAATTTCTTGCAACTCCAACCACTTTGCATTGGGCTGCTTGCAAACGATTGCTCAGGTATCTAAAGGGTTCAGCTTCTCTTACTCTAAATTTTCTCTCCTCGTCTTCTTCTCAACTGGTTGCATACTCGGATGCGGATTGGGCAAGCTGCCTTGATGACAGAAGATCTACGGGTGGTCATTGCATTTTCTTGGGCTCCAACTTACTTTCCTGGTCTGCTAAGAAACAGGATGTGGTGTCCCGAAGCAGTGCCGAGTCTGAGTATAGAAGCATGGCAAATGCAACTACTGAGTTGGTTTGGCTAGCTTCTCTTTGCACTGAACTTGGAGTTTCTATTTCTGCTCCACATAAGCTCTGGTGTGATAATGTTAGTGCTCTTGCCTTGGCTAATAATCCGGTGTTTCATGCTAGAACCAAGCACATTGAAGTGGATGTTCACTATGTTCGTGAAAAAGTGCTTGATCAAACTATTGATTTTGGTTATGTGCCGTCAGGAGAACAACTTGCGGATGTGTTTACTAAAGCACTTGTTGATTCTCGGTTTTGCTCGCTTCGCAGTCGCTTAAATCTTGCCGAAAGTGATTCAGTTCTTAGTATGAAATCTGCTACATCAGATCCTGGCTAGGATTCACGGGGGAATATTGGTTTATTTAAGTCACATGCACAGAGTCTATGTTACGTCATTTATATGACGATTATGGTTGTTAAGTAGTTGTTAAGAATCATTAAATAGTTTGTTAGGTAGTTAGTTTGTTTTACCTTTCATTGGGCTTTCAAGATAAAAGCTCTTTGTAATCTTCATGTTTACGCATTCTTCATATTGATAAACAAGAGTTAAAATCTCAATTTTCTCTCGGCTTGGATTATCTCAATAATTACCAACTGTTATACATCTTATATTTTTTAGTGATTTAATAAATGATAAATGAAAATCTTATCATGTCATCAAGACGAATAGCACGTGAAAAAAGATGTAGCGGATAATTGTAGATGTTTATTTCAATCTCAAATGTTTCGTCAAAAACTCAATTTAAATGTTCCAACTTAACGTACCCCCTTGTTTTTTGCTAATCTTGATGCGACAAAATATAAAAATATAAAATTATAAAGTATATGATGTATGAAACACTAATGAAGAGTCTCTTTAATACTTGTTCTTTATGTGTGTTTTTTGTTGAGGATAGAAGAGTCTCTCGCATCAAACAATGGTGTATGAATGCGTGTCCCACCACAACAATCCTACCATTCTGCGGCGATCGGTTTGCTATATCACGACAGTGTGGAATCCTATAAGATTCATGGTCCACCTCGGGTTTGTCCAAGTTGATCAAATTGTCGGAAGCAGATGGTGATGAGTGGATTAAATCTCGAGCAATGGAGTTAGCACTTAGCGATGAGTCTCGTGATGGTCTTGTGCTGCTGATTGAGTCGTTTCATCGTCATCTGCCGTCCGTTGCCAAAATTGTCTTCGGTGGAAGGCGTAGTGCAGAGGTTTTTTGATCTGTTGCCAGCTGTTTTCTGCTTCTTGGTTTGGATGTTGTCTTCGTATATACTCTTTCCGTTCCATCTAAGATAGCTTATTCATTTTAGATTGTCTCATTCAAGTTGATTTGTTTTCTTTTAGCAAATAATTATCTCTTCAAACGATATGAATCCTATCTACGTTTATCATTTTAACCTCTTCATATCCTTATCCTAAATAATCCTGCATAAAAAAATAAATCATCTTAAATGAGTCGGACAAAATATATAATAAGCGTCTGTCATTGTTTCTTACACGTATCATATATGTTTGTTTTTGTGTCGTAGAGAATAGAGGGGAAATGTGTACATGTCGTCAGTCAGAAAAAGATGGGACATTCATCAGTATATGAGACAAACTAACGCATGTTTCAAACATGATGTTTGCCTGAATATTGTTTCCTTGGCGCCTCAGTTTCATTTCACAGATGCATATTACTTGTATATCTTATATAAGATAATGTGCATAGCGAGATCATCCGATCATAGCGAGACCATCCGGTCATTATAGCGATACTGTTGAATGATCGGATGGTCTCGCTATGCACAATAAGAGCACTCCACGAACCCTAGCCGCCTAGGGTTAGATAATGTAATTAATTATTATTAAATAAGATTTAGTATTTTATTAAAATTAATAAACTCAGTTTTGAATTTAAATCATAATTTTAAATTAATAAAACCCTAATTATCTTTACTCATCCTATTTAATATCTAACCACCTTAATTAATAAACTATAATGGGCAAACGATGATGAAGCGCCTCATTCTAGTTATCGTTCACCCACGCCTTGATTGGAAATGAGAAATGAGAACAAATTTTTACCATTGATTTTTGAAGATGTGTGGTTGTGATTAGATCAAATTAGACTATAATGATAATTATAGAATATTACGAAAATAACCGTCCCTTAATTATAGAGATTGTGATAATTTAATCTTAAACCATTGAATAATGACAAATGGATGATGGAGATGAATTCTTATTTCTTATTTTAAGGGGATTTGGATTATAACTCATCCATATATATATATATATATAGGGGTTGGATCCAGTGAGAACTCATCTGTTTTTAGAACTTGAGAACCATGCATAAGGCGTTGAAGATAATGCACAAAAAGTATAAAGTTGTGCAACGAAAACTTTCTAAAATGGTTGCACAACAAACTAATTTTAGAAAGTTTTCGTTATGCACAACTTTATTCCGCTTTGTGCATCATCTTCAACGTCTTATCATGGTTCGCAGAGTCATAAAAAAGATGTGGTTCTCATTGATCCACTCCCTATATATATATATATATATATATATATATATATATATATATATATATATATATATGGATTGGTTATAGAGAACCACCTCTTAGATAAGAACTAAGAACCAATAACTACCGTTAGATTAAGTAAGATCGGACGACACATAATTATTTAATGATAAAAATAGTCAAATCCTAAATTTTCGTTATTTGGATATTCCACATTCTATTTTTCGTTGTTCATATAATTCATGTTGTTATGCATATAATCATAGTTCTTGTGCATGCTATTCATTCCAATTCATTGTTATGTTCATGTAATTCATGGTGTTATGCATATAATATTAGTAATTATGCATACGAGAATAATTACAAAATCAATATACAAATCCCTTGATTTTAGGGTTAAGCGGTTATCATTAAATTATGAGGATAATTAACTATTTATAATTAATCTTGACCATTAGATTATAAAATGAATGGACCACATTAGTTCTTAGTTCTCAAAAAGTTGGAGTTCTCATTTGATCCACTCCTATATATATATATATATATATATAGGAGTAGATCAAATGAGAACCATCTTTTTGAACTCTCTGAACCATGATAAGGCGTTGAAGATGATGCACAAAGCGGTATAAAGTTGTGCATAATCTAAAACTTTCTAAAATTATTTTGTTGTGCAACAATTTTAGAAAGTTTTCGTTATGCATAACTTTCTGTTTTGTGCATCATTCTTCAACGTATTATGCATGGTTCTCAAGTTCTCAAAAGAGATAAGTTCTCACTGGATCCAACCCCTATATATATATATGGGTTTATTATAGGGAAAACCCCCTCTAAAATAAGAAATAAGAACTTATCCTCATCTTAGATTTCATCTAATCTAATGGATAATATTTAATTCATGCTTAAAATGAGTGATTATTTTTATACTATTTTATGGTTTTACGTGTTAGGGGTATTAAGGTAAATTTAAATATTCGTCTAAACCCGATTTTTCGCTCAAATCTGATTCACCTTTTCTCTCATGAAAATAGTAGTTGTGCATATGATTATAATGGTTGTACATAAGATTGTAAATAGTTATGCGAAACAAAATAGTAGCTAAGAATCAAACTTATAAAATTTAGAATCCATATTTAAATAATAATTAACGTAAAAAAGTAAAACTACATTGAATTATAATTAATATAAAATTATATTTTATCTTAAAATAAAGATCATAAACAAGAACATCGCATTGAAAACTCGCAATTCGTGGGTGGAAAAAATGATATATAAAACTATGATTATTTTCATAATTCGGCTAATGTGCATAACTAATAATAGTTGTGCATATGATTGTAATGATTGTGCATAATGGTCATATGTGCGTGATATTTAAAGGTAACTATGCAAACATGTTTTAAATATGAATAATGTAGTTCAGTACTGTGCACTACAATCAGTAAAACAATGCATAAGAATCAACAAACTCGATGATACCAAATTATTTGCTATAATTTTATCCGAAAAAATTTATAGTGCAATATTCAAAAAATTATGTTTTCGATTTTTTTAAGAAAAATCAAAACAAATGAAAAGCATAAATCTCTGCAAATAAATACGTACCATAAATATAGCATATAATCCCATATTTTTAGGAAAAGTCGGTTACACTCAATAATAATTTTACTATATTAACCTTTTCAAAAAAGCTGTAAAATTATTCCAAAATATGTATAAATCTCAACCATCAAATCAAACAAAATATCGTCCATGATTAGTTCTTATTTCTAAAAAAATAAGTTCTCATTTGATTCATATATATATATATATATATATATATATATATATATATATATATGGGTGGTTATAGAGAACCACCCTATATAGAAAATAGGAACTAATCTACACCATCAAAATTAGTAGATTTAATGGTTGAGATTAAGAATCAGTAAATAACGAATTATGAATTAATTACGATATTAATACACGTATTTCTATATTTACGTGTGAATAAGGGTTATTTAGTAATTTTATTGCACAAAATCGTAACTCTCTCTCTCCTTTCCGAAATTTCCGAAATTTTAGTGATTTAGTAATTTTATTTCTATATTCACGTATTTCCGAAATAATGGTTATGCATATGAAATACGTTTATTATGCATATGAAATCGGAAGACGTATTGTATTCATTTCCCTCTGATAAATGTTTATGCATATGAAATACGTTTATTATGCATATGAAATATATCTATTGTGCATACGAAATCGGAAGACGTATTTTATTCATTTCCCTCTGATAAATGGTTATGCATATGAAATACGTCTATTATGCATATGAAATACGTCTATTATGCATACGAAATCGGAAGACGTATTGTATTCATTTCCGTCTGATAAATGGTTATGCATAGGATATACGTTTATTATGCATATGAAATACGTCTATTATGCATACGAAATCGGAAGACGTATTGCATTCATTTCCCTCTGATATGGAATAAACTACAAGACGATAACTAGTAGATAAAACAATTTATTGATATGGAATAAACTACAAGGCGATAACTAGAAGACGGTAATTAACAATTACGATATGGAATAAACTACAAGACGATAACTAGTAGATAAAACAATTTATTCTTGTATACAATCTTTATGGATATGGAATCCCATAATTATAGGATGTTTACGGTTATATATGAAAAATTGACTAAAATATCCTTATTATTACAATTATATAATTTGAGCGTGGTTTCCATCCATTTAATCAAAACCGTCGATTACCATAAATTAACAAAGCAGATTAGTTCCTAGTTCCTAATTTATTTGTGGTTCTCAATTGATCCATCCCCTATATATATATATATATATATATATATATATATATATATAGGGGTTGATTATAGGAGAGCCATCACTAAGATGAGAACTAAGAACTAATCATCACCCTAGATTTCATCCGATCGATGGATTATATTTAATCATGCTTAAAAGCGAGTTTGACTATTTTATCTTGTTTTATGGTTGTAAGCGTGTTAGGGGCAATAAGGTCATTTTAAATATTCATCATATCCCTAATTTTTCGTATTCTTTATCTATAATTCGATTTTCTTTCCGAAAATAGTAGTTGTGCATAAGATTGTAATGATTGTGCATAAGATTGTTAGTACTTATGTGAAGCGAAATAGGGAGTAATTAAGAATCAAACTTAAAATTGAGAATTATTGTTTGAACAATAATTAATGTAAAATAAAATTTATAAAATTACCTACAAATAAAGATCACATATAAAATTTGGCACTACAAATCCTCAATCCGTGAGTGAGAAAAAATGATAGATATACAAGTATGGTTATTCATGTGATTTGGGTAATATGCATAACTATATAGTAATTGTGCATAAGATAGTATTTGTGCAAATAAATGGATTAATATGCATAATGTTTAGTATAGTGTGCACAAACAGAATGATTTAACGCATAAGCATAAACTCGAAAAAATGCATATAAAAAAAGATATACAAAATCAAAATATCATAAATATAAAAGGAAATAACTTAAAATACTCAAAAAATCGGTTACATAGAAACAAAAAATCATAATAATATCCTTAATAATAAAATCTAAAAATCAAATACTTAACAAATCTAAAAAATCTTGACCATTAAATTACACAAAATAAACGCACTAGATTAGTTCTTAGTTCTCAAAATATATATGGTTCTCATTTGATCCATCCTATATATATATATATATATATATATATATATATATATATATAGGATAATTACGTAACATTATATAATAACAATAATTATTATTATAATTTTTATTATATTGTTTTAGTTTATTTTATTTTTATTTTGAGTAAAACTCCATTAAATTAAGGGAGCCTAACTTATATACCCATCTTTCAAAATATATGTACCACTCATATCCATCCTAAAAATCAACTACACCCCATACCCAAACCTATTAAAAAACTATATTTTGACTCAAAAGTCTGAAATTTGCAGACGATGTGACGTGAGATGGAGAGGGAATTGATTCTCTTTTTTTCCTGTGCATTTAACGCTTTTTGACCAACATTTATCACATAGATTTAAGATTTTCTTCACTCTCTCGCAATTTCTCTCTCAATTTGATTCGGTTTTCAAAATTTTGAAACACTCTTCGCAATTTTTTCACGCAAGGATAAGAAGATATTGTAGAAAGATAAGAAGAGACCGTGAAAAACAACCGGAGGTAATTCTCATAATGTTACTTGTTTACGGTCGTGGGAGACAACAATTTCGACCGGAAATGCAGTTTTCAACAGGAGACAACAAATTGTTTCAATATATACATATTAATCGTTGTTTCGGTCGAATAAACCATCTTTCGATCGTGAAGCCTTCTCCGTTCGACCGGGAGAGAAGGCTCACGACCGAAAGATGGTTTATTCGACCGAAACAACAAATTGTTTCAATAAAATTTAATTAATTGATTCGAAATTAATTAATTAGGAAACATAAAATTAAAATCTTGACGAAACATATTCAATTCCGAAATTAATTAATTGATTCCTTGATTTGATCGTAGGAAACATCAAATTGGTCGGCCAAATCGAGGATCATCGATCGAAATTTCGATTTTGAAGCACAATTAATTAATTAATTGATTCCTTGATTCGGTCGACCGGAAACATCAAATTGATCGGCCGAATCGAGGATCATCGATCGAATTTTCGATTTTGAAGCACAATTAATTAATTAATTGATTCCTTGATTCGGTCGATAGGAAACATCAAATTGGTCGGCCGAATCAGGATCATCGACCGAATTTTCAATTTTGAAACACAATTAATTAATTAATTGATTCCTTGATTCGGTCGATCGGAAACATCAAATTGGTCGGCCGGAATCAAGGATCATCGGCCGAATTTTCGATTTTGAAGCACAATTAATTAATTAATTGATTCCTTGATTCGATCGATCGAAACATCAAATTGGTCGATCGAAATCGGATCATCGGCCGAATTTTCGATTTTGAAGCACAATTAATTAATTAATTGATTCCTTGATGATCGCGATTTCGATCCGACCAATTTGATGTTTACTACCGATCGAATCAAGGAATCAATTAATTAATTAATCGTGCTTCAAAATCGAAAATTCGATCGATGATCCTGACTTCGATCGATCAATTTGATGTTTCGGTTGGCCGGAATCAAGGAATCAATTAATTAATTAATTAATTGTGCTTCAAAATCGAAAATTTCGATCGATGATCCTTGATTCCGGTCGACCAATTTGATGTTTCCGATCGATCAAATCAAGGAATCAATTAATTAATTAATTGTGCTTCAAAATCAAAATTCGATCGATGATCCTTGATTCGGCCGACTAATTTGATGTTTTCGATCGATCAAATCAAGGAATCAATTAATTAATTAATCGTGCTTCAAAATCGAAAATTCGATCGATGATCCTTGATTCGATCGACCAATTTGATGTTTTCGTCGACCGAATCAAGGAATCAATTAATTAATTAATCGTGCTTCAAAAATTGAAAATTCCGGTCGATGATCCTTGATTCCGGTCGACCAATTTGATGTTTCCGGTCGACCGGAATCAAGGAATTAATTAATTAATTAATTGTGCTTCAAAAATCGAAAATTTCGGTCGATGATCCTTGATTCCGGTCGACCAATTTGATGTTTGCGGTCGACCGGAATCAAGGAATCAATTAATTAATTAATCGTGCTTCAAAAATCGAAAATTTCGGTCGATGATCCTTGATTCCAGTCGACCAATTTGATGTTTCCGGTCGATCGGAATCAAGGAATCAATTAATTAATTAATTAATTGTGCTTCAAAAATCGAAAATTTCGGTCGATGATCCTTGATTCCGGTCGACCAATTTGATATTTCCGGTCGACCGGAATCAAGGAATCAATTAATTAATTAATTGTGATTCAAAAATCGAAATTTTCGATCGATGATCCTTGATTCCGGTCGACCAATTTGATGTTTCCGGTCGACCGGAATCAAGGAATCAATTAATTAATTTCTGGAATTGAATATGTTTCCGGTCAAGATTTTAATTTTATGTTTCCGGAATTAATTAATTTCTGGAATCAATTAATTAAATTTTATGTTTCCGGTCAAGATTTAATTTTATGTTTCCGGAAATTTTATGTTTTCGGTCAAGATTTAATTTTATGTTTCCGGTCAAGATTTAATTCATATTAAATTTTATCTTTCCGGAAATTTAATATATCAACATAATACTAATTTAATATGTTTCCGGTCAAAATTTAATTAATTTTCCGGTCAAACATAAATGAATGGATGTAATTAATATTTTTCCGGAGTTAAATTTATACCATTCATTTCGCAATCATTTACTGATTTACATGTTTTGTCAATGTCACAATTGACATCGAAACTAACGAACTCTGTACATATATATTAAAAAAGTAATGGATATCTGATGTATCGATTTTTCAAATGGTTATATCGCATACACACTTTTACAAAAGTGTGTACTTGTATATATTTCGCCTTAAATTAATTACATTATCTGAACTCGCTGCTTCGTGAGCATAAGATCCTGCAAAATTTTGATTATCCGCAGCACTCCAAATTCACACCTTTCAGTGCTTTCAAATGGCGACATCTCAATCCCAGTAATATCTGTTTGGCTCAAAAACAAATTCCACTTCTGTAATATCTCCAAACTCGTCATCCGCTTTTCTCCATTCCCACCCAAAATGGCGATATCTTTAGCGGCGACAATCACCACAACCGCCTTCCGGCCACGCCCTCTTCTTCATCTGAAAACTCGAAGCTTTCGCACTTTTCTTCTCTTCAGTTCCCGTCGGAACTCCGAAATTTCGGAGCCAGTACGTTAAATCTCGGCTGCGATGTCGTACGCTTGCTCTGGTAATTACACATCGTGAAATAACGAAGAAATTTTGAATATACTTTTGTGATGAAGCTCGTTAATTTTCTGTTAAATTCCTGTGCAATGTATAAAAGATGTGCTTCGTTTGGTATGGTAATTGTTGTGTATTATGAGAATTTTAATGACTTGTTCTAATTATTTTCTCTCAGATTGATGTCTGGTGTCAATTTGGTTTTTATTGATTCATTATACACGTTTTTATGATGGAGTTAAGGAGCTCTAATTTTGCTGCTAATTTCTGTGCTATGTGTGAAAATTGTGAAATTCATGTGGTATGCTAATGATTATGAATTATGAGAATTTTAGTGACTTGCTTTTCTTCTTGTTTATGCTCTGTCAGATTGACGTCTGGTGTCAATTTGATTACGTCTTTCATCCAAAAATTGAGACACAGATTTTTTATGAATCTCGAGATGTAAGTTGTGCCTGTTTATGCTTTTATTGGAAAAATGAGTAGTAGAATTTAATGCAACTGAACTGATTAGCTCAGCCCAAATTAGTTGATTTGGTTTATGTTTCGTACTTTCAATTGAATTACTTATACATACATCATTGAAGTAAATGAAGAAGGTATGTGCATAACTGAGTCTGCCCAGGTTTTCCAAGTTGCCTTTTTATGGAAATGTGTGAGTTGTATCTATCTCAGGTTTTGATGTTGAAGAAGAGTCTGCGTGTTTTGGATGATTAATATGTGTGACTGGTATTCATCAGGTTGCATCGAAGAACCAGACGTTTCGACATTTGATGAGTTGTTGCTAAAATCTGATAAACCAGTGTTGGTGGACTTTATGCTACTTGGTAAAGTAAATTTTTTCTTTAATTTTTTTTGTTTTGCTTTTGTTGCTAGGATAAATGCTGATAGTGTTTTCAATTTGTAGAAGAATTGTAGTAAAATATGAAACCCCCATGTCTCATTTTAGTTTTTGAAGTCGTATTTGCAAGAAAACTCAGCATTGTATATGGGGAAGCTAATTCTGTTTTTGCCTTTCCTAGGTGTGGTCCTTGCCAGTTCATGGTTCCTGTACTGGAGCAAGTCAGTGCTTCAATGATAGATAAGATCCAAGTTGTGAAAATCGACACAGAGAAATATCCTGCCATTGCTGACAAGTATCAGATACAGGCATTACCTACATTCATCTTGTTCAAGGATGGGAAACCATTTGACCGCTTTGTAAGTGATGATTTTGTTTCATAGCACTTCTTCAAGCTTAGTTTCGGTATGTATAAACTTTGTATCTATCCTTTAGTGATTGCACACCAACTAGTTTGGAGCACATTATTTAGGATGTGTTTTTGGGGTGGCATGCATTATTAGACTCCTGAAGGCTCTAGATCAGAGGGTCTTGTGATGATTTCGGGTTTCTAATTACAAATACGACATAGTATGTGCATTGGACAAAGGTTAATCTAGTTAAGCTGGCTAATGGTTGTTATAGTTAATGAGGGACACAATCCGAGGATCAAATTGGTTATCTTGAATTCTTGATCATTTTTGCTGTTCGTTCTCACGTCTTAACTCTCAACTGCCTAAGTATGCAAAGATTGAGGGACATGACGCTTCTTAGATGAAAATAAGTCGGCATTATTCTTTGTGGTTTTTGTTATAAGGTTCAAATTGACTGATATATTGGCAGTTCTTTTTTGCTATTCCTTGTTGAAAGGAAATTTTGTTGGCTTCAAAATGATATTATTTACACTGCTCTTTTCCATCAATTGTTTGTCGTTTCTGCTAAACTTTTTCTGGCAAATTCGACGTTCAGGAGGGTGCAATGGGTGCAGACCAGCTCATCGAACGCTTGAGGCTTCCTACAAGTTAAATAGTAACATCGTGAGGTGAACTCATGTACATCCCAAGAAAATTAGCATCATGAAGGGAATAAAATATACATTTGCTCATACTGATTAATGATATTCTTGATCCATTTCCCTTAGAAAAAGGTTCTATTTGTTTAATATTTCTGCTGCTAGGAATGTAACACTTTATATCGAATTGTGATTGAGGCTGAGAACACATCGAAATTTGTCTTCAGTTCTATTGTAATGATAATTTTGTGCAAATTTCATCTCATTATTTCATTAATATCTTGAACTAAACCCTCCAAACATAACCAAAGACTTGAAATATCAACTATTACGTGTATAATAATCAAACTCAAAAATCATCTTTTTCATGATCCATCAGTTCCCAAGAACCATCTTCCAACTGCACCATGCCTTTGTTTCTGTCACACCACCATGAGTCAGGAACACAATGGTCATCTTTCAAACAATCCATATGCTTATTAACCAAAGCAATATCTCTCTTAACTTCAAGCTTGAAACCCCCTTTACTCCCTTGTGTCCCTGCAACTCCATGCAAGTACCCTTCCAAGGCATGCCAGCTGTTCAAAGTTCCCGGGATCTTCAAGTAGCCTGATTTCCTGTGTCGATCCCCAGCTCCTCCCGACTTCCGTGTACCCTAACAACGGGTAGGTCGGGACGACATCTCTGCATTCCTCACGCGCGGGACGTAAGATTCTGCAAGTTCGAGAAGAATCTCTTGAACTTGTCGTCCCCTCGCGGGCTGGCGAAGACGAGGCTGTAACAGGGCATGCCTTGTTGGGCATGCCCTTAGGCTTGTTGTATCCATTTGTGACAATGTCAACTGCATTCAAAGTAGCAACAGCACCACCTAAACTGTGCCCAGTTATAGTTAAGCTGATCTCCTCATTCTTGTATTCGTCTACTAGTCTCCTCACCTCAGTCAGAACCTAATCACAGACAAATTCCTCCGTCACATGTTCTATTTCTTGTCTGAAAAACAACCATTTTATCAACAATGTTGTTGCCGTAAAATACACGAATTTTGGATCTTTTTAGTTTTGCGCATGAACATTAGGACTTGTTCCACACTACACGAACCTTACTTTTTTCCGAGTTTGCATGTGAAATTTTAAACTTGTCCCATAATACAGGAACTTTACCATTTTCTGGATTTTCTCTGATCACAAATCAAAACTGACATAGCAGGCACATGGAAAATCAAGATTGTTGTTTGGATTTTGAGATTTGCAAGAAAATCCATCAAAAGTAAAGTTCGTGTATCTTGGGACAAATTTTAAAGTACAAATTCAAAACCAAAGTAAAGTCCATGTTTTTGGGACAAGTTTTAAAATCTGTGCAAAGCTAAAACCGCCGAAAGTTTGTGTATTTTTAGGCAACCTCTTATAATAATGTATTGCAAGAATCTTTATACCTGGTTTCTAGCACTGGCTTTATTGAAAGGTGATCTTGGATCATCAGAGTATAGATTGAATACCAACCGAGATGCACCTTAACCTCACAATTCCTCCAAAACATCAGGTGCAGAAACTAACGCGAACTCAAATCATTACTCCATTCGAAAGTCATGATTGTGCCCTCCACGCGATCAATATGTCCCTCCGCCTAATGCAGCCTTCCCTTCGTCCGTGGCCACAGCTACAAAGCCGATCCAGTTTGATTCCTTGCTCCACGCCTCTCTAGACCACGATTTGATTATGAAGGCATCGGGCAGCTGAGTTGATGAGGTTGCATAGAAATACTTAGTGACACGGTACTTGAAAGGGTTGCCCTTGTCCACCCCAACTCGAGAGAAGAGGCTGTCCTTTGCATATCTGCTGCTCCCGGCATACTTTGAGGCCCTCTCGGAGTTGAAAGTGTCGAGGTTGCTTGAGCCATCTGACCGTAGTGAATTATGTAGCGACGAAGATCAAGGTCCAGAGGGTCTAGCAGACCGTCCCAATGGTTTAGGCCACTTAGAATCTTCCATCTATTGGCAATACTTGAAGTGGCTGCTTTCTTGTCTGTGCTGCTTGTGCTTCTTTTCCTTCTCTTGAAGCAATGCAGCATTCTGCTTTTACCTAATCAATGCGCAATAGTCATGTTTCAATTTCAATTCAATGATAAATGAAGTGATTCAGATGGGGTGTGATGATGTTCATTCAGATTTTTGCTAACTTGTTACAGTTCTTTATTTTTTCTAAAGATAAAGAATTTACGCCTAAAAATTAAAAAGTAACATAATCTCTTCAACATCATGAATAGCAATGGAAATAATGAAGGGAGTCAAATAAATAGTTTTATGAAATTCTTTTTTGTTTGGTACTAAGATTTAAATGCATACCTTGGAGAATCATATTAGAATATGCTTATCTCCAGTAAATAATTACATGTAGATATACATAAGCACAAAATCATAAGACAAAAAACACAGTTAAAAGGAAACAATATCTAGTATATATAGCAGCTAGATGGTTCATTATATTATAAAAGGAGTTTGACATAACATGAAACAGCTGAAACCAGCATAAGACATCAAAAAATACCTCGAAAAATCAAACTGCAACTTTTTCATAAATGACTAATTATTAGTTTCTGCAGATGGGGGAGCTTTAAATAGTGGAATGTATGTACCTATGTTTGTTATGTAAAAGGAAAGCCTAAAAATTTGATTTATAACATGTGTTTCTAATTAACATCATATATAAACACACACACACACTCACACAAACAAACAAAGAGAGCTAAAGTTTTGGCAATGTTGGAGTAGGTTGAAGTGTCAATTTACGTTTTCAGATTCTTGGATTCAAAGGGCAATATATCTAAACCTAGAAGCAACCATTATTCTCTGTAATTTGTTAACAATGACGCTTAATCTACAACGACAGGAAACATCATCTTAATTTGAGATCCATTTACATATATGCATATAATGTAGGATTAATATTGTAAAAGTTACTATTGAGATATTTACGAGAAACCTAATTTGAAATTACATTTACCTCCTCGAGTAGTACTTCCTTTTTTTTTATCTTTTAATGAATACGTTTTGCAGCAGATTTTCTGTAGAACTCGTGTATATATATATAGGGAGTAGTTATTGTAAAAACCATCATTAACCTATAAACTACGAACTCTTGAAACTGTCTGAATTTACCGTGAAAGCATTTGAATTCGCCATGTAAGTGTCTGAATTCAGAAAAATAAAAATTCGCATCTCATGTGATTCGAATCCAAACGTTTGAATCCATCAAGTAAGATGATGCATTCACCATAAATCTTCACTAATCAATGGTTGAAAATGGTTATTATTTTATACTTCAAGATTGGTTTGTATTTGAACAATTTTTAGCCATTGATAAAATAAGTATAAAATAAGAATCATTTGTATATAGGAATGAGATCAAATACAAAGCAATCTTAAAGTATAAAATAAGACTCATTTTCAGCCATTGATTCGTGAAGATATACGGTGAATGCATCACCTTACTTGATGATTTCAAACGCTTGGATTCGAATCCCATGAGGGACAAATTTTTATTTTTCTGAATTCAGACACTTACATGACGAATTTAGATATTTTCACGGTGAATTCAGATAGTTTCAATAGTTCGTAGTTTATAGAGTTAGGTTCAAATGAGAACCATTTTTATCCTAAAAACTAAGAATCAAATGATTTCGTTATGAAAGTTGATGAATCCGTTGAGAAAATTATTGAATTCAAAAATTCATAATTTTTCAACCGGGTTCGAATCTCATGACAGGCGAAAATTCTATTTTTTTGGATTCATCAATTTTCTCGTGAATTCATCAACTTTCACAATGAATTCATCATTTTTGGTTCTCACGTTCTCATGATAAAAATGGTTTTCACGTTAACCCTCTATATATATATAATAAAGTTGATGAATCCAAAAAAATAAAATTTTCGCCTCTCATGGGATTCGAATCCTAGTAAAAAGTTTCAAATTTTTGAATTCAGTAATTTTTCCAACGGATTCATCAACTTTCATAATAAATTCATTTGATTCTTAATTTTTAGGATAAAAATGGTTCTCATTTGAACCTAACTCTCTCTCTCTCTCTCTCTCTCTTATATATATATATATATATATATAGGGAGTGGATCAAATGAGAACTCCAACTTTTTTGAGAACTAAGAACTAATGTGGTCCATTCATTTTTATAATCTAATGGTCAAGATTAATTATAAATAGTTAATTATCCTCATATTTTAATGATAACCATTTAGCCCTAAAATCAAGGGATTTGTATATTGATTTTCGTAATTATTCTCGTATGCATAATTACTACGATTACATGCACAACATTATGAATTACATGAACATAACAATGAATTGGAATGAATAGCATGCACAAGAACTATGATTATATGAATAAGAACATGAATTATACGAAAAACGAAAAATAGAATGTAAAATATCCAAATAGCGAAAATTTAGGGATTTGACTATTTTTATCATTAAATAATTATGAGTCGTCCGATCTTATTTAATCTAACGGTGGATATTGGTTCTTAGTTCTTATCTAAGAGGTGGTTCTCTCTATAACCAACCCCTATATATATATATATATATATGTAATTTTCAGTCTAATTATATTTTACGTTAATCCATATATATAAATTTAGCCTATAACTTTCTAAAAATCAAGAACATGTATTTCCATTAAGAAAAAATTAAGCCAATCTATATAATTGTAATGGAGGAAATAGTAATACTGTACATTAGTGGTTGTATCGTTCCATAACCATGCAATGCAATGCAGGTGAATATTAATTAACTAACTAGATGCTCATGGAAGCTAAGTAAGTAGAAGACCTTAAAATAGTCGATCTCAAGAAATACTAAATATGTAAAGATAGAACGTGATATAACTAATTTATTTATTTTTAACTAACTTGCTGTCTAAACATTCTTGAACTAGTGGTTAACTTATTGTTAGTAATGTTGTCTGGTTGGTGTTGGAAACTATTTGCTTTGAATCTGAATTATGTCGGGGAAGACGTTGCTTTTAAGTAAGAAAATAAGCCAATTTGAGGAAGATGCTTGCAAGTCTCCCATTTTTAAAGCTAAACGATAAGTCCCTAAACATATAAAAATGTTCAAGTTTCAGTTTCCTACCTTCGTCCGTTTAAACGACCAATTGTATTTCTCAATTTTGGCAAATACAATTAAGTGATTTAATTGAGATTTATAAGGCTACAAAAGTTAGGAACAAAATAGAACTAGCCCTTTCTGAATTTGACTTCTTATTCAAATTAGTTGAGAAATACGAAGTTGGAATAATTGATCTCCGAACGTATATTCCTTATACAATCTTACATGTATAATACTCAAGTTAGTTGAGATAGACGAAGTTGGAATAATTGATCTCCAAGTGTATATTCCTTATACAATCGTTACATATATAATACTTAATTTAGTGGGGATAATCACTACTTTTAAGTTGTATTGACATTTACTTTTAGTTCCAAACTGTATGATATGTTCATTGTAAGTTGTAGTGGTGACGATTACATTTCTAGGTGTACTGTTTAGAAACATAAAACTAGTATTAAAGGTGGGGCGTTGTGTATGAAATTACATGTTAAGAGTCGCGATTTAACTCTAAGTAAAGTTGAGTGATCAAAATTCGTTTAGTTGTCATGAACTTGAGGGTGCAAAAATTTTACAAAAACTGGAGGAAGTTTTAGGCTCTTATCTAAGAGGGCACATTTTCATAGGGTTGTCCTTATCTAAGGATGGTTCTTCTTGTGGGCCGACCGTCCTAAATTTGACCCGACCCGAATCGATTAATATTAGTATGTTAATTCGTAATCCATAATAAGTTATGCATTTGTTCATAGTAAATAATACAATGTTGTTTATTCACATAAGTGATATATTTATTTATAACAAGTGATACAATAATATATTTGTTAGAGCAAATGATATATTTATTAAGAGAAAGTGGTACATTTATTATACATATATTTATAAAAAAATGTTATACAATAACACATTTATTCCGAACAAATGATATATTTATTCATAATAAATGATATGTTTATCACAATAAGTGATACAATTATAAATTTATGGACCAGATCGGGTCAGATGGATTTGGATCGGATCGACCCGTGAAATGCCCGACCTTAGGTATGATCGATCCTACCCAAGTATTTGTGCTTAACTAAACATAGGGAGATTATGCATTTTCAAAAATAAATAAGAAGTTATTTGGATATTGCCCTTAATTTATTTTTTATGTCATGGACTAAGCTATCCTAAATAAACTAGTTGTTCCATGCCCTCATTTGGCCCAACTTGAAGAATCATAAAAGAAAAATATCAATGATGATTTTGGTGACGTCTAAGTTCAACCACTTAAAATTTCGATTTTCTAAACTTATGAAACTTTATGTCCAGAAATATGGGCTTTGTGAATTCAATAAATACAGTCTTTTTTAGGCTCAATAGCTTAATTTTTTTCACCTATCTACTTTCTAGGCCCATAACTAAATTTCATGCAGTTCTCTTTACAAGTCTAAAAATGGAGATGAAAGCAATCGAAGAAATCGGCATAGGCGAAGACCTCACCCCGCCCCTCTGTCCTCTCGCCGCCGTCCTCCACGACTCCGTCCTCAGCTCCTATTGCTCCGCCTGCTTCTCCACCCTCCCCCCGCAGGCGTTTCCCCCTCTTACCGACGCCTTTCCCGAAAATCCCCGCCATGTTCCAACTGAAACTCTCACTCCTCTCTACTGTACCCTCACCTGCTCCACCGCCGATTCCGCCCTCTATTTCTCCTCCGACGAGCGCCACCTCCTCTCCCTCTTCGCCACCTCTCCTCCTTCCTCGTGGGATTCCTCCGACCTCCGCCTCGCGCTACGCCTCATTCGCATTTTCCAGAACCTTCCACAAGAATGCAGCTCCTCGTCTCAAATATCGTTTCTTGAAGGTAAAAACGAATTCATTTTCCAAGAAAATGAGGAAACCGAAGTCTCAGATGGTTGTATGGAGAGAATCGCCGGCTTGATGACCAATCGCGAGAAGTTGGTTTTCGCAGAAATCAAGAAAAATTTCGGTAATTCCGGGGATTATGATCAAGATTTTGAAGAATTTAAGAGGATTAGAGAGGGAGCGAAGATGATGGCGAGAGCGAGGGGCAAGGATGTAAATTCAGAGAAGCAGGAGGGGTTTGCGTTAGAAGAGATGGTTTTGTGTTTGGTGATGACGAATGCAGTAGAGGTTCAAGAAAGGAATGGATTTTGCATAGGTATTGCTGTCTATGATGCTGCATTTTCTTGGATGAATCACAGTTGCTCTCCGAATTCTTGCTACTGGTTCTTGTTGGGGCCGGGAAACGACGAGCAGCTGCCTCTGAGGATTGCTCCGGCTGCAGAAGGTGGCCGCGGCAGTGGAAATGGTGATGGTTTGATGATGGGAGGAGGAATTTCAGGTATCTCGTGTGAGTAATGTGGTGGATAATTCAATACTTTTTGTTTATGTAGCTGTGGAAGTGATATGAGTTTTTTGTGGTGATGTAGAGAGAAATAGTTATGGCCCAAGAGTTAGAGTTCGAAGTGTAAAGGCTGTTAGCAAAGGTGAAGAGGTTACTATTGCATACACGGATTTGTTGCAATCTAAGGTTGAATTGCATTTCTATTTGGATATCTTGATTTTGGTTGTGTTTTTTTATTTCATGAGATGTCATATTTGCCAAGTTTTTTAATAGTTTTTATTCTTTTATTGTGTGATGTGAACTGTTGAAGAAACAAGATTGTTTATGTTCTACTTAATCTTTCTGAATAATTGCTTCCTTACTTATGTTTAGTTCAGAATGTAAACATTATTATTAGAACTACTAATTGATGAAGAAATTCTGGATATATTAGTTGATTTTTGCCATTTCTGTTGTTAGATGACAGATGAAACTTGGTGAAGTTGTGAAGTGCTTAATGAAGATTTGAGGGAAAATGGTGGACAAGCCAAAACAAAGAAAAGGGTTATGTAGCATTTGAGCACATGTTTATTACTGGGAGAAACCTCTGTTTTTATATTTCCTTTTATTGAGTGTATAAAGGTTTTAAGTAGTTTGACAATTGTCAGTGTTCGTAGTTTCTTGTGTATATTTCTTCCTGATTGGCCTTTCTTGAGCATTTCAGTTTCTCGTGTTATGTTTCTGATGATGCCTTCTCCTGAAAAGCTCCTTTTTGTTCAAGCGTTTATTACTTCTCACTGGCATTGGTTTCTGCAGGAAATGAGACAGGCGGGTCTATGGTTCAAGTTTCGGTTCAAGTGTAGCTGTAAGCGCTGTGTTGCAGTGACTACATGTCACGCGGATTATGCTCTGCAAGTAAGATTATAGTATAGTATGTTGGCTGAATAAATTTGTGTAAATGGAAACAATTAAGTTTAAATTGGCAAGAACTCTGATATGGTTTTTCTCCGTATGCAAAATGAATCATTTCTTGTTCACTTTTCTCTGCATTGTACATGTATTTATAGATTGGCAAAGTTTGTTGGCTCCTTGCTTTATCTTCGACATAGCCCTCAACTCTCTTGGTTTGCAACTTTTTTTCGTGTTGCATTGGACTTTCTGAAAATAATTCAGAAGATTATGTGTTTGTTCTTTGCCATCTGTTCGTCTCTCCTCCAACTATTGTAACCTAGTTGTGAGCCCTTTATTGGAACTTCAGGTCATGGCCATCTATGATTGTCCTTTATTCTTCTTTTTCCTGTGTAGGCACATAATGCCGAGATTCCAGAATGTTTAGATGACGAAACAGAGAAGCTGATTCAAAACTCTGCCTTTGATGATGCCATTACTGACTTCCTATCATTTGGTGACTCAAAATCATGCTGTCAGAAGCTTGAATTCTTACTTTGCGATGGTGACTTCAATGACAAGTTACATCAGAGAGTGAAGCTCCATCCTTTTCATCATCTTTCTATCAATACTTATATCACCTTGGCTTCTGCTTATAAAGTTCAAGGAAGGGATCTATTGGCTCTCAGCTTTGAAAGCAAAGGACATAAACTCAAAGCTCTGAACATGTACAAGACAGGTTCTGCGTATTCCTTGTTGCTCGCTGGAGTTGTCAATCATATTTACATGTTCGAACCAGCCATTGTGACGACTGCTGAATATCTCTGGATACACGCAGGGGAGGCGCTGCTCATTCTTGCTAGAAGCTCCTTTCCTGATGATGCCTTCCAACTAGAGTTATCGTCCTTACTAACTCTCAAATGTGATAGTTGTGATCTCGTAAATAGTTCAGAAGAAAATGGGGATAGGCCTGATCAAAAGATGCAGTTATATAACTGCATTGCCAATATAGCCTCAAAAGTTTGGGGCTTTCTTTCTTCCCAAAGTAATTTCTTGAAATATGTTCAGAGCCCGGTCGATTTTGGTTGGCTTGAATCTCCAGCAGGTTTAAAGGTTTCAGATACTGATTCTCAGTTGCAGGTTGATGAGATATGCAGTGATCAAGTGAGGATGAATCTCATTTTGCTGAGCATCCACTGTTTGGAGTATGGTGCTCACTTATCAAGCATCTGTTACGGTTCTTCGGTGGAAACGATTTATCGTAGAGCACTTGATGCTATATATAATGCAAACCTGACTAGAAACGAAATTGATTTTTGATTTTCTTTGTACTTTTCATGCTTGAATGCATCAATTCGAAAAAGTGATGTGATTAGTAATGTTCGTACATGCATACCCCTATTTGTAATCTTGGCCCAATACTTGCTTCTGTGCATTTTTCTTTGAATCAATGATTTTTTAAAACAAGTACAAAATAAACAAAATAATTTTATTGAAAATGAAGCTATAAAATTATTCTCACAATTTATTTCAAAAGAATTAGAAAAAAAGGCCTGATATTACAACAAGTAAAAATTATCCTAAAATATTAAGATTAGAAAAATTAGGATTAATATGAAAAGATATTATAAAGGCAAGAGTAAATTATGTTTGTAAAATAAAAATAAAGTTATCTGAAATTACAATTAGAACAAAAAATGGAGAGTATAGTGTAGAAGATGTAGTAACCCGAGAATCTTTTAGTCTTAATTATAGCCTAATTAAGTACTAATTAAGGGTTTAAAGGCATTGCATCCCTAAAAACTTATAAAGAAGTGTATAATAAATTAGAAAGCGAAAGAAATTCAATAAATTGCTAATCGAATGAATAGAATTTAGAAGAAGTAGATATTATTTAGTAACAAGTTTTATTATGATAAAACAGGAGATATATGGTTAGTATTGTATGTTTGGATGAAAAAAATTCATTAAATAGAAAATGTTCTAAAGAAATGCATTAATTATTTTTATATGAGATTTATTTATAAAATGAAATGGAATAATGTTTAAGCTATTAAATGGCTTAAATAATTTTATTTTATTAATATCTAGTGATAAGGAAATTATTTTATATAATTTTGAAATTTATGAATAAATAGAATAATTATTTGATTATTTGTATATGAAAGAGTTAAATCCATATTTATATGATTTGCATTCAAATAATGGATTTAATTGTTTTGGATCTTTATATTAATGAGAAAATTGAGTTTTGCTATTAAATAATATTAAAGTTCAACAATAATAATTTTAGAGAAATATTTATATAATTTTTGAATTTTTAACAAAAGAAAATAAAATGAATAAATAAATAAATAAATAAATAAAGCTATATATATACAACTTCTAGAACAATATTCATTTAAGATCATCTTCAAGCTCTCTCTTCTCCCTCATTTTCGAACACACACACTACACACACACAAAAAATTTCTTCACTTTTAATCCAAAGTTAAGTGTAGAATTAAGGTGGAAATCACTCCAAAGAAGGTAGATACCTTATTTAATCCAAGTTTTTTGTGATTAAATTTGAAGAACGTGATATTCTTACATACTAGGGTTTTCGAAAATTTCAAGTAAAGGTGAGCAAAAAATCCGAAAACCGAATATCCGACCGAACCATACCGAAATTTAAAATTCGGTTCGGATTTGTCGGATTTTCGGATCAGATCGGATTGGATTTTTTAAATCCGAAAAATCCAAAAATCCGAATTATATATAATTTATATATATAAATAATATTTTATTTAAAATATGTTTAAATTTAATATAAATATATATATATGAATTAACAAAAATTGGTTTCGGATTTTTGGTTTTTTCATAATTTCGGATTTTTCGGTTTGGTTCGGATTTTTGTATAAAAAATTCAGATTTTCGGATTTTGGATTTTCGGATATTCGGTTCGGATCGGATTTTTTCTTTCACAAAATTCGGATTTTTGGATCGGTTCGGATCCGAATGCTCACCCCTAATTTCAAGCTTTAGATTAAGGTTGAATTGTTTAATTTTTGTTATATTTATATATTTCTTTATGCTTATGATGCTTAAATATCATAATCTATGGTTTAAATTCTTGAAATTCATGCAGTTGGTAAAAATCAAGTAAGCATGTATAAACCCTAATTTTGCATGTTAATTATTCGTTATGATTTGATTAAATTGAGTTTAGATATGTGTAATTAAGTGGAAATAAAAATGATTTGGTAAAAGAAATTGAAATAAATTGAATGTATGTACGATCCCTAATTTTCGAAAATTAAGGGGGTTGGATGATCTTTGAGTTCTTGATTTTATTTGATGTATTTGATATGATTTTTGAGAACTAGGATATAAATAATTCTTAAGTTGAATTTATGGGATTTTATGGACTTATTATTGAAAGTTGAAATATTAAAGTTTATGCTAAGTTGCTAAAATTATATGATGAGTTTGATTACGATTTAAATTGATTATGGATTGGTGATCATTGATGATGGATAAGTATATATATGAATTGATTGAAATTGAATTGGTTGTAGATTGAAAAATTCATTTAGTTACATAATATGGTGGTTGAAGGACATGTTTTGAATATGAAATAAATGGAAATGTTTGAACATGTTTTAAGTTTCTAAGTATATATTTAGGCATATGGTGATGATTTGATGGAGTTGGATGAGTGAATTGGGAATGAAATGATGATTCATTTTATAAAACTTACTCTGTCGAAATTTTGTTAGAATTGGAATATTAATAAGATGTTTTGAGAATTAAATTAGTAAACTTATGATAAGTGTATAAGTGAGATTTGTTCACTTGATTGCCTTAAGTTAAGATTTAAAATGTTATGCATTGATGAAACTAAGTATAAGTTACTTAAATTCCTTTGATTATGGCATGTTATGTAACTTACTAAAATTAAAATTTACTAAGGACATAAGTTATTACGGGATGCAATAGCCTAACTTAAGTCTTAGAATTTTGTAAAACTAAGAATAAGATGTAATATGTTCAAGTGAACAAGAATGTAGCTAAGTTCGGTAATTATTTTATTTACAAGGATCGAGTAAGGACAAGGGAATCCTGAAGGACGTGAAGGAGGAAATCGTAGAGTGACAACGTTCCAAGTGGGTTTTCTTTTCACTAACGTGTGAATAATATTGAATGTTTCATTTATATCTTGCATATTATTGTGAAAGATTGAATTTCTATATGTTGAAAACGAGATCATGTTACTTATTGAGCATAAGATCATGTTACTTGTTGAGCATAAAATCATGTTATTTGTTGAGCATAATTTCATATTACCTATCTATGGAAGAATTATGTTACTGACCAAGAAGTTTATAGTTATGCAGACTGGTAATGACCGGAAAGTTTATAATTGTGTAGACCGGTCAGGGTATTGAGTAGGAGGCCTACTTCTCATTACCGAAGAACGTAGATAGGGCATGACTGTGATTGGTAACCTTCGGGGCCAACACATGAAGATAATACTGGCATAGCATAACATCACATGAGATTGCATGGTTTCAGTTTCATAAAGCGTATTGTTAATGAAAATCAATTCAAGTACTACTTATTTTAACCTTTGCGATGAGTAAAGTTCGGTAAGTTAATTAAGTTTAACTTTTGGCGATAACCCGCTGAATGCTTGTTGGTACTCACGCCCTGCATTTGTTTTCTGAGTATGCAGCTTGAGTTTGGAGATGACGATGGAGGGGGAAGCTGAGCTAGGGTTCTTTTGTTGTAAATATAATCATGCCCTGAATGTCGTTTCTTCACACATGACGTTCATCCATCATTCTGTTGTCAAACTCATATGTTTTTTATGTTGACTCATGATAACCTCTTTTTTATGTTGAAGTTGTATATGAAAATTTTAAATGTTAACTTTGATCTTCCTATTTGGTTGTCAATTAATTAGTTAAACCCTTTTTATTTCGAAAGTCATTGTAGATTGAAATTTAGTATATTCGTATCATAACCAAGTCATAGCCTGATTACTTAGTTAATAACTTAATTAAGTAATTGGGTCGTGACAGAAGATGTAGAAGAGTTTAGAAAATAAATTAATGAAATGCTATAACAAGGATCAATTAGACATTCAGAAAGTCCTCATAGATATACAGCTTTTATAGTTAGAAATCATGTGGAATAAAAAGAGGAAAGCCTAGGATAATATATAATTATAAAAGATTAAATGATAATTGTGAAGATGATGGTTATAATATACCAAATAAAGAAAATTTGATAGCACTTATACAAAATAAAAAAGATATTTAGTAAATTTGACTTAAAAAATGGATATAACCAGTTAAAATTAGAAGAATGATTTAAACCATGGACTGCTTTTACTTGTCCAGAAGGACAATTTGAATTGAATGTACTAAGTTTTGGATTAAAAAATACGCCTACTATCTTTCAAAGATTTATGGATAATATATTTTTGAAATATAAATTATATCTAGTATATATTGATGATTTTCTTGTAGCAAGTAATAATTTAAAAGAACATGAAGAACATTTAAATATTATATTTAAGGAAATTGAAAAGGATGGTATAGTAGTTAGTAAAAGGAAAATGGAATTATTTAAAAGAAAATTTTCGTTTTTAGGATTAGAAATTGGAAATGAAAAATAGAATTACAACCTCATATTGCTACTAAAATTCTAGAATTTTTGAATAAATTAACAAATTTAAAACAAATACAATCATTTTTAGAATTAGTAAATTATGCTAGAAAGTTTGTTCCAAATCTTAGTAAATTAGTTGGTCTGTTATATAGTAAAACTACTAAAAATGGTCAACGATATTTTAATATAGAAGATGAAAAACTTATCCAGAAAATTAAAAATGAAATAAAAAACATTAAACCTTTAGAATTACCTACAAGCAATAGTTATATAATCATTCAATGTGATGGATGTAAAGAAGGACGGGGAGCAATATTAATTTGTAAACCCCATAAATTTAGTCCAAAAAATGAAGAAATAATAGATGTTTATGCTAGTGGAAACTTTAATAAAACATGTTTAAATTGGAGATCTTTAGATTATGAAATACAAGCATTAATAAATTCTTTAGAAAAAAATTAAAATATGGTTAAAAATGATTTCACCGTCACAACAAATTGTGAAGCTATTGCAAAATTTATTGATAATGATAATAGTAAAAAATTTAATAAGACAAGATGGATAAACTTACAACAAATAATTAAAGGAAATAATTATAGAGTAAAATTTGAACATATAAAAGATCAAGATAATAATATTGCTAATTTTTTTATGCAGGAAATGAATAAAAAAATTATAAAGCCTTCAAAAGGAAAAGAGAAAATTACACAGCCTGACGTCATTAAGACACAAAGGGAAGAAAAATTATACAATTCAGGTTCTGAGAGAAATTGTCCAATGGATATTTCTTCAGATGAAGAAAGCAGAAGTGTTACACAGTCCTTCAAAATAAGAGAAACCAAAGATTACAAAGATGAAGTTCAATATGGAATAGTAACTTAAAAAAAATGCTCAAACCCTGCTATACAGTTTAGAGCAATTACAAAGGTTACACAGAGACAACATGTGTTATCTTTGATAATCTATGGCGTATCCAGACATTGCCAAAAGCTACAGCCTTTAAAGTCCAAGTTTTAAATGCTCCGGTATTTTATTTTTCTGAACAAAATAAAAAACTAGAGTAATCTCAAAAGAAGTTTACACATTATGTTATTTTCAGATGAACAAAAATTGGAGTTTTTCATAACTTCAATTCTGTTCGAAAATATATTAATTTTCATAAACCTCTTTGGAAAGGTTATTAGAGTTTTTTTATAAGAATTATCAAATGTTAGAGAAGCATTTGGTTTACAGGAATTTTTTATTGAATCAGAGAAAGTCAAAAGTTTTGCTCAAATTGTATAAGAAAATCCAAGTGGTGTAATTCAACATCAGTCATCTTTGCTAAAAAATTATGAATCACAACTTGTGGATTTTCAAAAGAAAATTTCTGATCTAAACAACCAATTAAAAAGTTTACAAAATGATTGTGATTTCAAAGATCAGACGATATCGTTCATGGAATCAACTATTACAAAGTTAAATCAAAAAATTGAATTTGTTAAAAACAAAACCCAGTATGTTCCATCTCCAAGAAATTTTAAAACCAGAATTCTTGATATCTTTGGAGAGAAACAATGGAACCAGTCCTGAAGATTGTTCCTGACCTTGAGGAGATTATTTCTAAAAAAGTTTTACAGGGATTTCCTCAAATCTTTGTTAGTTTACGAAAGAAACTTGTTGAAATTTATTTCAATGAGTTAAAATTCAAAGACGTAAAAATTATACAAAGGCATAATATTTATAAGTTTATACAAAAAGAAAAAATCTTGACAGATGAGCATAACAAAATTCTTGGACATTTGCTTCTACAGATTGATCTAAACAAAACAGACATGCCATATGAAATGATAATCAATTTTTACCATAATGGTATGGTTGATTTTATGGAGTTCAGTCTTACAGAAAAAACAGAAAACCTAATGAATAAAATGGGAGAAAAATTCTTATTGACAGCTAGAAACATGTCATCTTTGTCTTCCAAACCAAAAGTCTATAGCAAAATTTTAGTCTCTCTTCCGAAGCTATATCAAATAGCTATCATCTTGCTAGAAAAAGAATTTATTTGACAGACATTAAATACTCTGGACGATGTCTTCAAACCAAATACAAAAAGAGGGAACCTCATCATTTTTTATTTCAGTATTCTGAAGAATAAATTAAAATATTTCAGAAATCTGAAAATATTCCTAAACTTGAATTATGGATGAAGTACAAACTTGCTGCTGAAGGACATTATTTACAAATTTGGGTGACTAGAAATTGAAATATGTTCCTTCCTTTCAGCAGTAAAGGAAGGAACATATTTGAAAATATATTTGAGATAGCCTTACAGATGAAGAAACTGCTATCATCAATACAGACAAAGAAGAAGATGATATTTTACTTGATGATTCTCAAAGTTGCGACACAATTCCAGAAACTCATAGATATTTCTGAAAGATTAGACATATTTATGACAATTATTAATTTGTAACTATTATTATTTTATCATTATCTTCTTTTCTTTTCTTTTTTACGCGTATAGAGAGGTAACGTGTAAAATATAATGGTGGATAGCACCATAGATGCTTGATAAGATAGGATAGCATTATTAAGATGCTTGATAAGATAGTGTAGCATTATTGAGATGTTTGATGTAATATTTTTGCCTATAAATAGACAGTAATACTTCATTGTAAATCATCGAAGAGAATTCAATAAACTCTATGTATTCCCCAAAAATATATGTTTCTAAGCTTTCAGTTTTCTTACTCCTAGAGCATATAACAAATCATATACACATCCTTAAGAGCCAAATAATATATCCCATAAAAAAAATTGTTGTACAAAGTTGCGAATTCTAGAGGATGAGAAGGCTTCGTCCCTATTTTCTTCATCCAAAGAGTTCTGTGTGAGCTCTATTAGGTATTTTCTATTTTTCTTTTTGTGGTTTAATGTGTAACCCGAAAAAATACACCCTATCATCTTTGTTGTTAAGAACTCATCTAGGTGAAGGACTAAGATGTTTATTGTAGTAATGATATTATACTGGTGTGTAGAGTTGATTTTTGAGAAACTCTTAAACCATATATATGTATATTATGTTTTTTTTTAGATAAACTTGGGATATGTTTAATCATAAGAATAAGGATTTATTTGAAGCTTTAGGATAAGAAATTTTTCAATCATAGACCAAAACTCTTTTGTTCAATATGATTTTTCAGACCCAAAAAATCTTAAAGATAAGCATAAAATATCTTGTGATAATCATAATTTTATTTGCCAATTTGATCGAAAATTTAAACACATATTACATTGAAAATAATCATTTTAACAAGATACATATATTTAATTATAAATTTAAGCTGTAATCTAGAAAAGAATAAAAACGGTAATTATAAATTTAAGCTGTAATCTAGAAAAGAATAAAAACGGTAATTATAACTTACTTAAAGAAATAATACAAAGTAATCAAGAAAAGAATAAATTGATTAAACAGGTTAATGAAAATTTTGACTACATTAAAGAACAAAATAATCAAATTATCTCAGAAATTAAACAGTTAAATAAAAATTTACCCAGTAAATATGAAATTAATCAGTTAAATAACCTAATAGAAAATTTAAAACCAAAGAAAATTGAATTAGAAACTAAAACATTATTAGGAGAAATTGAATTACAAATCAGTGAAACTTTTAGTAAATTAGAAACAAGAATAAGAAAAAAACCAATAGATCAAGATATAGATAATATTACACAAGATATAAATAATTTAAGCTTAGGTTCACAAGAAAGCCCTAGAAAAATAACCCCTACAATATATAATTATTGGAAACCTAAAAAATGAATAATTTTAGATCATTTTCTGGACATTCACAAACTATACAGCAAGGGAGAAATTCTACAAGTAATATAAACGAAATTATTACTTCATATACATTTTTACATAGGATTTTAAACTCTAGAAGAGGATCTGGAAGCAATAGTTCTCAACACACTATACAGTTAGAAGAAGAAATAGATGTTGATAGAATTTTAGAAATTTATAATAATCATAGTTTTGATATTTTACAACCAAGAGTTTTATATCAAGCATGTATGATAAATATAAACACAAGTTTTATTAAAGGAAGTAGAGAAGTAAGTACTAGAGTAATTGATGATACAACCGAATTTATAGATCTACTATCACCAGAAACTATAAAGAAATTAATTAAAAGTAATAAACTATTTTCACATATAGGATTGATAATAATAGGAATTAAAGCATTTGGAAGAAAAGATGTATGAACAAAAGCTTTAGTATTAATTATAGACCAAGCATGGGAACAAGATGTTAAAAGAGCTATTATATCCAAAATGAAAATAGATTTAAACAAAAATTCATTATTATTTTATTGTGTCCCTAATATTTTAAAAATACTAGAGATATAGGTAAAATAAAAATTGCAATACAAACTAAAAGATGTACAAATTATGAAGGAAATAATCTAACAGTAAGCATTGGAGTATTAGGAAAGATGAGTACATCGTCAAGTATGAAATATAAAGTTAATAATAAAAAAATAATAAAAGTTATTGCTTCAAAAGGAATTAAAATGATAGAACCACAAAAAATTGATCCTACTGAATTAGCAGGATTATAATGGAATTTAGAAGATTTAAAAAAGAAATCTAATGAAGTTTTGGTTTCACAAAATAGTATTATTTATGATAATAATGGACTAGTCAATTTAAGATTTACAAATTTTGTTAAACAAAATAATAAAAACGAGGAAAGTGAAGATGATGATGATATAGAAACAAAATGTAATTTAATAAATGAATATTATGATATAGAACCCATTTATGATACAGATTCTGAAAAAATAGACACACTATAATTAACTGAAACATAAATGATAGGATATTGTCAATTTAATAAAGAAGATTATGACAATAATTTAGAAAGTAATGTAGAATTTGAAACAAGATTCAAATTTGAAGAAACAAAAACAATGATAGATAAAATAATTAATAAAAAATTTACTGAAATAAATTTGTAAGATCAAGTTGATGATATGTTAATAGAATACATTACAGAATTAGGAATGAACGTCAATCAAGCTTATAAAGAATTATAAAAAAACATTTACCATTAGTTTCAGAAATTGAACAAGGAAAAAGCATGATTAGTGATTTCTATAAAAATAATAATAGAGAAACTAATTTTATGGATGTTTCTATGACTCCTAGTAATAAAAGATCTAAACCAGAATTTATACAAAAAGAAGAGGGTAGTACAACAGGACAAGGTAGACAAAATTGGACATCAGCCCAAGCCCAATATGAAGGAGAATCCCAAATAATTGGAAAAGGTAAACGAGCTCCAATAGAAAAATTATATAGTGGAGACATGTTATACATAGAATAACAATGCCCTCAATTATGGGGAGATGAAGTTTTAATTTGGGAACAAACAGTAGTAAGAAATTGGGAAAAAGAAAAAAGATGAGACATGAATATGTTTTCTTATTTAGAAACAACTTTAGGTCCAACAGCCTTAAGATTATAACAAAGTAAAAAATCTCAAGCTCCTGATGAAATAAATCAATTAAAAGCATTAGGACATAACCCTTATAATTTTACAAGTGTAATAAGATTATTAATAATATGTGTTGATCCGGCAAAAGATAATACATTTTTACAAGACACAACAATAAGAAATTTAGAACAATTAAGTATTTCAGATTTTAAATATATAAAAGAATTTATAAATGACTTTGTTAGATTATTATCACAAACTGGTATAGCAATGGAAGATGAATTATGCAATAAATATTTTTATAAAACTTCCAGGAGATTTAGAAAAACAAATACATGAAGCTTGTGATATGACTACTCCGAATATAGGAATGAACCAAGAATAACTTTTACATTTAAATATTTAGAAGATAGATGTAAAGATGTAGTAATAAAAGAACAAATAAAAAGACAAGCATGGGCATTTTGTAGAACTGTTATTTATACACCTCAAGCTTATGGATATTACAAAAAACCATATAAAACATGTATTAGAAAAAGTACTACTTATAAATATAATAAGAATAAAGATAGAAATAGATATGTTAAGAAATCCTACAAAAGAAAGTGTAGATGTTTTATATGTGATTCAGAAAAACACCTATCTAATAACTGTCCTAATAAAAATAAAAATTATGAAAGAACAAATTTAATAGAAGAAATAGGAGAATATAATATAGAAGTTATAAACTCAGAAGACTCTGATAATGAATCAATCAATAATATTTATACAAAATATGAAAATGAAAACGAAATAGATCCTACAGTACGTAGTAACATATACATATATGAATACACTAAATGATTGTTTACATGATTGGATTAAAAAAAAAACCATATACCATGTGTTAACTATAAATTATATCCTGAAATTACAAGGAGATATCAATGTAACAAATGTTTTGAAGAAATATGCTTCTTATGTTTAGAAAGACTATTTGGAATAAAAATTGAATTAAAAGGAAAGGCTAAAATTGAAGAAAATAAAAATATTGACATTTATAAAGAAAAATTGAAAAAACATGAAGTAATGTTAGAATTATACGGTCATAAATATTTAAAACTAGAAAATAAATATAATGAGATCCAAAGAAGGATAGAAGTTATAGAATATACACTAAATGATTACAAAAATTTGAAAATATCGAACTAAATCAAATGGAAGAACAAATAGAAGAAGAAGAAGAAGAAGAAGAAGAAGAAGAAGAAGAAGAAGAAGAAGAAGAAGAAGAAGAAAATATATTAATAAACAATAGTAATAATACAAAAAAACCCAGCAACAACAACTCTAATAAATATTCAATGTAGACTATGCCTATATAATGAAAATTATGTAGATTTAAATGCTATATTAGATACTGGGAGTACTAAAAGTTTAATAGGATATAGTCTAGTAAATACTAAATTTCATAAATGATTAAATTATAAAATGGAAACTAGAACAATTGAAAATAGAATCATGAAAATTACACACTGTTTAGAACCAATTGGAATACAATTCTTAAATTTTGCTGGTAATTATAGTTTAAAATATGATTTACCTAGGGTTATAATAAACCCAAAAGAAACAAATTCTAAAGATTTCTTATTTGGATTAAATTTTATTACTAGTTTAAATGATTATTTGACAATTGCTTAAAAAATTTATTATATTAAGTAAACAAGTTTAAAATTTTCCAACACATAGATATACACATACATCAGAATTTGTCCAAAAACGTGGTGGACTAGAAGAATTAGATTTTTAAAACAAGTACAAAATAATTTCATTGAAAATGAAGCTATAAAATTATTCTCACAATTTATTTCACAAGAATTAGAAAAATGGCCTGATATTACAACAAGTAAAAATTATCCTATAATATTAAAATTATAAAAATTAGAATTAATAGGAGAAGATATTACAAAGGCAAGAGTAAATTATGTTTGTAAAATAAAAATAAAGTTATCAGAAATTACAATTAGAACAAAAAATGGAGAGTATAGTGCAGAAGATGTAGAAGAGTTTAGAAAATAAATTAATGAAATGCTAAAACAAGGATTAATTAGACATTCAGAAAGTCCTCATAGATCTACAACTTTTATAGTTAGAAATCATACGGAAATAAAAAGAAAAAGCCTAGGATAGTATACAATTATAAAAGATTAAATGATAATTATGAAGATGATGGTTATAATATACCAAATAAAGAAACTTTGATAACGCTTATACAAAAAAAAGATATTTAGTAAATTTGACTTAAAGTGGATATAACCTGTTAAAATTAGAAGAATGATTTAAACCATGGAATGCTTTTACTTACCCAGAAGGACAATTTGAATGGAATGTACTAAGTTTTGGATTAAAAAATGCGTCTGCTATCTTTCAAAGATTTATGGATAGTATATTTTTGAAATATAAATTTTGTCTAGTATATATTGATGATATTCTTGTAGCAAGTAATAATTTAAAAGAACATGAAGAACACTTAAATATTATATTTAAGAAAATTGAAAATAATGGTATAGTAGTTAGTAAAATGAAAATTGAATTATTTAAAAGAAAATTTTCCTTTTTAGGATTAGAAATTGGAAATGGAAAAATATAATTACAACATCATATTGCTACTAAAATTCTAGAATTTCTGAATAAATTAACAAATTTAAAAAAAATACAATAATTTTTAGGATTAATAAATTATGCTAGAAAGTTTATTCCAAATCTTAGTAATTAAATTAGTTGGTCCGTTATATAGTAAAACTACTAAAAATGGTCAACGACATTTTAATATAGAAGATGAAAAACTTATCCAGAAAATTAAAAATGAAATAAAAAATATTATATCTTTAGAATTACCTACAAGCAATAGTTATATAATCATTCAATGTGATGGATGTAAAGAAGGATGTGGAGCAGTATTAATTTATAAACCACATAAATTTAGTCCAAAAAATGAAGAAAGAATAGCTGCTTATGCTAGTGGAAACTTTAATAAAACATGTTTAAATTGAACATCTTTAGATTATGAAATATAGGTATTATTAAATTCTTTAGAAAAATTTAAAATATGATTAAAAAATGAGTTTACCGTCAGAACAGCTTGTGAAGCTATTAATAATGTTAATAGTAAAAGAGTTAATGAGACAAGATGGATAAACTTATAATAAATAATTCAAGGAAATAATTATAGACTAAAATTTGAACATATAAAATATCAAGATAATAATATTGCTTACATATTATTTAGAAAGATAAATCGTCTTTTTTATGCAGTAAATGAATAGAAAAAGTATAAATCTTTGAAAAGGAAAAGAGAAAATTACACAGTCTCAATTCACTAAGACATGAAAGGAAGAAAAATTATACGGTTCAGGTTCTGAGAGAAATTATCCAATAGATATTTCTTTAGATGAAGAATGTAGAAGTGTTACACGATCCTTCAAAATAAGAGAAACCAAAGATTAAAAAGATGAAGTTCAATATGGAACGATAACTTTATAAAAATGCTCAAACCCTGCTATGCAGTTTAGAGCAATTACAAAGGTTACACAGAGACAACATGTTATCCTTGATAATTTATGGCATATCCAGATATTGCCAAAAGCTACAACCTTTAAAGTCCAAGTTTTAAATGATCTGGCAATTTATTTTTCTGAACAAAATCAAAAACTGGAGCAACCTCAAAAGAAGTTTACATATTATGTTATTTTCAGATGAACAAAAATTAGAGTTTTTCATAACTTCAATATTGTTCGAAAATATATTAATTGTCATAAATCTCTTTGAAAAAGTTATTATAGTTTTTCATAAGCATTATCAAATGCTAGAGAGGCCTTTGGTTTACAGGAATTTTTTATTGAACCAGAGGAGTCAAAAGTTTTGCTCAAATTGTACAAGAAAATCCAAGTAGTGTGATTCAACATCAGTCATCTTTGCTAAAAGATTATGAACCACAACTTGTGGATTTAAAAAAAAAATCTGATCTAAACAGTCAATTAAAAAGTTTACAAAATGATTGTGATTTCAAAGATCAGACGATATCGGTCATGGAATCAACTATTACAAAGTTAAATAAAAAATTGATTTTTTGAAAAACAAAACCCAGTATGTTCCATCTCCAAGTAATTTTGAAAATTTTAAAACCAGAATTCTTCATATCCATTGGAGAGAAACAATGAAAACAGTCCTGGAGATTGTTCCTGACCATGAGGAGATTATTTCTAAAAAGCTTTACAGGGATTTCCTCAAATCCTTGTTAGTTTACAAAAGAAACTTGTAGAAATTTATTTCAATGAGTTAAAATTCAAACGTAAAAATTATACAAAGACCTGATGTTTATAAATTTATACAGAAAGAAGAAATCTAGACAGATGAACAGATCAGAATCCATAGACTTCTGCTTCTACAGAGTTATCTAAACAAAACAGACATGCCAGATGAAATGATAATCAATTTTTACAACAATGATATGATTGATTTCATGGAGTTCAGTTTTACAGAAAAGCAGAAACCTAATGAATAAAATATGAGAAAAATTCTTATTGACAGCTGACAACATATCATCTTTATCTTCTGAACCAAAAGTCTATAGTAAAAATTTTGTCTCTCTTCCAGAAACTACATCAAATAGCTATTGTCCTGCTAAAAAAAGAATTTATTTGACAGACATTGAATACTCTGGACGATATCTTTAAACCAAATTCAAAAATAGGGAACCTGATTATTTTTCATTTCAGTATTCTAAAGAACAAATTAAAATATATCAAAAATATGAAAATATCACTAAACTTGAATTATGGATGAAGTACAAACTTGCTGCTGAAGGACATTATTTACAAATCTGGGTTACTACAAATTGGAATATGTTCCTTCCTTTTAACGGTGAGGTGATAGCCTTACAGATAAAGAATTCGCTATCATCAATACAGACAAATAAGAAGAGGATATTTTGCTTGATGATTCTCAAAGTTGCGATACAATTCCAGAAACCCATAGAGATTTCTAAAAGATTAGACATATTTGTGACAATTATTAATTTGTAACTGTTCTTTTATAATTATCTTCTTTTCTCTATTTTTCTTTTACACGTATATATAGGTAACGTGTAAAATATAATGGTGGATAACACCATAGATGCTTGATAAGATATGATAGCATTATTAAGATGCTTGACAAGATATGGTAGCATTATTGAGATGTTTGATGTAATATTTTTGCCTATAAATAGGCAGTAATTTTCATTGTAAATCATCGAAGAGAATTCAATAAACTCTGTGCATTCCCAAAAAATATGTGTTTCTAAGCTTTCAATTTTCTTACTCTTAGAGCAGATAACAAATCATATACTCATCCTTAAAAGCCAAATAATATATCCCAATATCCCATAAAAAATTTGTTGTACAAAGTTGCAAATTTCAGAGGATGAGAATGATCCGTCCCTGTTTTCTTCATCCAAAGAGTTCTGTGTGAGCTCTATTAGGTATTTTCTATTTTTATTTATGTGGTTCAATATGTAACCCGAAAAAACACACCTTACCCTCTTTAGATGCTCTCTGCACAAAGATAGATATAATTGGCAAATAAAGCCAAAACTCATGGGCCACAAGAAAATAAGCAAATTGAATCGATATTCTGAAAGAGTGTGGGCTGCCAAATCAAATGGCCCCATATTGAAATATTGTTTGATAACAATAAGAGATGGCTTTTTACTTTGCGTAGGGAAAAAAAAAAGAGTTGTTAGAATTTCAATTTTCAAGTTTGAGTCCAACCACTCATGTTGGATAATGGGAATATGGTCTAATTTCCTGCTCGAACACTTTGTTTTTATATATGGGCCAAGTTTAAAGTTTGTGCTACTTGGGTCATTGTTGTGAAATTTGAACTGTCAAATTAAAGTAAGTATATACGCCCAATTTTGGAGCAAAATCATGAAATCTAAATACAAAATAAAAATCAAATCAAAGAACTCCTAAAAATAAGTATAAATTGTTTACAAATTCAAATCAAATTGAAAAACTCTTAAATACGAGTATAAACTGTTTACAATTCAAGTTTAAATTCAAGAACTCCTTGAAACGAGTATAAACTTTCTAACAAATTCAAATTGAAGAAATCCTAGAAACGAGTGTTAACTTTCTAGCAGATTCAAATTTAAGAACTCTTAAATACGAGTATAAATTGTTTATAAATTCAAATCGAAGTCCAATAACTCCTTGAAATGAGTATAAACTTTCTAACAAATTTAAATTGAAATCCAAGAACTCCTTGAAATGAGTATAAACTTTCTAACAAATTCAAATTGAAGAACTCCTTCAAACGAGTATAAACTTTCTAACAAATTTAAAATCAATAACTCCTAAATACGAATATAAACTATTTATAAATTCAAATTGAAGTCCAAGAACTCCTAAATATGAGTATAAACTGTATGTAAATGTAATTCAAAGTTCAAAATCAAATTCAAGAACTCCTAAATATGAGTATAAACTATTTACAAATTCAGATGCAAGAGCTCATCGACAAGAGTTTAAACTATCAAAATCAATTTGAGACTCGTCTATTTCAAAGATAACTCGTCCATGAACAAGTCTCGATGTTAGCAAATAATATTGTGTCACGTGTAAATTATAAATTAGATAATTAATTATATTTCTATTTTATTAATGAAATTTATTCCTAAATAATATATATATATATATATATATATATATATATATGATTAATTAATATTTAATTCATCGGTAAATAGGAGAACGAATGTGCAATGACACATCGGAAAGGAATTACCACTCAAATTGCGCCACATAAGCTTAAATTGCCACATAAGCCCTAAAATATCACCTAAGCCCATAAAGCCCACACCTATAAATAAGGGTCACGAGGCTTCATGTTACGACCCGACTTCTCAAAGAAGTCCAGATCATATGGATCGTCACTGGTATGATAAATGCAGCGGATATATATATTTAAACCAATACGATTAACCAATCAATTGCGAATAAATGCATAGACTGAAAGGAATAAGTCAGATCGATACCACCTCAAGTCACAGAAGAACTTGCCAAAAGGTTCAAGGTTCAAATATAACCCAATCGTATGCATTCGAGGAACGAGGTACAACCTCAAGTTCAATACGATATAAAAGCAGTCGTAATCAAAAGATACCAAACAATATCAGAGTTAGGCAGCAAATAAACGTGTGAACATGTATATGACGATACATGCTCAAGGTTCTAGAAATCCTTTCAATTAAAGCAACACACTACTACCACTCTGCACCGCCTTGCACCCATCATCAATCCTTGCTCAACCTGCACATAAAAAACGAGATGCAGGGCTAAGTACAAAAGTACTCAGTGGACTCATTGCCGAAAACATTTTATTTATAAAAGTTATTGAACTGCCCCCAATAGCACATGAGGATTTTAGTTGAAAGACTCATGCCTATCAAACATTTTATCATTTATCAAAAGCGTCAGGCCTGACTATTTCATTCACGTTGTTCCATATCTGATCATTCATTCATTCACCCATTCATACGCGCATTATGGAGGTGGCCACCTACACATAGTCGCCGTGACCGGTCGAGGTAGCTAACCTTAACATACAGTCACACGTGTACACAATCCGAGTTAGTCCTCAACTAAGTCGGATCCGATCGTTACCCTTTTTTAACGTTGGTGGACCAACTCATTCACATACCACATTGGATATACCAATCATTTCTCATTCCACGTTGGATTAACCAACCTCAGATATGGCCACAACAAAACATAAAACATTTGGCAGTCAATAACAGTTCATGTGATAATATTTCATAAAGCTTTGTAAATCATGCTTTGAGATAGATATGCATGTCATTTTTGTTTCAAGAGAGCCCACCTCAAGAATTGTCCTTCTTGGAATACCTGCTAGCGATCCTTTGTTGTTTTGGTTTACGTCCACGCTGGACCTTGTCAACGTAAGAGATATAATTTAATACGTCATTCGTTTCTTTTGGTAAACATCATTAAGATTTGACAACTCGATATCTTTTAAGTCTTAGAGTTTCTGGATTTTAGGATTTTCGTTATCGATACGACTCAGTTAACAATCTTTATATATCGTCTATTAGGTTCGTCTCGCCATGACGATGAATGATACTTCGACGTTGCATTCTTCCTTTCCATCGATGTTTCTCCACGTCGTTTCGTACGATTTATGAATCTTAAATTCATAACTAATATTCATCATATGTTAACGTGTATCAACGATTTCGAGCTCCAATACCTCATTCATCACTATCATTTCCTCGCCGTGTTTCTCACCTCACACGTCCCACATATTCTAACAGAGAAACTCATACGTATACTATACAATCAATAATTATTTCTCTTAATTCAATCATCATCTAGCAAACGTTTTACGAATTAAAGTTACTAATATTTCTCAAGCATCTACTTGACATAATCAATATCATTAATATTTAATTAAATCTCTAATTTAATTAAATAGATCCATAATTAAAGCTTAATTAAAAGGATCAATTAAAAAGTCTAATAATATTTGATTAATCAATCAAATTAATTTAATTCATCATAGATATCCACTAATTAGGATTTAATTCCATCACACCTTTTTAGCAATTTGTTTGGGTTCATCGTATTATATAAATAAATCACTTAAAAAGAATAATTCTCAAGTTATCCCTTAACATAATTAATTAATTATGTTATTCAATTTCTACAATTTAGAAATTATTCAATTATTATATTAGTTCAATCTCTCAATTAAATTATAAGAACTAAATTAGTCCAACTAGTAATTATCAATTCAATCTAATGAATTTAAATAACTCAATCTAAAGAATTTGTATTTAGATTATTATTTAATTAATTATGAATTAATCTCAAAATTTAATTACTAGAATTAAATCTCATATTTAATAATATAGAATTTGTTAAATCCTTAATTGAATTTAATGGATTATAGAAATAACTAACTCAAGTCCATTATCCAACTAAATTCCTAGCCCAACATTTAAAATAAAACTAAGTCCATCTTCAATTTAATTAAAAGCCCATAGCAATTAATTCAAGAGTCCTTCATTAATTTAAATAAAAGCCCATATTTATTTAATTTCAGCCCATGGCCCATTATCTCAAGTCCAAAGATATAAATTTTTCAGCCCAATGAATTAACTAACTAAGCCTATTCCCATTGAATTTTCGGCCCACTGAAAAATTGAGAGAGGAAATAGTATCAGCCCATCACCATTTTAATTCGGCCCATTTTCGTTTAGCCCAACAGAATTAAAATCGGCCCAAGACTATAGGCCCAACATCATGTTATTTTCGGCCCACACCATTTGGCCCAAAAAAATGAACTAACCTAATTTTTCTCTACCCTAGCCGCCTCTCCTCCCCTTTTTGATACCTCTCTCTCTCTCTTGTCTCACACTGCCACACACACAGATTGAACACACACACAAGCTCGCCGTCCGGCCAGCCACGTCGCCGTTGGCGAGTTGCGCCATCGTGCCCCTCTCCCTTCTTCTCTTCTTTCTCCTCTCTTCTCACCTCTTAACTCACGCAGCGCACACACACACTCACGCTGACCGCCGCTGTTCCTCGATCTCGGCCGGCAAGATGCCGTCGTCCGCGAGCCGTGCCATTGCCGCGCGACCTCGACCTCTTCTCTCTCGGTTTCTTGCGAACCACACACACACTCACATACGAACCTCTCAATCTCCTTTCTCTCGAACAAACACGCACCGCCGTCGTCTCGGTCGCGCACGCCGTCGTCCGTGAGCCGCACCGCCGCTTGCTTACAACCTCATCCACATCTCGTCCTCTCAAACATATGTGCACGCACTCACACATACACATACACGCACACAGATCTGAAAAATCGAACACCCATTCCCTTCGATCTACCCACGCCGCGTTGCAGACGACCTCCTCTTCTCGCGGATCTCACTCAGACACACACACGCGTACAGAGCGCCTATCTCTCTCTCTCGGCAAAACTGTCGCCGCCTTCTCACGTCTCCGGTCGTGCTCCAGCCACCGTGCAGCGCCTCGACTTGGCCACCATCGGTAGAGCCCTAGTGGCTCGGTACAAACTTAACCAAGTGCCGAAGGAGATTATCTAACTTTGGTGTTATCCTTTTCCTATGCTTTGTAGCTTTGTTAAATATCTTATGTGTTCATGTATGGTTTGTATCAGTAAACAAGTTTATTAATTATAACATACGAAATTTGTAAAATAGAGGGATTTGAAGCTGCTAAACTCTTACAAATTTTACTGGAATGTTGTATGTCCTTGTGGTATCAATGAATGGGTGATGGTGGTTGTTTGAGCTCAAAGATGAAGGTGGCTTCCTTCTTTTCCTTGGTTTGTGAACTGGTCGAATGAAGTGAGGATGATAATTTGAGTTGTGCAGATTGGTAGTTGTAAAGAGTGGTGTGGTTTTATTAATCACACAAGAGAGAAGAAGACAAAATGTGTTGCTATAACATTTTTCATAGGATACATAGGGGTGAAGGTGAACTTTGCCCAAAATGATGAGTATGTAGGGACAAAGTGGAGGATTTTTGGGGATATGGAATGATGTGGTTTGACTAAATAATTTATCTAGTATAAAATATCTGATTCGGTTTATAGCTGTATTCGCTCTTCGACATTCGTCTAAATTTTCTCGTTTGAAATATAGTCGAAACGTCGACGTTATAAATTTTTAATAATCTCTCCAAACTCAAATATCGATTTAACTAAATAAATTAATTAATCGAAGTTTTAAATTTTCGGGCTATTACACTTCATAAATGAGGGGGTGAAGTGAAGTGAAGAGAAGTGGAAGCTTGAAGAGTTCAAGATACTCGAAGAATACTCTACAAAGTCTTATCCAACATTGAAGGCGTTCTTCGTACAAATCACCACGTTCTTCGTTAAAATCATCATAAAATTAAATAAAAGATGGCGTTCAATATGAAAACATGGTGAAAACCCTCCGCATTGGCGCTCAAAGTTGAAGATCTTCATGGCATTCTTTAACATTTCAAATCAAATCCAACGTTCGATCTGAAAACAAGATAAAGTCATTCAGATCAACATCATCAAGTTCAAACTTTATGTTCAAGGAGATCAAGGAATAACTCTCATCTAACAACTTGAAAAACATTCAAAGATAGTTCAAGAATCCAAATTGAAGAGTAGAATCAGAGGATAAATAGAAGATTGAACTCGTACACAAATGTATTAAATCAAAAATATTGATTTTGTATACAATTTCATGTTTATAGAATTAAATACAAAAATTTGAGTTACAACAATATAAGTGATTTAATTGAGATTTGTAAGGGTACAAAAGTTACGAACAAAATAGAACTAGCCCTTTCAGAATTTAACTTCTTATTCAAATTAGTTGAGAAAGACGAAGTTGGAATAATTGATCTTTGAGCGTATATTCCTTACACAATCATTACATGTATAATACTCAATTTAGTGAGGGAAATCACTACTTTTAAGTTGTATTGACATTTATTTTTAGTTCCAAACTGTATGATATGGTCATTGTAAGTTGTAGTAGTGATGACTGACGATTACATTTCTAGGTGTACTGTTTTGAAGCATTAAACTAGTATTAAAGGTGTGAATTATGTATAAAATTCCGTTCTAAGAGTTGCAAATTAACTCTAATTAAAGTTGAGTGACCAAAATTCGTTTAGTTGTCATGAACTTGAGGGTGCACAAATTTTACAAAAACTGGAGGAAGTTTAAGGATGGTAACTAAGAGGCACATTTTCATATGATCGTCCTTACTTAAGGATGGGTCTTCATGCTGGCCAACCCGATCTGAATCCGACCTGAATCAAATTCATTAATATTAATATATTAATTGATATTTGATACATTTATTTAGAACAAATAATACAATATTACATTTGTTCATAGCAAATGTAATACAATATTACATTTGTTCATAGCAAATGATACATTTATTAAGAGAAAATGATACATTTTATTCACAACAAATGATACATATATTTACAATAAAATGATAAAATAATACACGATACATTTATTCACAATAAGTGATACAATTATATATTTATAGGTCGAACCGGGTCGAACAGATTTGGATCGATCGACCTGCGAAATGATCCGACCTTAGGTATGATCGATACTAAGCATACGGAGATTATGCATTTTCGAAAATAAACAAGAAGTTCTTTGGATATGGCCCCTAATTTATTTTTTATTTCATGCTCATGAACTATGCTATCCTAAATAAACTAGTTGTTTCATGCCCTCATTTGGCCCAACTTGAAGAATAAGATAATCAAAAACAATAATATCAGTCACATTACACTCGATCAAGGTTTTGCCACCAGCAAAAATATTTGTGTGTATATAAATGATGATTTTGGTGACATCTAAGTTCAAGCACTTGAAATTTGGATTTTCTAAACGCTTGAAACTTTATGGTCCAGAAATATGGGCTTTGTGAATTCCATAAATACAGTCTCTTTGAGGCTTAATAGCTTAATTTTTTTCATGCAGTTTTCTTTAGAAGTCTAAAAACATGTAACAAGCTTAGCTCTTCTTTTCCAATTATATTTTGGTAGTTTCAACGATGGAGTTATGACGCTTCATTTCATACCTGTTTTTCAAATATGATTTTTCATATAATTTTAGTAATATTCTGATAGAAAAAATTATTATGTATGTTATATATTTAATTTAATTCATATCTTCAATCACATTTGAGTTCGGTTTATTAACTTGCATGTTAGACTATGTCCCAATGAAATATGATATGAACTAGTTCGTATCAATTAACATATTATTTTTATTAATGAAATATATATTGATAAAAGAAATGAATGATTGGGAAGATATTAAACTTTCAATTGAATTTAGTAACTAAAATAATAAACTTAGGTGAGTTTGATCATAATTTTTATTCAAAAGACACACCTTGTTTAAAGAGGTCGATTTTCAAATAATTGTTTGTAATGTATCTTATTCCGTAATTTTATTTGAATCTTGAAAATATATGTTTGTAGCTATATAATTCTAACTGCCTTGTTTTTTAATAAAGAGCAATGAGAAAATATCCCGATTTAATATATGCTAGTAAAATTATAAAATAAACTCAAAATTTGATATATGGATCGGAATTTGAAGCAATGTGTCTCGTAGGTGTATTAAATCTTATAGGAAAAAAAAGAAGTTACGATCCACCAAAAATGTTTAAAAACATCAGCCTGTTTTGTTTTATCTTCGAATTTATTTTTATGTATTTATGTTTAGCAACTGAGATATTTTGGTGAATCTTCACGAAAAATCAGAAGATGCTTGACAGGTAGGTCAGTGGTAGTTTTGAAAAAATTAAATATATTTGAAATAAAGTTTTTGTTAGATCACTGTTTCTTTTTAGCCGAGATAAGTAATATTATTGTGCAAATTTGAGAAAAAGAAGAAGCTTAATATGCTTATGAAAAAAATATTTATTATTCTTATGTTAAAAGGTTTCCAATCCAATCTCAAAATATCATCTTAAATAATACAATCATTTACTCAATATTTTTTAAAATTGTTAAAACAACTTAATCAGGACTTTTGATAGGTTGTTGAAATCAAAAAACTTCCTGCATCCCTCTACTTCTGCCGACAATCGTTTTGCTCAATGTCTCTCAAGATATATGTATCTCTTCTTTTATTGTATACTTTTAATTTTTTTCAAAATGTTTTATGGCTGTCGCTTATTTAATTTCTTGTTATTTTCTGTCCCCCTTCAACTTTAATTGCTTGTATTTGTGCCACCGACACAGGACTAACTATTATAGAAGAGCTATAAAAATAATCTTATGTAAAAAAAAATAGATTATGTTCAAAAGTATTTGTCGGAGAAAAGGAGCAAAACTAGTTAAATAAGTATGGAAAAGTGTATAAGAAGTTAGATGTTCAATAATTCATAAAGAACATTTTATTAATATTTTATGGTTTCTTTTTTTTTTATATATATCATGGAACCACACCGCTACCTTAGGCAAGACTGGTAAACCCACTGGTCCCCTGCAATAGCCGCAAACCACACAGACAGTAAACCACACTTGGAAACCAGGATGACAGCTCAAACCCATAGAGGCGTTTGGTGGAGTTGAACCCGCGACCTCTCGCCATGCGAACCCACCTTAACTTGGTCACTGGGGACTATTTTTTTTTTTGGTCCAGAGAGCTTTATTTTATACGAACCACAAAAGTAGCTGGAAGGTAATAAAATTAAAATAATATTAATATCTATTTGGAATTATATTCATAAAAATCTTTTGAGGGATGTTGGTGTTCCCGAGTTGTAGTCCCATTATATTGCAATATATTATTAATGAATTTTATTTTAATTTTGATTATATATTGATCTTTTATTGTAACTCATTCTTTCTCCCTCCACCAAGAGTATGTCACTTGGTAGAGGGCATAAATTTTTATAAAATATTTGATAGTTTATTTGAGTGGAGAAAGAGTCACACCATATAAAAAAATGAATGATTGAGGCTGAATTGTAAGAATAATGAGCTGAGTCATGAGGTGATTCTTTTCTATATAATAAGTCATTGATCTCCAAGCGTAATTACTACTTTTAAGTTGTATTGACATTTACTTTTAGTTCCAAACTGTATGATATGGTCATTGTAAGTTGAGGACCAAAATTCGTTTAGTAGTCATGAACTTGAGGGTGCACAAATTTTACAAAAAAATGGAGGAAGTTTTAAGCTCTTATCTAAGTGGGCACATTCTAATAGGGTCGTTCTTACCTAAGATGGATCTTCTTGCGGACCGACCCGTCCTGAATTTGACCCGACCCGAATCGATTAATATTAATATGTTAATTCATAAATGATATAAAGTAATGCTATTCGGCCATAATGTGGTCGGTCATAATCAGCTTTATTTAATGAAAAATCGTTTATTTAATATTTGATCTATTTTAAAAATGATTTTACATTAAAATCATCTTATGGAATTACAATTTTGCCCCTATCGAATGAAAAAATAAATTTAAAATTAATAAAATGAATACTTTTCAAAATAGGTGAGAAAATGGTATTTATGTAAAAATGATAAACACATTAATTTAATATTATTATTATGTCAATTAATTTATTGATAATTACTAAAATATCTCTGTGTGACCAGCCATAATGTGGCCGCATAACTTTATTGAATGATATATTTATCCAGAATAAGTGATATATTTACTTATAGTAAATAATACAATGTTGTTTATTCACAGTAAGTGATATTTATTTATAAACAAGTGATACAATGACATATTTGTTTAGAACAAATGATATATTTATTAAGAGAAAGTGATACATTTATTATACATATGTTTATGACAAAGTGATACAATAATATAATTATTCCTAACATATGGTACATTTATGCAGAGCAAATGATACGTTTATCACAATAAGTGATACTATTATAAATTTATGGGTCGGACCAGATCAGATGGATTTGGATCGGATCGACCAGTGAAATTACCTGACCTTAGGTATGATCGACCCTACCCAAGTATTTTTGCTTAACTAAACATAGGGAGATTATGCATTTTCGAAAATAAACAAGAAATTCTTTGGATATTATCCCTAATTTATTTTTCATTTCATGCTCATGGACTATGCTATCCTAAATAAACTAGTTGTTTCATGCCCTCATTTGGCCAACTTGAAGAATCAGATAATCTAAAAGAAAAATATTTGTGTATATAAATGATGATTTTTTTTTTTTGTTAATTAATACAGAAATTTTAAAGGCTACGTCACGGTGGACTCGAATCAAGGCACTTTTACGCCAGGTAGATAACCACTCTACCACTAGGCCAATACACACACAATAAATGATGATTTTGGTGACATCTAAGTTCAAGCACTTGAAATTTCGATTTTCTAAACGCTTGAAACTTTATGGTCCAGAAATATGGGCTTTGTGAATTCAATAAAGACGGTCTCTTTGAGGCTCAATAGCTTAATTTTTTTTCACATATCTGCTTTCTAGGCCCATAACTAAATTTCATGCAGTTTTCTTTACAAGTCTAAAAATGGAGATGAAAGCAATCGAAGAAATCGGCATAGGCGAAGACCTCACCCAACCCCTCTGCCCTCTCGCCGCCGTCCTCCACGACTCCGTCCTCAGCTCCTATTGCTCCGCCTGCTTCTCCACCCTCCCCCCGCAGGCATTTCCCCCTCTTACCGACGCCTTTCCTGAAAATCCCCGCCATGTTCCAACTGAAACTCCCACTCCTCTGTACTGCACCCTCACCTGCTCCACCGCCGATTCTGCCCTCCATTTCTCCTCCGACGAGCGCCACCTCCTCTCCCTCTTCGCCAACTCTCCTCTCTCGTGGGGCTCCTCCGACCTCCGCCTCGCTCTCCGACTTATTCGCATTTTCCCGAACCTTCCGCAAGAATGCAGCTCCTCGCCTCAAATATCGTTTCTTGAAGGAAAAAACGAATCCCTTTTCCAAGAAAATGAGGAAACCGAAGTCTCAGATGGTTGTATGGAGAGAATCGCTGGTTTGATGACCAATCGCGAGAAGTTGGTATTCGCAGAAATCAAGAAAAATTTCGGTAATTCCGGGGATTATGATCAAGATTTTGAAAAATTTAAGAGGATTAGAGAGGGAGCGAAGATGATGGCGAGAGCGAGGGGCAAAGATGTAAATTCAGAGAAGCAGGAGGGGTTTGCGTTAGAAGAGATGGTTTTGTGTTTGGTGATGACGAATGCAGTAGAGGTTCAAGAAAGAAATGGATTTGGCATAGGTATTGCTGTCTATGATGCTGCATTTTCTTGGATCAATCACAGTTGCTCTCCGAATTCTTTCTACTGGTTCTTGTTAGGGCCGGTAAACGACGAGCAGTTGCCTCTGAGGATTGCTCCAGCTGCAGAAGGCAGCCGCGGCAGTGGAAATGGTGATGGTTTGATGATGGGAGGAGAAATTTCAGGTATCCCGTGTGAATAATGTGGTGGGTAAGTCAATACTTTTTGTTTGTATAGCTGTGGAAGTGATATGAGTTTGTTTGTGGTGATGTAGAGAGAAATGGTTATGGCCCAAGAGTTAGAGTTCGAAGTGTAAAGGCTGTTAGCAAAGGTGAAGTGGTTACTGTTGCATACACGGATTTGTTGCAATCTAAGGTTGAATTGCATTTCTATTTGGATATCTTGAGTTTGGTTGTGTTTTATGATCTCATGAGATGTCATATTTGCCAAGTTTTTTAATAGTTTTTATTCTTTTATTTTGTGATGTGAACTGTTGAAGAACCAAGATTGTTTATGTTCTGCTTAATCTTTCTGAAGAATTGCTTCCTTACTTATGTTTAGTTCAGAATGTAAAACATTATTATTAGAACTACTAATTGATGAAGAAATTCTGGATATATTAGTTGATTTTGCCATGTCTGTTGTTAGATGACAGACGAAACTTGGTGATGTTGTTAAGTGCTTAATGAAGATTTGAGGGAAAATGTTGGACAAGCCAAAACAAAGAAAAGGGTTATGTAGCATTTGAGCACATGTTTATTACCGGGAGAAACTTCTGTTTTTTATATTTCGTGTTATTGAGTGTATAATGTTTTTAAGTAGTTTGACAATTATCAGTGTTCGTAGTTTCTTGTGTATTTCTTCCTGATTGGCCTTTCTTGAGCATTTCAGTCTCTCGTGTTATGTTTCTGATGATGCTTTCTCCTGCAAGGCTCCTTTTTGTTCAGGCGTTTATTACTTCTCACTGGCATTGGTTTCTGCAGGAAATGAGACAGGCGGGTCTATGGTTCAAGTATCGGTTCAACTGTAGCTGTAAGCGCTGTGCTGCAGAGCCTACATGTGACGTGGATTATGCTCTGCAAGTAAGATTATAGTATAATATGTTGGCTTAATAAATTTGTGTAAATGGAAACAATTAAGTTTAAATTGGCAATAACTCAGATACCAAAACCCAAACGTATGCAAAATGAACAATTTCTTGTTCACTTTTCTCTGCATTGTACATGTATTTATAGATTGGCTAAGTTTGTTGGCTCCTTGCTTTATCTTCGACATAGCCCTGAACTTTCTTGGTTTGCAACTTTTTTTCGTGTTGCATTTGATTTTCTGAAATTAATTCAGAAGATTATGTGTTTGTTCTTTGCCATCTGTTAGTCTCTCCTCCAATTATGGCAACCTAGTTGTGAGCCCTTTATTGGAACTTCAGCTCATGGCCATCTATGATTGTCCTTTATTCTTCTTTTTCCTGTGTAGGCACATAATACCGAGATTCCAGAATGTTTAGATGACGAAGAAAAGCTGATTCAAAACTCTGCCTTTAATGATGCCATTACTGACTACCTATCATTCGGTGACTCAAAATCATGCTGTCAGAATCTTGAATTCTTACTTTGCGACAGTGACTTCAATGACAACTTACATCGGAGAGTGAAGCTCCATCCTTTTCATCATCTTTCTATCAAAACTTATATAACCTTGGCTTCTGCTTATAAAGTTCAAGGAAGGAATCTATTGGCTCTCAGCTTTGAAATCAAAGAACATAAACTCAAAGCTCTGAACATGTACAAGACAGGTTCTGCGTATTCCTTGTTGCTCGCTGGGGTTATTAACCATATTTACATGTTAGAACCAGCCATTGTGACGACTGCTGAATATCTCTGGATGCACGCAGGGGAGGCACTGCTCATTCTTGCTAGAAGCTCCTTTCCTGATGATGCCTTCCAACTAGAGTTATCGTCCTTACTAACTCTCAAATGTGATTGTTGTGATCTCGTAAATAGTTCAGAAGCGAATGGGGATAGGCCTGATCAAAAGATGCAGTTGTATAACTGCATTGCCAATATAGCCTCAAAAGTTTGGGGCTTTCTTTCTTCCCAAAGTAATTTCTTGAAATATGTTCAGAGCCCTGTCGATTTTGGTTGGCTTGAATCTCCAGCAAGTTCAAAGGTTTCAGATACTGATTCTCAGTTGCAGGTTGAGGTATGCAGTGATCAAGTGAGGATGAATCTCATTTTGCTGAGTATCCACTGTTTGGAGTATGGTGCTCACTTATCAAGCATCTGTTACGGTTCGTCGGTCGAAACGATTTATCATAAAGTACTTGATGCTATAATGCAAACCTGACTAGTAATGTTCATACATGCATACCAAATTGATTTTTGAATTTCTTTGAACTTTTTATGCTTGAATGCATCAATTCGAAAAAGTGTGATGTGATTAGTAATGTTCATACATGCATACCCCTATTTGTAATCTTGGTCCAATACTTGCTTCTGTTCATTTTTCTCTCGAATCAATGATTTTTTAATCACTCATTTGTTAATATATCAACCATTATGATGAAAAATTATTGGTCTGTAATCGGGGTGGTTATTGGTTAGATTAGAACTTCACCATATCTACAAATCATAATCCCACTTGCTAATATTCGTCCTTACCGTCTAGGATAAGCATTCTTAGCCCCTCCTAGAAAATCTACAAATTAAATTATCCATCATTTATTTACCCTACAAATACAAGAATAGATTTTAGTATTCTGAATTGGCTGATCTAGGGTCAAAATAAATTAAAACCCGTAATATTATACTAAAATGTAACACCTATTTATCGGGTTTTTCAGTACCTGCACCTCGATATTTTTAAACTTTATTTTCTTTTCTTATATTCTTTTCCATTTTTTTGGAGCTCTTTTTGTTTGCTTGCATAATATGATTACTGAAATTGTGTGTGTTGGCCTAGTGGTAGAATGGTTAATATCCGAGGCCAAAGGTCTCGGGTTCGAGTCCACCATGATGCAGCTTTTAAAAATTTCTGTATTAATCGATAAAAAAAAAAAAAATGTCCGTTTTTACCAAATTATGTACGCCCAGCAACTAAGCCATTATTAACAACACCGGGATTTTGTGAGTGTAAAAATAATACTATAACTGGTAATAAGTCCAAGGTACCGGTTTTGAAGAGTTGATTCTGTGAACCTTCTTTTTTCAAATTATTTTTTTCTTTCAAAATTTTCAAAGCTATCACCATGGCATGCGACCACCCTGAAAATGCCGTCGTCTGTATACATGTGGTTCTATATAGTAATGATATAATAGTTTCATAGTATTTTTGTATTTATTCGCCTCACATATCACTAAAATTTTGAAAATTATTTTTCTGGTGAGATTAAACCTTATGTGCAACGAATAAGTAAAAAAGTAAAATATTCCACCAGTACAATAAGTACTGAAAAGCACGTACGAATGAGTACATAAATTTTTTTTCATGCGTATGTACAAAATGAATATGCTAAAATGCTACAAAAATATTTCACTAATGGAACGACATATATACAGAACAAAAAACAAAATAAGCACAATATATGTACGAACAATATATAAAATAAACCGACACTAATTTTTAAAAATTAGTGGTACATGCAACGAATAATTAAAAAAATGCTATGAAACTGTTATATCATTGCTATATAGAGCCACACGTATGAATCAATATATATATATATATATATATATATATATATATATATTATTTTACCTAAGTTTTTCATAGATTTGCTAGCTTGAATCACAAATAATTGTGTACTCCTCCGTCCCACCCAAGATGGCGCTTTCCTTTTGAAATTGTCCCACCCAAGATGACACGTTTCCATTTTAGGAAATAATTATCTCTTCAAAAGTTGTGGGACCTACCTACTTTTATCACTTTATTCACTTTATACCATTCTCCTAAATAACCGTCTTGGAAAGAAAGGAGCCGTCTTGGGTGGGACGGAGGGAGTATATATTAAGTATTGAAACTGAAATAATATTGCAGATAATGATTTAAATGATAAGTTACAACAAATCTCTAAAAATAAGTTTAAAACCGTGTTTTCCCTTAAATTGAGGGAAAAATTGATTTTAAAAGATAAAATTATTTATTTAACATTTGGCATAAACATAGAAAAAAAAATTTAGCACATATAATTATAATTTGTAGCAAAACAAAAATAAAATCTTATCCATTTTACTAAAATCAATGGTTTATATTTATTCTTATTTCTTACAAAAAAAATCATTTTTACATGATCCATCCTCTCTCTCTCTATATATATATGTGTGTGTGTGTATAGATGCTCTATGCACAAAGATGGATACAATTGGCAAATAAAGCCAAAACTCACATGGGCCACAAGAAAATAAGCAAATGGAATCGAGATTCTGAAAGAGAGTGGGCTGAAAGAGTGTGGGCTGCCAAATCAAATGGCCTCATATTAAAATACTGTTTGATAACAATAAGAGATAAGGCTTTTTATTTTGCGTAAAAAAGATAAAAAAAAAAAAGAGGAAGAGTTGTTAGAATTTCAGTTTTCAAGTTTGGGTCCAACCATTCATGTTGGCTAATGGGCTCTAGAAGCAGAATATGGTCTAATTTCCTGTTCAACACTTCTTTTTGTTTAAAATTTCCTACGTGGGTCATTCTTGTGAAATTTGGGCTGTCAAATTAAAGTAAGTTCTATGCCCAATTTTGGAGCAAAATCATGAAATCCAAATACAAAGTCAAAATCAAATCAAAGAACTCCTAAAAATGAGGATAAACTGTTTAAAAATTCAAATCAAATTGAAGAACTCATAAATACGAGTATAAACTGTTTACAAATTCAATTTCAAATTCAAGAACTCCTTTAAACGGGTATAAACTTTCTAACAATTAAATTCAAATTTAAGAACTTTTAAATACGAGCATAAATTGTTTATAAATTCAAATCGAAGTCTAAGAACTCATTGAAATGAATATAAACTTTTTAACAAATTCAAATTGAAGAACCCCTTGAAACGAGTATAAACTTTCTAACAAATACAAATTCAAGAACTCCTAAATACAAATATAAACCATTTATAAATTCAAATCAAATTGAAGAACTCCTAAATACGAGTATAAACTGTTTACAAATTCAAGAACTCCTTGAAACGAGTATAAACTTTCTAACAAATTCAAATTTAAGAACTCTTAAATACGAGTATAAACTATTTATAAATTCAAATCGAAGTCCAAGAACTCCTTGAAATGAGTATAAACTTTCAAACAAATTCAAATTGAAGAACCCCTTGAAACGAGTATAAACTTTCTAACAAATTCAAATTCAAGAAATCCTAAATACGAGTATAAACTATTTATAAATTCAAATCGAAGTCCAAGAACTTCTAAATATGAGTATAAACTGTTTACAAATGTAAATTCAAAGTTTTAAATCAAATTCAAGTTCAAGAACTCTTAAATACGAGTATAAACTATTTACAAATTCAGATGCAAGAGCTATTTGCCAAGAGTTTAAACTATCAAAATGAATTTCGAGACTCGTCCATTTCCAAGACAACTCGTCCATGAACAAGTCTCTATGAGGTAATTTGTAGACAATTAAAAATTGTTAGCAAATAATATTACGTCATGTATAAATTATAAATTAAATAATTATTTCTATTTCTATTTTATTAATGTAATTTATTCCAAAATAATATATATATTATTAATATTTAATTTTATCGACAAATAGGAGAACAACATGTGACAATGACACATCGAAGAGGAATAACCACTCAAAATGAGCCACATAAGCCTAAATTACCACATAAGCCCTAAAATATCACATAAGCCCATAAAGCCCACTAGCTCACACCTATAAATAAGGGTGATGGGGCTTCATAAATGAGGGGGTGAAGTGAAGTGAATACGAGGTGAAGTGAAGAGAAGTGAAAGCTTGAAGAGTTCAAGACACTCAAAGAATACTCTACAAAGTCTTCTCCATCATTCAAGGCGTTCTTCGTGCATATCATCACGTTTTTCGTCAAAATCATCATCCAAATCAAATCAAAGATGGCGTTCAATCCAGAAACATGGTGAAAACACTCCGCATTGGCGCTCAAAGTTGAAGATCTCCAAGGTGTTCTTCAACATTTCAAATCAAATCCAACGTTCGATCTTAAAACAAGACTGAAGTCCTTCAGATCAACATCATCAAGTTCAAACTTCGGGTTCAAGGAGATCAAGGAACCAGATCACATCCAACAAGTGATGCAATACCACATTTGTTCATAGCAAATGATACATTTATTAAGAGAAAATGATACATTTTATTCACAACAAATGATATACACATTTATAATAAAATGATACAATAACACATTTATTCCGAAAACGATATATTTATTCACAATAAGTTATACAATTATATATTTATAGGTCGGACCGGGTCAGATGGATTTGGATCGATCGACCTGCGAAATGACCCGACCTTAGATATGATCGATATTAAACATAGGGAGATTATGCATTTTTGAAAATAAGCAAGAAGTTCTTTGGATATTATCCCTAATTTATTTTTTATTTCATGCTCATGGACTATGCTATCCTAAATAAACTGGTTGTTTCATGCCCTCATTTGGCCCAACTTGAAGAATTAGATGATCTAAAACAATAATATCAGTCACATTACACTCGATCAAGGTTTTGCCACCAACAAAAATATTTGTGCATATAAAATTATAAATGATGATTTTGGTGACATCTAAGTTCAAGCACTTGAAATTTCGATTTTCTAAACGCTTGAAATTTTATGGTCCAGAATATGGGCTTTGTGAATGTCACGACCGGACTTTGCTAAGGATAGCCAAGCCGGGAAAACCGTGACTAGGGAGGGGAAATTAGAAGAGGGGATAGAAAGGGGATTGATGTTGCTGAAATGAACCGAATTGAATGAGAATTATCTAAAATGAAACATAGACAAAAGAGGGTCAGTCACAAGGATCAGACCACAATATGTTCATACATTAGTTCGGTTATGAAGGATCGAGCATTAGATTTACTACAAAAACGAGTGTTCGCAGCGGAATATGAAATTAAGATACATGTATGAGGACATGCATCTTTCCCAAGAGTTTATCTAGAAAGTCCGACAAAAGCCCGCTCGGCACTCCACATTCACCCATCACTGCTCAACCTGCACATTTAGAAATACATGCAGGGCTGAGTACAAAGCACTCAGTTGTCACATTGCCGAAAGATACATATATAATTGTCAAGTCATTCCAACAGTAATACAAGGGATTTTAACGTAAAAGGCCCAAGCTTACTAAATTCTTTTGTGAATCTTAAAGTTCGACTGATCAGTCTAAGTTCTTTTGTAACCACCATATCTGTCAATTGTTGTGTCCCGGGAAGGAGGCCTCATTCCACGGTCACCAGACCGGTCACCCCTTTAGGATAACTCTCGGTCACTTGTGTACACAAATCCTGCCTAGAGGTTCCTAGCACAGGACTCGAATTCGATTCTCGGGTTTTTGGCATAGTCAAACACAGATATGTATCATACATAAATCTCAAAACATTTATGGCAAGACAATAATTGAAACATTTTCAGTTCAAAGATTTTGAAAAGAAAATAACTGCTTGAATGAATCATTTGATTTTGTTTGTATATAAGAAAGCCCACCTGTCAGCACTATTGCTCACAAATTCACAGTCCTTTCTGTTGCGATCACGTCACCCCGTCGTCCGACCTTTATTACAAGAAAATAAATAAGAAGTCCGAAACGAATGACCATTCTTATCGAAAGAATTCCTATATCTTATTTGATAAGATTTTATTAGAAATCTTTGTTTTCTAATTAAGCTTGCATTAATCAATATTAATAATATCGATAATTCTAGCTTACTCTTTAATATCTAGAATTTAAAGGACGCTTCGTTCGCAAGATTGATTAAGGTGAAATCGATCGCTAATTAATAATAGATATTAGGCGGATCTTAATTAATCGTTCCATAATTAAAGGCTAACCCCATAGCTTAACATATGAGTCTAAACTAATTCATCTTAAGCTAACTTTTATTATTCAAAAGGGCAAGGAAACCAATTAAGGTCTTCTAAATATTTAATATTAAGAACCACAATCCAAAATATCTTAATTAAAAGAAAGTCCAATGGATTAGTAATAGCAACCCATATTTATTTACATAAGTTACTGGGCCCAGATTTAAAAGGATCCCAACCCATCATCCATTTCTTTCTTTATTCATCCTTCTCGGCCCAGCCATAGCAATAGGCCCATCCCTTTTTCCTTCATTTTTCTTGGCCCAGTTCCAATTAAAGAAGTCCAGCTCTTTCTTTTATTTTTTTCTCACGGCCCAGATGAAAAATGGCCCAATTCCAATATAATTAAAGATAAACCCTAGCCCACAAAATCGGCCCAACAGAGATGAGCCCAATTCCTTAATTAGATTAAAATAAGCCCTAGGCACACACCCCACCCTATCTCTCACTTCACTCTGCCGCCCCTCCTCTCTCTCACTCGTCTCGGTTCTCTCTCTCTCTCTCTAGAGGCGCCGCCTCATCTCTCACCTTCTCCTCCGACGTCGCCGTTTCTTTCCCGGCGACGCGTCACCAGCGCCGCCGTCTTCTCGGCGCTCTCACTCTCACTGTCACTCTCTCTCACAAACAGAACACCCTCCTCTCCTTCTTTCTCCAGTCGCGCCGTTTCCTTCCGGCGATGTATCGCCGTCGCCGTCGCCGTCGCCACGACGTCGCAGCCATCGCGACGTCGTCACTATCCTCCACCCATCTCGTCTTCCCACTTTTTCTCAAGCCCAAAAGGACAACTCTATGTCTAAAAATCTATTCCTTCTTTGACCGACGATTCTCCGGCGAGAGCTCACCGTCGTGCGTTTCCAGCCCCGTCGCATGTCATCGCCGGCGTCTGAACAGCTTTGCCGTGGCACGCCGTTGCTCTGCCTCGAACGCCTTCGCGCCGTCGGATGCTCCACCGTCACGTCCCTCCTCGGCGTCGCCTCCCTTTTTCCCCTTTTCTCACGGCACAAGGGCACACACACACACACACGCCCTATTTTTCCCATTTTTCATTTAAGTCTCTGACCTCTCTCTCTATTCTATTTTCAGGTCCAACGCCGCCGCTGGGCTCCGGGAGGCTCTGTCGAGGGTGATTGGCGTCGCTGACGTTTGCCGTGAGATTCTGCCCTTGATGGGCCACCTTCTCCACTTGGTTTCTTATTCAACAACCGAGCCCTAGATGGCTCGGTCCTATCGAAGCCTATGTTCCTTCAGTTTAGTACACTTAGAAATTGATTTAGTTATTTTGTTGTTGTTTCATCTCCTGTTGAGATTTGAGCATTCTAGCATAAGGGTTATCGATTCCTATGTGGATATCATTGTAAAAATCTACTGGAAAGATGGTAGAAGAATAGAGAGATGTATATTATGCAGTATTATTGCAGTAGTTGAATCTAGGTGATTGGTTATACATGTGTACTGCATTTCATTTACAAGGAAATTTAATACCGGAAGGAAAGCAGTAAATGAGACGAAAATGAATGTATGTTGTGGTACCTTGTGTCAAATTTTCTGTGTGGTTTTGTTGTTGGAATAAGTGTTGGGTCAATAATGATTCAAGTCATAAATGAGGTTCATTGAAGATGGTTAACTGAAAAGATTTGCAAGGATAAGGATGAATAACTTTTACCTCAACACCTTGAGAGAACAATGGTTTCCTGCTTCTGGAATGGAACGTGTGAAACGTGTTGAAGGTAAGGGTATTTGAATTGCTGATTTCTAGTTTCCATATTACCAAAACTAGGTAGGGAGTAGGGTACCTTTGATAAGGCTTGATGGTAAGGGTCTCCATAAAGGTGGTTGAAAAGCAAAAGAGTTGATTGATTTTGGAAAAGTTGATGTAACATATATCGCGATATAAATTATCTGATTCGAAAATATTTCTGCATTAATTTCGACTTTGATTAATATTTTTAATTCGATACGAATTCTCACTCGTCGAGTATGCGGTAAATCAATTATTCGATATACTAAACGCGATTTCAATGAAGTAATTAAAAGATAATAATTCGATATAATGTAATTATCAACCCTGGATATTACAGTGAATTCAATAAAAAAAAGTCTCTTTGAGGCTTAATAGCATAATTTTTTTCATGCAGTTTTCTTTAGAAGTCTAAAAATGGAGATGAAAGCAATCGAAGAAATCGGCATAGGCGAAGACCTCACCCCACCCCTCTGCCCTCTCGCCGCCGTCCTCCACGACTCCGTCCTCAGCTCCTATTGCTCCGCCTGCTTCTCCATCCCCCCCCTGCAGGCGTTTCCCCCTCTTACCGACGCCTTTCCCGAAAATCCCCGCCATGTTCCAACTGAAACTCCCACTCCTCTCTACTGCACCCTCACCTGCTCCACCGCCGATTCCGCCTCCATTTATCCTCCGACGAACGCCACCTCCTCTCCTCTTCTCCAACTCTCCTCTCTCGTGGGACTCCTCCTCCTCCTCCTCCAACCTCCGCCTCGCTCTCCGACTCATTCGCATTTTCCTGAACCTTCCACAAGAATGCAGCTCTCGCCTCAAATATCGTTTCTTGAAGGAAAAAAACGAATCCCTTTTCCAAGAAAATGGGGAAACCGAAGTCTCAGATGGTTGTAGGGTAATAAGGATAGTAAATGATTTTGTAATATTAGACAATCTTTTGTAATCTTTTATTTATTTCCATCCCTTATTTTGTGGGATTGGTTGTTGTATTCCCTCCTATAAGTTAATGATAATGATTATCACCTAATAATCGGTAATTACATTCACATCTTCTCATGGTATCAGCCTGAAACATTGGTTCACCCTTTTCTCCTTCTCTTCCTATCTGTTCTCCCCAATCCTTCTTCCTTTTGCACGATGGCATCGTCTTCCTCATCTGCCGATTCAATGCACATCACCACAATGATTCATATGGTTACAATAAAACTCTCCTCCTCCAATTATCGTTTGTGGAAACGACAAGTCCTGTCAATGCTTTCTAGGTTTGATCTCATCGGATTTGTGGACGGCTCTTCTAACCCTCCTGCGTCCAATTTCCGTCGATGGAACGGAATCTCCAAATCCAGCCTATTCTGAGTGGCATACTAATTACGGAAGAGGCGATGACCGAGGTTGTAGATTGCACAACCTCTCGCGCTGCTTGGCTGGCTCTCGAATGCGTCTTCGCCCATTCATCCACCTCTCGCGCGAATCACTTGCGTGAGGAACTCCTCTCGCTTCGTCGCGGCTTGCGCTCTGTCCAAGAATATGGGAAGAAATTCAAGTCTCTGTGAGAATCGCCGGTTTGATGACCAATCGCGAGATGATGGTATTCGCAGAAATCAAGAAAAATTTCGGTAATTCGCGGGATTATGGTCAAGATTTTGAAAAATTTAAGAGGATTGGAGAGGGAGCGAAGATGATGGCGAGAGAGAGGGGCAAAGATGTAAATTCAGAGAAGCAGGAGGGGTTTGCGTTAGAAGAGATGGTTTTGTGTTTGGTGATGACGAATGTAGTAGAGGTTCAAGAAAGGGGTGGATGTTGCATAGGTATTGCTGTCTATGATGCTGCATTTTCTTGGATCAATCACAGTTGCTCTCCGAATTCTTGCCACTGGTTCTTGTTGGGGCCGGGAAACGACGAGCAGCTGCCTCTGAGGATTGCTCCGGCTGCAGAAGGCGGCCGCGGCAGTGGAAATGGTAATGGTTTGATGATGGGAGGAGAAATTTCAGGTATCTCGTGTGAATAATGTGGTGGATAATTACTATTTGTTTGTGTAGCTGTGGAAGTGATATGAGTTTGTTTGTGGTGATGTAGAGAGAAATGGTTATGGCCCAAGAGTTAGAGCTCGAAAAACATTATTATTAGAACTACTAATTGATGAAGAAATTCTGGATATATTAGTTGATTTTGCCATGTCTGTTGTTAATGTTAAGAAATTCTGGATATATTAGTTCGAATCAATGACTAAAAAATCATTGATTCTGAGAGAAAAATGCACAGAAGCAAGTATTGGGCCAAGATTACAAATAGGGATATGCATGTATGAACATTACTAATCACATCACACTTTTTCGAATTGATGCATTCAAACATGAAAAGTTCAAAGAAATTCAAAAATCAAATTCGTATCTAGTCAGGTTTGCACTATAGCATCAAGTGCTCTGCGATAGATCGTTTCGACCGACAAACCGTAACAGATGCTTTATAAGTGAGCACCATACTCCAAACAGTGGATGCTCAGCAAAATGAGATCATCCTCACTTGATCACTGCATATCTCATCAACCTGCAACTGAGAATCAGTATCTGAAACTTTAAACCTGCTGGAGATTCAAGCCAACCAAAATCGACCGGGCCCTGAACATATTTCAAGAAATTACTTTGGGAAGAAAGAAAGCCCCAAACTTTTGAGGCTATACTGGCAATGCAGTTATACAACTGCATCTTTTGATCAGGCCTATCCCTATTTGCTTCTGAACTATTTACGAGATCACAACAATCACATTTGAGAGTTAGTAAGGACGATAACTCTAGTTGGAAGGCATCATCAGGCAAGGAGCATCTAGCAAGAATGAGCAGCGACTCCCCTGCGTGTATCCAGAACTATGCAGCAGTCATCACAATGGCTGGTTCTAACTTGTAAAGATGGTTGACAACCCCAGCGAGCAACAAGGAATATGCAGAACCTGTCGTGTAGAAGTTCAAAGCTTCGAGTTTATGTCCTCTGGTTTCATAGCTGAGAGCCCATAGATCCCTTGCTTGAACTTTATAAGCAGAAGCCATAGGTGGGATAAGTATTGATAGAAAGATGATGAAAATGATGAAGCTTCACTCTCCGATGGAGCTTGTCATTGAAGTCCCCATCGCAAAGTAAGAGTTCAAGCTTCTGACAGCATGATTTTGAGTCACCAAATGATAGGAAGTCAGTAACGGCATCATAAAAGGCAGAGTTTTGAATCAGCTTCTCTGTTTCGTCATCTAAACATTCTGGAATCTCGGCATTATGTGCCTACACAGGAAAAAGAAGACGAAAGGACAATCATAGATGGCCATGAGCTGAAGTTCCAATAAAGGGCTCACAACTAGGTTGCCATAGTTGGAGGAGAGACGAATAGATGGCAAAGAACAAACACATAATCTTCTGAATTATTTTCAGAAAGTCCAATGCAACACGAAAAAAAGTTGCAAACCAAGAGAGTTCAGGGCTATGTCGAAGATAAAGCAAGGAGCCAACAAACTTTCCCAATCTATAAATACATGTATAATGCAGAGAAAAGTGAACAAGAAATGATACATTTTGCATACGTTTGGGTTTTGGGAGAAAAATCATATCAGAGTTCTTGCCGACTTAAACTTAAATGTTTCCATTTACACAAATTTATTCAGCCAACATATTATACTACAATCTTACTTGCAGAGCATAATCCACGTCACATGTAGGTTCGGCAGCACAGCGCTTACAGCTACAGTTGAACCGATACTTGAACCATAGACCCGCCTGCTCATTTCCTGCAGAAACCAATGCCAGTGAGAAGTAATAAACGCCTGAACAAAAAGGAGCCTTGCAGGAGAACGCATCATCAGAAACATAACACGAGAGACTGAAATGCTCAAGAAAGGCCAATGAGGAAGAAATATACACAAGAAACTACGAACACTCATAATTGTCAAACTACTTAAAACCTTTATACACTCAATAACAGGAAATATAAAAAACAGAGGTTTCTCCCAGTAATAAACATGTGCTCAAATGCTACATAACCCTTTTCTTAGTTTTGGCTTGTCCAACATTTTCCCTCAAATCTTCATTAAGCACTTCACAACTTCACCAAGTTTCGTCTGTCATCTAACAACAGACATGGCAAGTTTAGTAAATGAGACAAGGCTTTGTTTTACATTTATGGAAACAAAGCCTATATATATATATTTGAGAGTCTGAGACATTCAAAAAAGATATTACCATTGTCTCAAATATATATATAGGCTTTATTTCCATAAATGGTAATATCTTTTAATTCATTTACTAATATATCTCTCTTTAAATTTTTGTGGTGATGTAGAGAGAAATGGTTATGGCCCAAGAGTTAGAGTTCGAAGTGTAAAGCCTGTTAGCAAAGGTGAAGAGGTTACTGTTGCATACACGGATTTGTTGTTAGATGACAGACGAAACTTGGTGAAGTTGTGAAGTGCTTAATGAAGATTTGAGGGAAAATGTTGGACAAGCCAAAACTAAGAAAAGGGTTATGTAGCATTTGAGCACATGTTTATTACTGGGAGAAACCTCTGTTTTTATATTTCCTGTTATTGAGTGTATTTAGGTTTTAAGTAGTTTGACAATTATCAGTGTTCGTAGTTTCTTGTGTATATTTCTTCCTGATTGACCTTTCTTGAGCATTTAAGTTTCTCGTGTTATGTTTCTGATGATGCCTTCTCCTGCAAGGCTCCTTCTTGTTCACGCGTTTATTACTTCTCACTGGCATTGGTTTCTGCAGGAAATGAGACAGGTGGGTCTATGGTTCAAGTATCGGTTCAGCTGTAGCTGTAAGCGCTGTGCTGCAGTGCCTATATGTCACGCGGATTATGCTCTGCAAGTAAGATTATAGTATAATATGTTGGCTGAGTAAATTTGTGTAAATGGAAACAATTAAGTTTAAATTGGCAAGAACTCAGATATGACTTTTCTCCCAAAACCTAAACGTATGCAATACGAATCATTTCTTATTCACTTTTCTCTGCATTGTACATGTATTTATAGATTGGCTAAGTTTGTTGGCTCCTTGCTTTATCTTCGACATAGCCCTGAACTCTCTTGGTTTGCAACTTTTTTTCGTGTTGACTTGGACTTTCTGAAAATAATTGAGAAGATTATGTGTTTGTTCTTTTGCCATCTGTTCATCTCTCCTCCAACTATGGCAACCTAGCTGTGAGCCCTTTGTTGGAACTTCAGCTCATGGCCATCTATGATTGTCCTTTATTCTTCTTTTTCCTGTGTACGCACATAATGCCGAGATTCCAGAATGTTTAGATGACGAAACAGAGAAGCTTATTCAAAACTCTGCCTTTGATGATGCCATTACTGACTTCCTATCATTTGTTGACTCAAAATCATGCTGTCAGAAGCTTGAATTCTTACTTTGTGACGGTGACTTCAATGACAAGTTACATCGGAGAGTGAAGCTCCATCCTTTTCATCATCTTTCTATCAATACTTATATCACCTTGGCTTATGCTTATAAAGTTCTAGGAAGGGATCTATTGGCTCTCAGCTTTGAAGTCAAAGGACATAAACTCAAAGCTCTGAACATGTACAAGACAGGTTCTGCGTATTCCTTGTTGCTCGCTGGGGTTGTCAACCATATTTACATGTTCGAACCCGCCATTGTGACGACTGCTGAATGTTTCTGGATACACGCAGGGGAGGCCCTGCTCATTCTTGCTAGAAGCTCCTTTCCTGATGATGCCTTCCAACTAGAGTTATCGTCGTTTCTAACTCTCAAATGTGATAGTTGTGATCTCGTAAATAGTTCAGATGCAAATGGGGATAGGCCTGATCAAAAGATGCAGTTGTATAACTGCATTGCCAATATAGCCTCAAAAGTTTGGGGCTTTCTTTCTTCCCAAAATAATTTCTTGAAATATGTTCAGAGCCCTTTCGATTTTGGTTGGCTTGAATCTCCAGCAGGTTCAAAGGTTTCAGATAATGATTCTCAGTTGCAGGCTGAGGTATGCAGTGATCAAGTGAGGATGAATCTCATTTTGCTGAGTATCCACTGTTTGGAGTATGGTGCTCACTTATCAAGCATCTGTTACGGTTTGTCGGTCGAAACGATCTATCGTAGAGTACTTGATGCTATAGTACAAAATTGACTAGATACGAAATTGATTTTTGAATTTCTTTGAACTTTTCATGCTTGAATGCATCAATTCGAAAAAGTGTGATGTGATTAGTAATGTTCATACATGCATGCCCCTATTTGTAATCTTGGCCCAATACTTGCTTCTGTGCATTTTTCTCTCGAATCAATGATTTTTAGTCACTCATTTGTTATTATAAAGATAATCTCCTTAAGCGATTGGAACTAGTGACTCATGTTCAAATCCAAATATAATATATCAAGCATTATGGTGAAATAAACTAGTGTACAAGGAAAAATTATTGGTCTGTATTTGGGGTGGCTACTGGTTAGATTAGAACCTCACCATATCTGCAAATCATAATCCCACTTGCTAATCTTCGTCCTGACCCTCTAGGATAAGCATTCTTAGCACCTCCTAGAAAATCTACAAATTAAATTATCCATCATTTATTTACCCTACAAATACAAGAATAGATTTTAGTATTCTGAATCGGCTGATCTTGGGTCAAAATAAATAAAAACCGTAATATTATACTAAAATGTAACACCTATTTATCGGGTTTTTCAGTACCTGCACCTCGATATTTATTTTATTTTTTATTTTGTTGGAGCTCTTTTTGTTTGTTTGATGATTACTGAAATTGTTCATCTTTTTTGTGTGTGTATGTTGGCCTCGTGGTAGAGTGGTCAATGCATGGGGCTAAAGGTCTCGTGTTCGAGTCCATCGTGACACTGCCTTTAAAATTTCTGTAGTAATTGACCGGAAAAAAAAATTGTCCGTTTTTACCAAATTGTACCTAATTATGTATGCCCAGCAACTAAGCCATTAGTAAAAACACCAGGAACTAGAATAATGTCAACCAATAATATTACCAACACCGGGTACCGGGTTTTGAAGAGTTGATTCTGTGAACCTTCTTTTTTCAAATTATTTTTTTCTTTCAAAATTTGCAAAGCTAAGCTATTATCTCCAGCGACCACCCTGAAAATGCCGTCATCTACAAGCTCTTTGCCATGCTCACGTACGTCGCCAACTCCTCTGTGGCTGAAGTTGTGAAGCGATGGAACTGATTTCTGCCGTCCTCACCAATATCATGTTGTCGGACCTCCAACGCAACAAGCTACACGGCTTCTGCTCCGCTACGATTCAAAAAGCAAGAAAAATAACTCAGAAAAACAAGAAATAAAAGAAATGAAGCAAGGAGAGGTAATAATCTTTACCACCAAGTAAAGAAGAGAAAAAATGGTGAGGAATTCGAAATAAGATGCCAGCACGTAGTTGCTAATGCCGCGAAGAAGAAGGCACAAGCTCTCACCTCTGCCGTTGAAACACCATTCTCACTGCAAGCCGATTCAGAAACGAAAGTAAGGTGAAATGGAGAAGCAAAGCAGGGAATATAAGTGATGATGCTGTTGTTGGCAAAAGAGAAAATTAACAAAGGTTTCAGAAGCTAGAGTAGTAGTCAAGACATTTGAAAAAAAAGAATGAAATTTTGAAGCTGCAAGGGATTATGGGAGGAATGCTTACAGGTATTTGGGAGTGTCTCTATTTATAGCCTCAAGCATCCACCTAAACCAAGCTCTACATGCAATTGCGTGTCAGCCCCGTTCCTGACATTTTATAGGCCATAGGCAAAATAAGGAATATAGGCCCCCATTTTTAAAATTTATAGAAAACCCAAGTTATTATCTTCTGTGCGTACAAGGTAAAACCTATGTTTCTTTACAATAGTTTGCAAACGACACATGACGACTAAACCATACTTGAAAAATCAAGTGTGTCGGGCTTGAATCTAGAAAGACGATAATGAGGCTTGAACTCGTGATCTTTGGCCACATGACTTACTTTACCATTATACCGTCCAAAATTATTCTTTTTATTATACTTATAAAATAAATCAAATTTGTAAATTTACGTAAATTCAAGTGATCTACAAATAGAAATAGATAATAAAAAATTATCAAAACATATACAACTTACATTTATTCTTATATTTCTATATCTCAACTCTCATCTATGATACAATATCATAAAAATAATTTATTCGAGTATTTGCAAATACAAAATCATTAATAATCATATCAACATCAATATTTTCTAACATATTTTGGGACCAAACGAAGACATATATCTATATATAAAATATAGAAAGATTTAATAGTTCGAACCTTTAAAAAAATTGTTTAAGTTATACAATATTTTAGATCCAAATACACTATATATCTATAAATAAAATTATTTTTTTAAATTAATTTGGGCCCCTGAGATGGTGGGCCCTGGGTGATCGCCCAGGGTGGCCTACCCTCAGGCGGCTCTGTTGCGTGTAGCTTAGTAGAAGTAAAAGACAAAAAAAAAATGAAGTTGTTCAGCTGTGCTTCAACAAAAAACAAATACTCAACAAACTCATAGCACCAATCAAGGCTGGGGGACTTTCAAACAAATTCTTATTTAATACAGTAAAGTAAGGATAAGCAAAATATCCAAAAATCGAATAATCGAATTGAATAAAATAGAAAAATCAAATTTGATTTGGTTAATTCGGTTAAAATAAAATTAAAATTCGGTTTTCGGTTTGTTCGAATTTTTAACCGAAAATATATATATATATATATATATATATATATATATATATATATATATATATAATATTATTTATTTATTTTATTTATTCAAAATTATAATTTTAATATTTCAATATCATTAATCCCATTTATTTCTCTCTTTCTCCCTATTATATATATAATATTTGCAAAATATAATATTATTTATTTAGTATATAATAATTTTAGTTATCTTTTATAGATTATTATTATTATTATTATTATTATTATATGTATATATAATAACATATAAAATATATTTTATTTATATTATATCAATATATAATATTATTTATTTATTTGAAAAAGATATATTTTTTGTTAAAAGTTCGATTTAACCGAGATAACCGAAATATATTTCGGTTATTTTTGTTCGGTTACCGAATAAAATTCATCGGGTTCATTATTTTTTAAAAAATTACATTAATTACGTTCGGTTATTTTTAATCTTAAACCAACCGAATATTATAAGTATAAGAAATAAGAATAAATTTAATCCATTGATTTTAGTAAATCAATGGACATGATTTTTTTGTTGTGCTACAAATAATAACTATATGTGCAATGAATTTTTACCTGTATTTTCAATCAATGTTATATAAGTAATTTATCTTATAAGAATCAGTTTTTTCCCTTAATTTAAGGTAAAACACGGTTTTATCCTTATTTTTAAGGATTTCTTGTAATCTATCCTTTAACTTATTATCTCCAACATTATTTCAGTTTCATACTTAATATACACAAAATTATTTGTGACTCAAGCTAGTAAATCCATAAAAAATTTAGGTAAAATGACATATATATTGATTCATACGTGTGATTCTATATAGCACTGATATAACAGTTTCATAACATTTTTTTACTTATTCGTTGCACATACTATTAAAATTTTAAAAATTATTGTCCTGGTGAGATTAAACCTTATGTGCAATGAATAAGTAAAAAAATGCTAGGAAAATATTCCACCCGTGCAATAAGTACTGAAAAACACGTATGAATGAATACCTAAATTTTTTTTACATGAGTATGTGCAGCATGAATACGTTAAAAATGCTACAAAATATTCCACTAGTGCAACGATATATATACAGAACAAAAAATAAAATAAGCACAATATATGTACAGAACAGTATATAAAATAAACTGACACTAATTTTTAAATATTAGTGGTATGTGCAACGAATAGTTAAAAAAATACTACGAAACTGTTATATCATTGCTATATAGAACCACATGTATGAATCAATATATATATATATATATATATAGAGAGAGAGTAAATATCAATTTAAACCCTAAACTATACATGTTTTGTCAAAAATATCCTAAGCTTTCAAAAATATCAATTTAAACCTCAAACTATCATATTTGTATCAAAAATGCCCCAGTATTCAGGATAGTTTGGGGTTTAAATTGATACAAATATAATAGTTTGGGGTTTAAATTGATATTTTTGAAAGTACAGGATATTTTTGATAAAACATGTAGAGTTTAAGATTTAAATTGATATTTACTCATATATATATATTATTTTACATAATTTTTCATTGATTTACTAGCTTAAATCACAAATAATATTGTATATATTAAATATTGAAACCGAAATAATATTGCGAGATAATGATTTAAAGAATAAGTTACAACAAATCCTAAAATAAGTTTAAAACCGTGTTTTCCTTAAATTGAGGAAAAAGCTGATTTTAAAAGATAAAATTACTTATTTAACCTTTGGTATAAACATAGAAAAAATTGTAACACATACAGTTATAATTTGTAGCATAATAAAATAAATCTTGTCCATTGATTTACTAAAATTAATAGTATAGATTTATTCTTATTTCTTACAAAAAAATCATTCTTACATGATCCATCTTTATATATATATATATATGTGTGTGTGTGTGTGTGTGTGTGGATTAGGAGAATTAGATTTTTTAAAACAAGTACAAAATAAACAAAGTAATTTTATTGAAAATGAAGCTATAAAATTATTCTCATAATTTATTTCACAAGAATTAGAAAAAGGGTCTGATATTACAACAAGTAAAAATTATCCTATAATATTAAGATTAGAAAAATTAGGATTAATAGGAGAAGATATTACAAAGACAAGAGTAAATTATGTTTGTAAAATAAAAATAAAGTTACCTGAAATTACAATTAGAACAAAAAATGGAGAGTATAGTGCAGAAGATGTAGAAGAGTTTAAAAAAAAATAATAAAATGCTAAAACAATGATTAATTAGAAATTCAGAAAGTCCTCATAGATCTACGCTTTTATAGTTAGAAATTATGTGGAAATAAAAAGAGGAAAGCCTAGGATAGTATACAATTATAAAAGATTAAATGATAATAGTGAAGATGATGGTTATAACATACCAAATAAAGAAACTTTGATAACACTTATACAAAATAAAAAGGTATTTAGTAAATTTGACTTAAAAATTGGATATAACCAGTTAAAATTAAAAGAAAACAATGGACTGCTTTTACTTGCCCAAAATGACAATTTTAATGGAATGCACTAAGTTTTGGATTAAAAAATGTGCCTGCTATCTTTCAAAGATTTATGGATAGTATATTTTTGAAATATAAATTTTATCTAGTATATATTGATGATTTTCTTATAGCAAGTAATAATTTAAAAGAACATGAAGAACATTTAAATATTATATTAAAGGAATTCAAAGGCGTAAAAATTATACAAGGGTCTGAAAGAATAAATCTTGACAGATGAACATATCAAAATTCATGGGCTTCTGCTTCTACAGATTGATCTAAACAAAACAGACATGCCAGATGAAATGATAATCAATTTTTACTATAATGGTATGATTGATTTCATGGAGTTCAGTCTTACAGAAAAACAGAAAACTTAATGAATAAAATATGAGAAAAATTCTTATTGACAGTTGGCAACATGTCATCTTTATCTTCCAATCCAAAAGTCTACATCAAAATTTTAGCATCTCTTCCAGAAGCTACATCAAATAGCTATCGTCCTGTTAGAAAAACAATTTATTTGATAGACATTAAAAACTCAGGACGATATCTTCAAAACAAATTCAAAAAGAGGGAACCTGATCATTTTTCATTTCAGTATTCTGAAGAAGAAATTAAAATATTTTAGAAATCTGAAAATATTACTAAACTTGAATTACGGATGAAGTACAAACTTGCTGCTGAAGGACATTATTTACAAAACTGGGTGACTAGAAATTGAAATATGTTTCTTCCTTTCAGCGGTAAGGTGATAGCCTTATGGATGAAGAAACTGCTATCATCAATACAGATAAAAAAAAAGATGATATTTTGCTTGATGATTCTCAAGTTGCGACACAATTCCAGAAACTCATAGAGATTTTTGAAAGATTAGACATATTTGTGACAATTATTAATTTGTAACTGTTCTTCTTTTGTAATTATCTTGTTTTTCATGTTTTTCATTTATACGTATAGAGATATAACATGTAAAATATAATGATGGATAGCACCATAGATGCTTGATAAGATAAGATAGCATTATTAAGATGCTTGATAAGATAAGATAGTATTATTAAGATGCTTGATAAGATAGAGTAGCATTATTGAGATGCTTGATATAATATTTTTGCCTATAAATAGGCAGTAATACTTTATTGTAAATCATAGAAGAGAATTCAATAAACTCTGTACATTCCCAAAATATATGTTTTTAAGCTTTCAGTTTTCTTACTCCTAGAGCATATAACAAATCCTATACACATCCTTCAGAACCAAATAATATATTCCAATATCCCATAAAAAAATTGTTGTACAAAGTTACGAATTTCAGAGGAGGAGAAGGCTTCGTCCATGTTTTCTTCATCCAAAGAGTTCTGTGTGAGCTCTATTAGGCATTTTCTATTTTTCTTTTTGTGGTTTAATGTGTAACCCGAAAAAACACACCCTACCCCCTTTATGGTATCAGAGCTACAAAAGCTTCTATGGTCTAAAAGGCTAGGACAAGCTTAACTTGTTAGGTAGCATTGTGTCGTAAGTCCTCTTTGTTGTTAAGAACTCGCCTAGGTGAAAGACTAAGATGTTTATTGTAGTAATTATATTATACTGGTGTGTAGAGTTGATTTTTGAGAAACTCTTAAACCATATATATGTATATTATTATTTTTTTAAATAAACTTGGGATATGTTTAATCATAACAATAAGGATGGTATAAGGATTTATTTGAAGCTTTAGGGTAAGAAATTTTTCAATCATAGATAAAAACTATTTTGTTCAATCTAATTTTCAGACCCAGAAAATCTTAAAGATAAGCATAAAATATCTTATGATAATCATAATTTTATTTGTCAATTTGATCGAAAATTTAAACACATATTATATTCAGAAAATAATCTTTTAAATAGTATTACAGATTTAATTATAAATTTAAGCTGTAATCTAGAAAAGAATAAAAACGATAATTATAACTTACTTAAAGAAATAATACAAAGTAATCAAGAAAAGAATAAATTAATTAAACAAGTTAGTGAAAATTTTGACTACATTCAAAACAAAATAATCAAATTATCTCATAAATTAAACAGTTAAATAAAAATTTACCCAGTAAATCTGAAATTAATCAGTTGAGTTACCTAATAGAAAATTTAAAACCAAAGAAGATTGAATTACAAACTAAAAAATTATTAGGAGAAATTGAATTACAAATCAGTGAAACTTTTAGTAAATTAGAAACAAGAATAACCAAAAAATCAATAGAATAAGATATAGATAATATTACACAAGCTATAAATAATTTAAGCTTAGGTTCACAAGAAAGTCCTAGAAAAATGACCCCTACAATATACAATTATTGAAAACCTAAAAAATGAATAATTTTAGATCATTTTCTGGACATTCACAAACTATCTGACAAGGAGAAATTATACAAGTAATATAAGCGAAATTATTACTTGAGATACATTTTACATAGGATTTTAAACTCTAGAAGAGGATCCGGAAGCAATAGTTCTCAACACACTATCTGAGTTAGAAGAAGAAATAGATGTTGATAGAAATTTAGAAATTTATAATAATCATAGTTTTGATACATTACAACCAAGAGTTTTATATCAAGCAGGTATGATAAATATAAACACAAGTTTTATTAAAGGAAGTAGAGAAGTAAGTACTAGAATAATTGATACAACAGAATTTATAGATATACTATCACCAGAAACTATAAAGACATTAATTAAAAGTAATAAACTATTTTCACATATATGATTGATAATAATAGGAATTAAAGCATTTGGAAGACAAGTAGTAGGAACAAAAGCTTTAGTATTAATTTCAGACCAAGCATGTGAACAAGATGTTAAAAGAGCTATTATATATCCGAAATGAAAGTAGATTTAAACAAAAATTCAGGATTATTTTATTGTGCCCCTAATATTTTAAAATATACTAGAGATATAGGTAAAATAAAAATTGCAATACAAACTAAAGGATATACAAATTATGAAGGAAATAATCTAATAGTAAGCGTTGGAGTATTATGAAAGATGTGTACATCGTCAAGTCTGAAATATAAAGTTAATATTGAAAAAATAATAAAGGTTATTGCTCAAAAGGAATTAAAATGATAGAACCACAAAAAATTGATCCTACTGAATTAGCAGGATTAGAATGGAATTTAGAAGATTTAAAAAAGAAATCTAATGATGTTTTGGTTTAACAAAAAAGTATTATTTATGATAATAATGGACTAGTCAATTTAAGATTTACAAATTTTGTTAAACAAAATAATAAAAACGAGGAAAGTGTAAATGATGATAATATAGAAACAAACTGTAAGTTAATGAATGAATATTATGATACAGAACTCATTTATGATACAGATTTTGAAAAAATAGACACACTATAATTAACTGAAACAGAAATGATAGGATATTGCTAATTTAATAAAGAAGAAAATGACAATAATTTAGAAAGTAATGTAGAATTTGAAACAAGATTCAAATTTGAAGAAACGAAAACAACGATAGATAAAAGGGTTATTGTCACATAAATACACTAACTTTGGACCAATTTTGATTTTTTCCTACGAACTTTAAAAATTATCACAAAATACACAAACTTAATGATTTTAGTGTTTTTACCACAATTTCAAATTCAGGTCAAATTAGATCTGAATTGACATCTCAAAAATTTACTATAAACTAAATGGTTATTGATATAAACGATATCATATCGTAGACAGAGGATATAAAATATCGTTGTTCTATCAAAATAAATAAGATTTTTTGACTTCTAGGATTCATCGCATCAACACTCATTACAAAAATTAAGTCTTCTACTTTGTTTCATCGTCTGGTTCTAGTTGGGATCAAAACAATCGATATCATCTCTCTACGATGTTGTTTATATCACTGATCGTTTTATCTATGATAAATTTTTGAGATGTCAAGTCAGATTTAATTTGGCTTAAATATAAAATCATGGTAAAATCACTAAAGTCATTAAGTTTGTGTATTTAGTGATAATTTTTATAGTTCTTGGAGAAAACTAAAATTAGTTCAAAGTTGGTGTATTTATGCGCCAATAACCATAGATAAAATAATTAATAAAAAAATTTACTGAAATAAATTTGTAAGATCAAGTTGATGATACGTTAATAGAATGCATTACATAATTAGGATTGGACTCCAATCAAGCATATAAAGAATTAGAAAAATATTTTAATTTACCATTAGTTTCAGAAATTGAACAACGAAAAATCATGATTAGTGATTTCTATAAAAATAACAATAGAGAAACTAATATTATGGACGTTTCTATGACTCCTACTAATAAAAGACCTAAACCTGAATTTATACAAAAAGAAGAGAGTAGTACAACAGGACAAGATAGACAAAATTAGAACCAGCCCAAGCCCAATATGAAGGAGAATCCCAAATAATTGAAAAAGGTAGACGAGCTCTAATAGAAAAATTATATAGTGGAGACATGTTATACATAGAAGAACAAAACCCTCAATTATGAGGAGATGGAGTTTTAATTTGGGAACAAACAGTGGTAAGAAATTGGGAAAAAGAAAAAATAGGAGACATGAATATGTTTTCTTATTTAGACACAACTTTAGGTCCAACAGCCTTAGGATTATGACAAAGTAAAAAATCTCAAGCTCGTGATGAAATAAATCAATTAAAAGCATTATGAGATAATCCTTATAATTTTATAAGTGCAATAAGATTATTAATAATAGGTGTTGATCCGATAAAAGTTAACACATTTTTACAAGACACAGCAATAAGAAATTTATACCAATTAAATATTTCAAATTTTAAATATATAAGAGAATTTACAAATAACTTTGTTAGATTATTGTCACAAACTGGTATATCAATGGAAGATGAATTATGTAATAAATATTTTTATAAAACTTCAAGAAGATTTAGGAAAACAAATACATTAAACTTGGGATATGACTACTCCGAATTTAGGAATAGGACCAATAATAACTTTTGCATTAAAATATTTAGAAGATAGATGTAAGATGCAGTAATAACAGAACAAATAAAAAGATAAGCATGGACATTTTGTAAAACTTCTATTTGTACACCTCAAGCTTATGGATATTACAAAAAACCTTACAAAAAATGAATTAAAAAAAGTACTACTTATAAATATAATAAGAATAAAGATAGAAATAGATATGTTAAAAACCCTACAAAAGAAAGTGTAGTTGTTGAGAAAACACCTATCTAATAAATGTCCTAATAAAAATAAAAATTTTAAAGAACAAATTTAATAGAAGAAATAGGAGAATATAATATAGAAGTTATAAACTCGAAGACTCGATAATGAATCAATCTATAGTATTTATAAAGAATATAAAATAAAAATAAATAGATCATACAGTAGTAATATATATATATATATATATATATATATATATATATATATATATATATATATATATACTAAAGGATTGTTTACATGAAAAAGAAATAACCATATACCATTTGTTAACTATAAATTATATCCTAAAATTACAATGAGATATCAATGTAACAAATGTTTGAAGAAATATGCTTCTTATATTTAGAAAGACTATTTGGAATAAAAACTGAATTAAAAGGAAAGGCTAAAATTAAAGAAAATAAAAATATTGACATTTATAAAGAAAAATTAGAAAAACATGAAGTAATGTTAGAATTATACGGTCATAAATATTTAAAACTAGAAAATAAATATAATGAGCTCCAAAGAAGGATAGAAGTTATAGAATATACACTAAATGATTACAAAAAATTTGAAAATATCAAACTAAATCAAATGGCGGAATGAATAGAAGAAGAAGAAGAAGAAAAGATATTAATAAACAATAGTAATAATACAAAAAATCCAGCAACAACAACTCTAATAAATATTCAATGTAGACTATGGATAGATAATGAAAATTATGTAGATTTAAATGCTATATTAGATATTGGGAGTACTAAAAGTTTAATAGGATATAGTCTAGTAAATCCTAAATTTCATAAGTTATTAAATTATAAAATGGAAACTAGAACAATTGAAAATAGAATCATAAAAATTACACACTGTTTATAACCAATTGGAATACAATTCTTAAATTTTGCTAGTAATTATAGTTTAAAATATGATTTACCTCAGATTATAATAAACCCAAAAAAAACAAATTCTAAAGATTTCTTATTTGGATTAAATTTTATTACTAGTTTAAATGGTAATTTGACAATTGATAAAAAATTTATTTCATTAAGTAAACAAGTTTATAATTTTCCAACACATAGATATACACATACATCAGAGTTTGTCCGAAAGCGTGGTGGACTAGGAGAATTAGTTTTTTTTTTTAAATACAAAATAAACAAAATAATTTCATTGAAAATGAAGCTACAAAATTGTTCTCACAATTTATTTCACAAGAATTAGAAAAATGACCTGATATTACAACAAGTAAAAATTATCCTATAATATTAAAATTAGAAAAATTAGAATTAATATGAGAAGATATTACAAAAGCAAGAGTAACTTATGTTTGTAAAATAAAAATAAAGTTACCTGAAATTACAATTAGAACAAAAAATGAAGATTATAGTGCAGAAGATGTAGAAGAGTTTAGAAAACAAATTAATGAAATATTAAAATAAGGACTAATTAGACATTCAAAAAGTCCTCATAGATCTACAACTTTTATAGTTAGAAATTATGCGGAAATAAAAAAAATGAAAGCCTAGGATAGCATACAATTATAAAAGATTAAATGATAATTGTGAAGATGATGGTTATAATATACCAAATAAAGAAACTTTGATAGTACGTATACAAAATAAAAAGATATTTAGTAAATTTGATTTAAAAAGTGGATATAAAAGAATGATTTAAACCATGGATTGCTTATACTTGCCCAGAATGACAATTTGAATGAAATGTACTAAGTTTTGGATTAAAAAATACGTCTGCCATCTTTCAAAGATTTATGGATAGTATATTTTTAACATATAAATTTTGTCTAGTATATATTGATGATATTCTTTTAGCAAGTAATAATTTAAAAGAACATGAAGAACATTTAAATATTATATTTAAGGAAATTGAAAAGAATAGTATAGTAGCTAGTAATAGAAAAATAGAATTATTTAAAAGAAAATTTTCGTTTTTAGGATAATAAATTGGAAATGGAAAAATATAATTACAACCTCATATTGCTTCTAAAATTCTAGAATTTTCGAATAAATTAACAAAATTTAAAAAATACTATAATTTTTAGGTTAATAAATTAGCTAGAAAGTTTGTTCCAAATCTTAGTAAATTAGTTGGTCCGTTATATAGTAAAACGACTAAAAATGATCAACGACATTTTAATATAGAAGATGAAAAACTTATCCAAAAATTAAATATGAAATAAAAAATATTAAACCTTTAGAATTATCTACAAGCAATAGTTATATAATCATTCAATGTGATGGATGTAAAGAATGATGGAGAGCAGACTGACCAGTATTAATTTATAAACCCCATAAATTTAGTCCAAAAATGAAGAAAGAATAATTGTTTATGCTAGTGAAAACTTTAATAAAACATGTTTAAATTGGACATCTTAAGATTATGAAATACATGTATTAATAAATTCTTTAGAAAAATTTAAAATATGGTTAAAAAATGAGATCACTGTCATAACATATTGTGAAGCTATTGTAAAATTTATTAATAATGCTAATAGTAAAAAAGTTAATAAGACAAGATGGATAAACTTACAACAAATAATTCAAGGAAATAATTGTTGGATTTGTATACTGAAAGCAGTTTTGGTTGAGCTTGTATACAATGTTTCCTGTTACCACTATTACAATCTCTATCTCGAAATGAATACTTGATTGCATATATCATGTCCCTTATCTCATATTTAAGTTAGATCATACGGTGTGTGAAGATCACGAAGTCGTATGATTGGTCGAAACAATGAGATATAAAAGTTTCACACCGAGACGACTTGAGGACGAGTTGTCGGTATAAATTGCGATATAGATAAGTGACTTGACTTGGTTGCTTGTCTATCTTGTACGTCTACGGCGTATTGAAGGATCACGGTGAGATGAGTTCTTCTATCGACCGTCGTGAAGAACCAAGATCTCGGTGACTTACGATGATCTAAACCTCGATAAGGTATTAGATGAGTATGAGTTCTTGACCATCACTTTGACATGTTATGGGTGAGGGTTATATGTTACGACCCAATATTCTCGCATCTTGGGTGGTGGCGGTGTTTGTATGTCATGCTAGTTATCTCAGATCAGTCACCGTATCCGTTTAGGATTATGGCGTCCCTTAAGGAGCTCAAAGGTTTATTGTACTAAACCTGCAGGTTGAGTTAGCTCAAGTACAATAATAAGGTTGAGTGGTACTACTTAAGGAATTAAATATATTAATTATTTTAAGCGATCGAAATGCTATAAATAATTAATGGACGTTCGATATCTTAAATACGGGGATTCGTAATGTCTAAGTGCAAGCCCGACTCAACTTCGGTAATAAAGGGGTAAGTCAGCATTTATTCTCTAATGGCATGAATAAATGTTTATAAATTAATTTATGTTATGGGCTGAACATAAGATAATTAATTTATTTGAGGCCCATCTTTATTCCTTGCATTTGATCCCTGGGCTGGCCCATCCATGTAGGGAAAACGTATGTTAACCCTCGCCCCGAGGATCCATCTTGGGTGTTTAATTCACCATACATTGATTATAAACCTAGCATGCGTCTATATAATTAAATCGCAACACGTAGGGGTTTTCACGTGTTTACCTTTGGATCTGTCGAGGTGGGTCGAACGGGATGAACGGATTGAACGATCGAGACTCGTGCTTTGACCTTACGGACTGTATCCGGATACCCAAACTCCAACGTCGAGTGAGGGCGATCTATGGAGAATGCACCGGAAAATCACCGAGCTCTTCACAATTTTCGAGAATCTCAATATGTGATGGCGAAAATTATGCTTACAATATGTGAGCATTAACCTAGACATTATCTCATACCTTATATTTATAATGCACTACCTTAATCCTATATGGAATATTACCATAATCCTATATGGAATATTACCATACTCTTAGGATTATTTCCATACTCTTAGGATTATTTCCATACTCTCAAGATTATTACCATAATCTTATATGGAAAGGATCTATGCATATACCATAAATATAATTATATCCTTGTGGATAAAGAGAATAAAATCTTGCCAATTGAGCAATAGGGGGCGCCGATTTTCCTCAGTGCTACGGGCACGGATGGGCCGACCGAGGATCAAATCACGAGGAATAAAGATGGGCCTCAAATAAATTAATTATCTTATGTTCACCCGAACATAAATTAATTTATAAACATTCGATCATGCCACTAGAGAAAGAATGTTGACTTACCCTTTATTACCGAAGTTGAGTCGGGCTTGCACTTAGACATTCTGAATCCCGTATTTAAGATATCGAGCGTCCATTAATCATTTATAGCAATCATTCGCTAAAAGCGATTAATAACTTTATTTCCTTAAGTAGTACCACTCAACCTTATTATTGTACTTGAGCTAACTCAACTGCGGGGTTTAGTACAATAAACCTTTGAGCTCCTTAAGGGGCGTCATCATCCTAAACGGATACGGTGACTCGTCTGAGATAACTAGCGTGACATACAAGATCGCCACCACCCAAGATGCGGAGAATCTTGGGTTAGAACATATAACCCTCACTCATAACAAGTCAAAGTGATGGTCGAACTCATACTCACCTAATACCTTATCGAGGTTTAGATCATCGTAAGTCACCGAGATCTTGGTTCTTCACGACGGTCGAAAGAAGAACACATCTCATGTGATCCTTCATACGTCGAGACGTACCAAAGATAGACAAGTAACTAAGTCAGTGACTTCTTATCTATATGCAGCCTAAACCGACAACTCGTCCTTAAGTCGTCTCGGTGTGAAACTTTTATATCTCATTAAGCGACCAATCATACGGACTTACGTGATCTTCTACACATCGTATGATCTAACTTGTATATGAGATAAGGGACACGGATATATGCAATCAAGTATTCAATCGGATAGGAGATTGTAATAGTGGTAATGAGGAAACATTGTATACAAGCTCAACCAAACGCTTTCAAGATACAAATCGACAATCTCCCACTTATACTAAAGCAAACTTTTGGTATACAATGTGTATTTCTACTAGCTATTACAAACAACCATCACTTTGCTTCTCCCACTTATACAAAAGTTTCCGCTAAAGTGGGTGCCATCAAGCGCAATCCAGTCCTCTAACGTGTTCATCGTAGACTTTTGCGGCGGGCTCTTCGTGAATGGATCCGCTAGATTTTCCGTCGTATCAATCTTTTCAATCAACACGTCACCTCGTCTAACGATTTCTCGTATGACATGGTACTTTCTCTCTATGTGTTTGGTCGCCTTGTGGGTCCGTGGTTCCTTCGAGTTTGCCACTTCGCACGAGTTATCACGATGAAACTATGATACTCTTGGGCAAACCGGTACCACATCTAGATCCATGAGGTAGTTCTTGAACCATCTGCCTCCTTAGAAGCCTCCGCGGCTACATATTCGGCTTCCATGGTAGAATCCGCAATGCATCGCTTTGCACTCCGCCAGGATCGGCTCCACCTCCCAAGGTAAACACATAGCCCGAGGTTGACTTTTTCTCATCACGGTCGACTTGGAAATCCAGTCAGATAACCCAAAGGCATTAGACTATCGCATGGTAAACTAGCCTATAATCTCGAGTCCTTTCGGTGCTTGGTATATGCTTTTCGCAATCAATGAGCTTGTCGAGGTTAGGGCGATATCTAGCTACTATGCTACCGCATGCGGATATCGGTCTCGTGCATAGCATTGCGTACATGAGACTTCCTACTGGCGAGCGTAAGGAACTTGTCTCATTTCCTCTATCTCCTTGCGGTCATGGGTATTGCGTCTTGAATAAAGGAACGCCATGTCCGAAAGGTAGCAATCCTTTCTTGGCGGTCCGCATACTAAAGCAGTAATCACGGTATCGATGTAAGGCGCACGAGATAAGCTCGACATTTTCTTCTTGCGATCTCGGTGAAACCTTGATCCCAAGAATGTACGCTGCATCTCCTAGGTCTTTCATTTGAAACGATCGGATAACCAACTCTTTACGTCGATAATGACTTCACGTTGTTGCCAACTAGAAGGATGTCATCTACATAAAGTGCAAGAAATACCACATCACCGTTGACATCTAACCGATACACACAACTCTCGCTAAGCAACCGGGTAAATCCATAGGACTTTACCACCTCGTCAAAGCGTAAGTTCCATGATCGGGAGGCACGCTTAAGTCCATAAATGGACTTCTTAAGCTTCCATACTAGATGCTCTTCACCCTTTACCACATAACCTTGAGGTTCTTTGCATATAGATGTCTCTACCTTCCTCAAGGTAACCGTTTAAGCGGTTTTAACATCCATTGCCAAACCTCTGGGTTCGAGTGGGCTGCTATGGCTAGAAGAATTACGATGGACTTGAGCATTGCTACGGTGAAAGGTCTCATCGAAATCGATGCCCTCAATCGAGTGTACCCTTTCGCCACAAGCACGGCTTTGAAAGCGAAACCTCTCCATCGAATCTCTCTTCCTCTTGTATATCCACTTACTACCTATGGCTTCCTTGCCATCGGTAGAGGTGTCTTTCATATACATCCATAGCCGTTATGGACTCCATTTCTAAGTCCATAGCGGTGTGCCATGATCTTGCATCAATATCTTGTATCGCCTCCTTGTATGTCCATGGGTCGATTATTGCATGTTCGTCTGCTGGGACTAAATCAGAAGATTCACCCACGAACATAAATCGCTCGGGTTGACGAACAACCCTCCCACTACGACGAGTTCTCTGAGCACTATGGCAGCGGTGGGTGCGAAACTTGTGGTTCTCTAACTTGCACAACTTGCGTGTAGGTACCACTTATGCGGTCGGTATCTCGGTGGAACTCGACCCACTTCAATTTCTTGAAGTATCGGTGTCGATCCTCCCACTAGACTCGACATCTCGTACCTTTGGCCTGTCGGTGGTGGAATCGATCATCTTCTAATTCTTGAAGAATGATTTCAACTTTGGACTTATGATTTTCATGTAGTCCTCTTCTAAGAATCGAGCATTAGTCTAATAATGACCTTCGATCCTTGGGACTATAGAATAAACCACCTTCGTTCCTCTAGGATAGCGATAAGCGACCTTGCGTCGGATCTAGCCTCCAACTTGTCGACCTTCTTGTTCAAAGACATGTCTTTGGATGCCCCATATCATATGTGGCTTAAAGCGGGCTTCGCCCAAACCACAACTCGAAGGGGTCTTTTCGGTGACTTGGGCGGTACTAGATTTAGCAAGTATGCCGCCGTCTCTAAGGCATACCCCGAACGAAATAGGCAATGTAGCATAACTCATCATAGATCTAACCATTTCCAAAGAGTCCTATTTCTTGGCTCGACACACCATTTTGTTGTGGTGTGCCGTTGAAGTCTTGTTGGGATGTAATCCCACTTCACTAGATAGTCCATAAACTCGTTCTTGAGGTATTCGCCACCGCGATCGGACCATGATGACTTGATACTCTTACCTAGCTTCGTCTCACTTCCGCCTTAAACTCTTTGAATTTCTCAAAGCATTCGGACTTCGCGGTGAAGCGGTATATGTATCCGTACCTTGAGTGTCGTCGATGAAAGTGACAAAATACTGTACCCTCCACGAGCTTGTGTGGACATTGGTCCACACAGTCGAATGGACTAACTCAACATTTCTTTGGCTCTATAACCCTTCGCTTTGAAGGTGCAGTCGACATCTTACCTTCATACAGGATTCGCGGTGAGGAGCAGATGTAACCGAGATCACCCAACGCTCCATTCTTAGCCGGTCTTTGGATCCTATTTAGATTGATGTGACCTAATCTAAGATGCCAGAGAAAAGTAGAGTCATCTTCTGAAGAAAACTTTCTCTTTTAGGGTTTGATGAAGATGCAACATAGTTATAGGTATTATGTTTTGCGAAAATAGTATAAAGCGAATTATATAAGGTGCCAACACAGATAACCGTCATTTCTTATGATAGAAACACCACTATCAAAATAACGAGAATATCCATGAGTAAATAATTTGAAAGCGAAACAAGGTTCCATGAAAATCCGGCACATATAAAACGTCTTTCAAAACTAAAGCTGTTGTCCCAAAACATAAAGAACATCTCCAACTGCAGCGACTTGACTTTCGTCGCGTTGCCCATGGAGTTCGTTATCTCGCCATCAAGCAGCTCCCTTGTCGCGGGAACCCCGCAGGTGTAACAAACATGATCGATTCGCCGTATCTACTACCCAAGAATGGGTAGAACAAGTCGCTAAACATGTTTCCGTTACTAAAGCAAGCAGCGTACCTTGAGCATGAGCATAGGGCACTTGGCCTTCCAATGCCCGTCTTACCGCACTTGAAGCACTTGCCCTTCTCCTTTGCTTCTTCAAGCCTCGGTGGCAACCATGTTCTTGTTCCATTACTCCCACTATTTCCTTGCCTCTACCACCTTTGACACCCTTTTCTATTTCCATTTTGCGATGAAAATTTTGGGCCCTTAGATGTGCTAGCAAGAGCATGTGCTCCTTTTCCCATAACTCCTTCCGCGACAACGAGATCATTAAACAACCGACTAAGTGTAAACTCGGTCTTGCTCATGATCGCATTCACGCCGAAAGTTCTCAAAAGACTTGGGCGGTGTATTGAGGATGATATCGACCTTGGCCGCGTCAATACCTCCTCCCAACCGATCAAGACTATCCATGAGATGAGTCATGTGGAGACATGTTCATGGACCGAACTTCATTCTTCCATCTTACACGCATGATTTCTCTCATTGTGTGGAAGCGGATTGTCCGATCCATTGCCCAAACTTACTCTCGAGACTTGACCAAATATCGATCGCGTCGCCATCGATGATCTTTGCGGTACAAGCCTTTGGACATCGTAGTCATCATATAGCATTTAGCCGTATTGTTTGACTTATTCCAAAGTCCTTGACTCTCATTGCTCATTAGTCGATCGTCGATAAGGGCATCGGGTTTAGGAGTAGTGAGAACAAACATGTGTTCTTGATATAAGAACATATTCCATGTTTCGTTTCCACTCGATGAAATTTGGACGGATAACGGTTTTGTGCGAGCATATTGATAATCGGCGTAAGAGACATATCTGAAGCGATAATGTAAAACACATAAGCATACGATCGCAAATAATTCGTAACAATAATATTGTAACCTTTGATAAAACAATATTAATTGAAACCTCCAATCGCCCAAGGAATTCCACATGCAAGCCACGCGTGTGGGCGTTTACATGAACCCCTCGACCGGACTAAAATATACCTTTTAGTCGTTTAATTTCAATCCATGTCGACTTATCCTTATGACAAATGAAATTAATGATTGGACCTTACTAGACCACATCGATTATCGCAAAGGACTTGGGAAGTTGTACTGAGGTGATGTCTAGCAATGACCACAATTTTAACAAAGAAAATGAATTCTTAGAATTGGTATACTCACTCGGACCATACCGCTTCCAATTCAAATTCTTTTGTTATCTCATTTATATCTATCTCTAGAGAACTTATGAAAATCGCACATGCAAGCCACGCGTGTGGGCGTTTACATGAAACTCCCACTTCTCAATAGATTTAAAAGTTTTATTTAGAAATCTCATCTAACAAACTTATGATAAGCAGTGCAAGCAAGCCGCGCGTGTGGGCGTTTACTCACGGTCGTCTCGCTTTGTTTAGAGATCAAAAGTGGAGGTCTTGACATTTTAATTTGAAAAATTAATTTGTCGGGTTGCTTGCTTAGTCTTTTATTCAAAAGGTTTGTCCATGCAGATCACGTAATCCTAGCATGCTTTTCTATAGAACTCGACATGTAAAACATGCTCATGAAATTCTAAAATATGCTTGATAAGCGCGATAAACCTAGCATGCTTACTATGCGCATCCAATTACGTAAAACACTTAAAGGTTTGTCAGCGTAATATAAACATACATAACATACTCTGCATAATTTAAACATCCACGACATGCATATGAGCGATAAAATAAAATAAAACGTTCATCGCGGCCCAATCGTGAAACACGCACATTTAAATCTAATCTATTACATAGATTTACAAAGTGCAATTAAACTTGACAGGCCTCGCGTGCTCGAGGCGCGGACGGATTCAACAAATGGGCCTCGCGTGCGCGGCGCGGGCGGAAAATCTGGAAAAAGCGGGTGGGCGGGTCATTAGCGTCTTGGGCAGCTGCGCAGGCAAAGCCCGACAGCGCGCCCACCTGCGTGCGCCGCCAGCGTGTTCCTCGCGGGCTACCTGCGATCGCTAATGCGACCGCGACCCGTCGGCTGCACGCTGCGGCGGCCACGCCCGGCGCCGAACGTCTGCCGAGGCGTCGTCGCCAGGCCGACGAAACTTCGCGACCATGATGCGCTCGCCAGCGCCGGGGTTCGCGCGCGAGCGCGCCCGTCGCCGCTTAGCTCGCCGCTTCGCTTGCTTGAGACCGTATCTCGCGATCGCTCGATCGCTCGATTGCTCGCGTGGCACCAGGGATCTCGTCGCGTGACGCCGCGCCCATCGCCGCGCCCCGCGATCGCCCTCGCGACCGCGAGGCTCGCTTCGCGAGATACCGTCCGTGTTGCCGAGAGCCTGTTTTTCCGTCGTTTCGTTCTTCGTTCTTTCGTCTTCGTTCTTCTTTTACAGATAAGATTTACATAATAAAATCTAATCTAACCACGGATTTTCTCGTGGTGTAAAAACAAAAACCAACAAAAACAATAAACGAGCCACGATGAACGACAAATCCACAATTATAAAACGCACGTAATAATCAAACGTGAATTAATCCAGCAGCCAAGATTACGATCCCGTGCTCGATACCAATTGTAGGGAAAACGTATGTTAACCCTCGCCCCGAGGATCCATCTTGGGTGTTTAATTCACCATACATTGATTATAAACCTAGCATGCGTCTATATAATTAAATCGCAACACGTAGGGGTTTTCACGTGTTTACCTTTGGATCTGTCGAGGTGGGTCGAGCGGGATGAGCGGATTGAAGGATCGAGACTCGTGCTTTGACCTTACGGACTGTATCCGGATACCCAAACTCCAACGTCGGTGAGGGCGATCTATGGAGAATGCACCGAAAATCACCGAGCTCTTCACAATTTTCGAGAATCTCAATATGTGATGGCGAAAATTATGCTTGCAATATGTGAGCATTAACCTAGACATTATCTCATACCTTATATTTATAATGCACTACCTTAATCCTATATGGAATATTACCATAATCCTATATGGAATATTACCATACTCTTGGGATTATTTCCATACTCTTAGGATTATTTCCATACTCTCAAGATTATTACCATAATCTTATATGGAAAGGATCTATGCATATACCATAAATATAATTATATCCTTGTGGATAAAGAGAATAAAATCTTGCCAATTGAGCAATAGGGCGCCGATTTTCCTCGATTACTACGGGCCTGGATGGGCCGACCGAGGATCAAATGCGAGGAATAAAGATGGGCCTCAAATAAATTAATTATCTTATGTTCACCCGAACATTAATTAATTTATAAACATTCGATCATGCCACTAGAGAAAGAATGTTGACTTACCCTTTATTACGAAGTTGAGTCGGGCTTGCACTTAGACATTACGAATCCCGTATTTAAGATATCGAACATCCATTAATCATTTATAGCAATCATTGCTTAAAGCGATTAATAACTTTATTTCCTTAAGTAGTACCACTCAACCTTATTATTGTGCTTGAGCTAACTCAACTGCGGGGTTTAGTACAATAAACCTTTGAGCTCCTTAAGGGGCGTCATCATCCTAAGCGGATACGGTGACTCGACTGAGATAACTAGCGTGACATACAAGATCGCCACCACCCAAGATCACGGAGAATCTTGGGTTAGAACATATAACCTCACTCATAACAAGTCAAAGTGATGGTCGACAACTCATACTCACCTAATACCTTATCGAGGTTTAGATCATCGTAAGTCACCGAGATCTTGGTTCTTCACGACGGTCGGAAGAAGAACACATCTCACCGTGATCCTTCAATACGTCGAGGCGTGCCGGCATAGACAAGTAACTAAGTCAAGTGACTTCTTATCTATACTGCAGCCTAAACCGACAACTCGTCCTTAAGTCGTCTCACCGTGAAACTTTTATATCTCATTAAGCTTGACCAATCATACGGACTTACGTGATCTTCTACACACCGTATGATCTAACTTGTATATGAGATAAGGGGACACGATATATGCAATCAAGTATTCAAATCGGATAGGAGATTGTAATAGTGGTAATGTGAAACATTGTATACAAGCTCAACCAAACGCTTTCGATACAAATCCAACAATCCGGACCCGTAAGCTAGGCAAAATCGGGCCCCCATGCTCTACAAGGCAAGGATTTGATTCTCTTTATCCTATAAGGATATTATTATATTTATGGGATATGCATATATCCTTTCCATATAAGATTATGGTAATAATCCTTTCCATAAAGGTTTATGGTAATTTCCATATGGGATTATGGTAATTTCTATAAAGGATTATGATAATTTCCATATGGGATTATGGTAATTTCCATATGGGATTATGGTAATTTCCATATAGGATTATGGTAATGCATTATAAATATGAGGTAAGAGATTAAATCTAGGTCAATGATTAATAATCATCATCATTATTTTCGAGAATTTGAGGTTCATCTTTTGAGAGATTTTCAAAATTCTTGAGAGCTTGAGGGTGATTTTCCAAGCATTCTCCATAGATCGTCCTCACTCGACGCTTGGAGATTGGGCAACCGGATACGATCCGTAAGGTCAAAGAACGTGTCTCGATCCATTCCGCCTCGACAGATTCAAAGGTAAACACGAAAACCCCAACGTGTTGCAATTAATTATATAGGTGCATGCTAGGTATATAATCAATGTATGGTGAATTAAACATCCAAGATAGATCCTCGGAGAGGGCTAAACATAGTTTTCCTTCAATTGGTATCGAGTGCGGGATCGATATCTTGGCTCATTGGATTAATTCACGTTTGATTATTACGTGCGCAATATATTAATTGTTGAATCATCGTTCATCGTGGCTCGTTTTATTTTGTCGGATTTTGTTTTCACCACGAGAAAATCCGTGGTTAGATTAGATTTATTTTTACGTAAAAGTAAAGCGAAGGCGAAAGTAGCGATTGAGACGACGGAAAAAGCGGGTCGCACGTAGAGCCGGCAAAATAAGCCCGACCGAAAGCCCGCCCGGGGTACCCGGGGTTTGGGTTGGTTTGGGCTTCAAAATTAAAGGCCCGAAAAACTGGCCTAAAAGCCCTTGAAAAAACCTCGGCCCTCGGCTCGGCCAAAAAAGCCCGGGGTTTTGGGCTAAAAAAGCCCGCCCAATATTTTATTAAATATATATATTTTATAAATTATTTAATATACATATCTATAATTTTTTAATAATATTAATTATATTTTATAGTAAAAGTTTCTTACTAATTCACATACTGGTCATGAAAATATATTTTTTTGAATTGCAACACATCAAAATTCTGAAAAAAATAATAACTTCAAAAATAATAACTTTATAAATCATTCAAAAATAATTCATAAAAGAAATTATCTCCAAAAATATATAGGCTGATGATTAATAACATTATAATATGTAAAAACTATTTTGAATCATTGATCTTAAATATATATTGTATAATTAATTTACTTTTTCTATTATTTTAGGCGTATAAGTGGAATTGACGTTTAATAATATCATTTACCTTTGATTTGTAATTACTAATTTATTTCTCCTTAAATTAAAGAACTAAAATTATACTGCATTACAATATCATCGTATGAATACATAAATATGTCAACATATACAAGAAGCATTATCATAAGAATAAGTAAGTTTAATATGTTCTTATCACTGATTCTTTATTTAAGTTGGAGTTATGAGATTTTAATTATGTATTTAATTTATTTATTTATTTGAAATTTAAAATATTAATTTTAAATATTAAAAATTAAAAATAATCTAAAAAAGCCTTGCAGAAAACCCGCCCGGTTGGTTTGGGCTTCACTTTTCTAGGCAGAAAAATTAAGGGCCGGCCCGACCGACCCGAAAATATACAAGCCCGACGAGTTCGGGGTCGGGCCGCCCGCCCGCTACTTTGCCACTCTAGTCGCACGGCGGCGGGCGGCGGCACGCAAGCGTGCAGACGGCGCTCGCGGATGCGCCCGTGGCGAGGCCGAGCCAGATCCATTTTTCGGCCGAATCTGTTTTGACGAGTCCGGTCCGTGCCGCACGCCGCGAGGCCCGCTGAATCCGGTCCGTGCCGCACGCGAGGCCTGTTTCGAAGATTATAAAGATCTGCTTTGCAATTCTATATAATAGATTAGGCGGAAAGTGCAGATTCCACGAGTGAGCCACGATGAGCGTTTTATTTTATTTTTATCGCTCATTGCATGTCGTGGATGTTTAAATAATGCGGTAGCATGCTATGTATGTTTAAATTACGTTGACAAACCTTACGTGTTTTCGTAATTGGATGCGCATAGTAAGCATGCTAGGTTTATCGCGTTTTCAAGCATATTTTAGAATTACTGCGAGCATGTTTTACATGTTGAGTTCTATGACAAGCATGCTAGGATTACGTGATCGCATGGACAAACCTTTTGAACAAAAAGACTAAGCAAGCAACCCGACAAATTAATTTTTAAAATTAAAATGTCAAGACCTCCACTTTTGATCTCTAAACAAAGTGAGACGACTTTGTGAGTAAACGCGTCCACACGCGTGGCTTGCTTGCACTGTTTATCATAAGTTTGTTAGATGAGATTTCTAAATAAAACATTTTAAATCTATTGAGAAGTGGGAGTTTCATGTAAACGATCCACACGCGCGGGCTTGCATGTGCGATTTTCATAAGTTCTCTAGAGATAGATATAAAATGAGATAACAAAAGAATTTGAGCTGAAGCGGTATGGTCCGAGTGAGTATGCCAATTCTAAGAATTCATTTTATGTTGTTAAAATTGTGGTCATTGCTTGACATCACCTCAAGTACAACTTCCCGAAGTCCCTTCTTGCGATAGTGATGTGGTTCAGAAAGGTCCAATCGTTAATTTCATTTGTCATAAGGATAAGTTGACATGGATTGAAATTAAGCGACTAAAAGGTATATTTTAGTCCAGTCGAGGGTTCATGTAAACGCGTCCACGCGTGGCTTGCATGTGGGATTCCTTGGGCGATTGGAGGTTTCAATTAATATTGTTTTATCAAAAGGTTACAATATTATTATTCTGAATTATGTGCGATCGTATGCTTATGTGTTTACATTATCGTTTCAGATATGTCTCTTACACCGATTATCAATATGCTCGCACAAAAATCCCTTATCCGGTCCAAATTTTATCGAGTGGAAACGAAACATTGAGAATGTTCTTACTGCGGAAGAAAATCTATTTGTACTCACTACACCCCGTCCCAAGCCTCTAGATAATTCATCTCATGAGAGGCGCAGGAGCACGAGAAATGGGACAAATCAAATAGAATGGCAAAGTGCCTTCTTTTGGTCACCATGTGAGTCCACGCAACTCCAAAGATCATCGAGATGGAAGATGCGACCACGATATGGCTAAGTCTTATGAAATTGTATGAGAGTCGGACGAGAATCGCTTGTCATAATTTGACAAAATCAATAATGTCAAGTTAAATGAAGGAAAGCGATTCGGTGCATAACCATGTAAAGCAAATGATTAATCTCTTGGAGAGCTCGAATTGGTTGGAGGATATATTGATGACGTAGTCGAATCGATATGATCCTCAACACTTTACCCAAGTCTTTTGATGACTTCGTTATAAAGCGATCCTTTATGATAAGAGTTATACTCTAGATTCATTGCAAGAGGATCTAGTAACGGAAGAGCATAAAATGGGCAAAGGTGCACTGATCTTTAGTACGCACCTCAAAGAAAACCACCGCTTTATCGAAGATGAAAAGGAAAAGTGGAATTCAAGAGATGTTAAGGCTAAAGAAAAGAGTGTGAGTAATACAAAGGGCTCTACCAATGGTTTGAAAAAGCCAAATGAGAAGGGCAAATGCTTCAAGTGCGGTGAGGCCGGGCATTGGAAGGCTAAGTGCCCCAAGCTCGAGGCTCTAGAGTACGCCATTTGCTTTAATGTGAAACATGTTTAACGACTTGTTCTACCCATTCTTGGGTAGTAGACACGGTGCGATGATCATGTTTGTTACACCTTGTAGGGGTTCCTGCAGACAATGGAGCTGAATGATGGCGAGATAACGATCTCCATGGGCAACGCGGCAAAAAGTCGAGGCCGTTGCAGTCGGAGATGTTACTTTATGTTTTGAGAAAACAGTTTAGTTTTAAAAGACGCGTTTACATGTGCCGGATTTTCGTGGAACCTTGTTTACATTTGAAATTGTTTATTTATGGATATTCATTGTTTTTGATAGTGGTGTTTCTATCATAAGAAATGACGAAGTTATCGTGTAGGCACATTATATAATTCTCTTTATACTATTTCGCAATACATAATACCTATAACTATGTTGCATCTACATCAAACCTTAAAAGAGAAAGTTTTCTTAGCAAGATGACACCTCTTTCTCTCGGCATCTTAGATTAGGTCACATCAATCTAAATAGGATCCAAAGACCGGCTAAGAATGGAGCATTGGGTAATCTCACGCTTACTCGCTTCCCGGTCTGCGAATCTGTATAGAAAGTAAGATGTTGACTGCACCTTCAAAGCGAAGGGTCATAGAGCCAAAGAAATGTTAGAGCTAGTCCATTCGACTGTGTGGACCGATGTCCACACAAGCTCGTGGAGAATGCAGTATTTTGTCACTTTCATTGACGATTACTCAAGGTGCGGATACGTATACCGCTTCACCACAAGTCTGAATGCTTTGAGAAATTCAAAGAATTTTAGGCGGAAGTGGAGACGAAGCTAGGTAAGAGTATCAAGTCACTGCGTTATGATCGCGGTGGCGAATACCTCAACAACGAGTTCATGGACTATCTAGTGAAGTATGGGATTACCTCCCAGCGCACTTCACCGGGCACACCACAGCAAAATGGTGTGTCAGAGCGAAGAAATAGGACTCTTTTGGAAATGGTTAGATCAATGATGAGTTATGCAACTTTGCCTATTTCGTTCTGGGGGTATGCCTTAGAAACGGCGGCATACTTGCTAAATCTAGTACCATCCAAGTCAGTCGAAGAGACCCCTTTCGAGTTGTGGTTTGGGCGCAAGCCGAGTTTAAGCCACATAAGGATATGGGGCAGTCCAGTACATGTGCTTTGAACAAGAAGGCTGACAAGTTGGAGGCTAGATCCGACGCAAGGCTGTTTATTGGCTATCCTAGAGGAACGAAAGGTGGTTTATTCTATAGTCCTAAGGATCAGAAGGTCATTATTAGCACTAATGCCCGATTCTTAGAAGAGGACTACATGAAAAATCATAAATCCAAAGTTGAAATCATTCTTCAAGAATTAGAAGATGATCGATTCCACCATCGATTAGACCAAAGTGCGAGATGTCGAGTCTAGTGGGAGGATCGACACCGATACTTCAAGAAATTGAAGTGGGTCGAGTTCCACCGAGATACCGACCGCATGTGGTACCTACCAAGTAAGTTGTGCAAGATGAGAACCACAAGTTATCGCACCCATCGCTGCCATTGTGCCTGTAGTGCCTCGTCGTGGTGGGAGGTTGTTCGTCAACCCGAGCGATGTATGTTGTGGGTGAATCTTGGATTTAGTCCCGAGCGAACAGCAATAATCGACCCATGGACGACAATGAGACGATCTGAAGACAATGATGCAAGATCATGGAACTTACGTTGGACGAGGTGGTAAAGTCCTATGGATTTACCCAGTTGCCTAGTGAGAGTTATGTGTATCGTTTAGATATCAACGGTAATGTGGTATTTCTTGCACTTTACGTAGATGAGATTCTTCTATTTGGCAACAATGTGAAGTTGTTATCAGACGTAAAGAGTTGGTTATCCGATCAGTTTCAAATGAAAGACTTAGGAGATGCAGCGTACATTCTTGGGATCAAGGTTACCGAGATCGCAAGAGGAAAATGTTGAGCTTATCTCGGGCGCCTTACATTGATCTTGTGATTACTCGCTTTAGTATGCACCGTCAAGAAAGGATTGCTACCTTTCGACATGGCGTTCCTTTATCTAAAGGGCGTCACTTATGACCGCAAAGAAGATAGAGGAAATGAGACAAGTTTCCTACGTTTACGCGTGGGAAGTCTCATGCATGCAATGCTATGCACGAGGCCCGATATACGCTATGCGGTGGGCATAGTGGCTGATATCGGTCTAACCTCGACAAACTCATTGGATCGCGGTAAAGCATATATTGAAGCACACGAAAAGGACTCGATATTATAGGTGGCTTACCATGCAAATAGTCTAATGCCTTTGGGTTATTGACTTCGGTTTCCAATCGACCGTGATGAGAAAAGTCACCTCAAAGCTGTGTGTTACCTTGGGAGGTGGAACCGTATCTCAAGGAGTGCAAAGCAATGCATTGCGGACTCTACCATGGAAGCGAATATGTAGCCACTTTGAGGCTACTAAGGAGGCTGATGGTTCAAGAACTACCTCATGGATCTAGATGTGGTACTGGTTTGCCCATGAGTATCATGGTTTCTTGTGATAACTCGGTGCAATGGCAAACTCGAAGGAACCACGGATCCACAAGGCAAACACATAGAGAAAAGTACCATGTCATACGAGAAATCGTTGAGCGAGGGACGTCTTGATTGCAAAGATTGATCGACGGATAATCTAGCGGATCCATTCACGAAAGCTGCCGCAATAAGTCTACGTTGGGCACGTTAGAGGACTTGAATTGCGCTAGATGGCACCGTTAAAGCTGCCGCAATAAGTCTACGTCGCACGTTAGAGGACTTGAATTGCGCTAGATGGCACCCGCTAAAGCTGCCAGTAATAAGTCTACGTCGGGACGTTAGAGGACTGAATTGCGCTAGATGGCACCCACTTAGAAATGAAACTTTTGTATAAGTGGGAGAAGCAAAGTGATGGTGATGGTTTTGTTTGTAATAGCTAGTAGAGACACATTGTATACTAAAAGTTTGCTTTAGTATAAGTGGGAGATTGTTGGTTTGTATCTTGAAAGCGCTTTGGTTGAGCTTGTATACAATATTTCTGTTACCACTATTACAATCTCCTATCCGAAATGAATACTTGATTGCATATATCGTGTCCCCTTATCTCATATATAGTTAGATCATACGGTGTGTAGAAGATCACGTAAGTGCGTATGATTGGTCGAGCTTAATGAGATATAAAAGTTTCACAATGAGACAACTTGCGGACGAGTTGTCGGTATAGTCTCGGTATAGATAAGAAGTGACTTGACTTGGTTGCTTGTCTGTCTTGCCGGCACGTCTCGGCGTATTGAAGGATCACGATGAGATGAGTTCTTCTATCGACCGTCGTGAAGAACCAAGATCTCGGTGACTTACGATGATCTAAACCTCGATAATGTATTAGATGAGTATGAGTTCGACCATCACTTTGACTTGTTATGGGTGAGGTTATATGTTCTAACCCAATATTCTCGCGTCTTGGGTGGTGGCGGTCTTGTATGTCATGCTAGTTATCTCAGACGAGTCACCGTATCCGTTTAGGATGATGACGTCCCTTAAGGAGCTCAAAATGTTTATTGTACTAAACCCCGCAGTTGAGTTAGCTCAAGTACAATAATAAGGTTGAGTGGTACTACTTAAGGAATTAAAGATATTAATTATTTTAAGCGATCGAATGCTATAAATAATTAATGGACGTTCGATATCTTAAATACGGGATTCAGAATGTCTAAGTGCAAGTCCGACTCAACTTCGGTAATAAAGGGTAAGTCAAGATTTATTCTCTAGTGGCATGAATAAATGTTTATAAATTAATTTATGTTCGGGCTAAACATAAGATAATTAATTTATTTGAGGCCCATCTTTATTCCTTGCATTTGATCCTGGGTTGGCCCATCCAGTCCGTAAACTAGGCAAAATCGGCGCCCTATGCTCTACAAGGCAAGGATTTGATTCTCTTTATCCTATAAGGATATTATTATATTTATGGGATATGCATAGATCCTTTCCATATAAGATTATGGTAATAATCCTTTCCATAAAGGTTTATGGTAATTTTCATATGGGATTATGGTAATTTTCATATAGGATTATGGTAATGCATTATAAATATGAGGTAAGAGATTAAATCTAGATCAATGATTAATAATCATCATCATTATTTTCGAGAATTTGAGGGTTCATCTTTTGAGAGATTTTCGAAAATTCTTGAGAGCTTGAGGGTGATTTTCCGAAGCATTCTCCATAGATCATCCTCACTCGACGTTGGAGATTGGGCAACCGGGATACAGTCCAGAAGGTCAAAGCACGAGTCTCGATCCATTCCGCCTCGACAGATTCAAAGGTAAACACGAGAAAACCCCAACGTGTTGCAATTAATTATATAGGTGCATGCTAGGTATATAATCAATGTATGGTGAATTAAACATCCAAGATAGATCATCGGGAGAGGGCTAAACATAGTTTTTCCCTTCAATAATTATAGAGTAAAATTTGAATATATAAAATGTCAAGATAATAATATTGCTGACCTATTATCTAGAAAGATAAATCGTCTTTTTTATGCAGAAAATGAATAGAAAAATTATAAATCCTTCAAAAGAAAAATAGAAAATTACACAGCGTGAATTCATTAAGACGCGAAGGGAAGAAAAATTATAAAGTTCGGTTCTGAGAGAAATTGTCCAATAGATATTTCTTCAGATGAAGAAAGTAGAAAGTACACAGTCCTTCAAAATAAGAGAAACCAAAGATTACAAAGATGGAGTTCAATATGGAACGATAACTTTACAAAAATGCTCAAACCCTGCTATGCAGTTTAGAGCAATTACAAAGGTTACACAGAGACAATAAGTTATTCTTGATAATCTATGACATATCTAGATATTACCAAAAGCTACAGCCTTTAAAGTTCAAGTTTTAAATGCTCTGGCATTTTATTTTTCTGAACAAAATCATAAACTAGAGCAACATCAAAAGAAGTTTATACATTATGTTATTTTCAGATGAACAAAAATTGGAGTTTTTCATAACTTAGATTCTATTTAAAAATATATTAACTGTCATAAACCTCTTTGGAAAGGTTATTATAGTTTTTCATAAGCATTATCAAATGCTAGAGAAGCATTTTGTTTACATGATTTTTTTATTGAACGAGAGGAAGTCAAAAGTTTTGCTCAAATTGTACAAGAAAATTCAAGTAGTGTGATTCAGCATCAATCATCTTTGCTAAAAATTTATGAATCACAACTTGTGGATTTTCAAAAGAAACTTCTGATCTAAACAATCATTTAAAAAAATTACAAAATGATTGTGATTTCAAAGATCAGACGATATCGGCCATGGAATCAACTATTACAAAGTTAAATTAAAAAATTGATTTTTTGAAAAACAAAACACAGTATGTTCCATCTCGAAGAAATTTTGAAAATTTTAAAACCAGAATTCTTGATATCCATTGGAGAGAAACAATAGAACCAGTCCTGGAGATTGTTCCTAACCTTGAGGAGATTATTTCTAAAAAGCTTTTATATGGATTTCCTCAAATCCGTGTTATTTTACAAAAGAAATTTGTTGAAATTTATTTCAATGAGTTAAAATTCAAAGGCGTAAAAATTATACAAAGGCTTGAAAGAAGAAATCTTGACAGATGAACATATCAGAATTCATGGACTTCTGCTTCTACAGATTGATCTAAACAAAACAGACATGTCGGATGAAATGATAATCAATTTTTACCACAACGGTATGATTGATTTCATGGAGTTCAGTCTTAAAAAAAACAGAAAACCTAATGAATAAAATATGAGAAAAAATCTTATTGACAGCTGGCAACGTGTCATCTTTATCCTCCAAACCAAAAGTCTACGGCAAAATTTTAGCCTCTCTTCCAGAAGTTACATGAAATAGTTATCGGATTGTTAGAAAAGAATTTATTTGACTGACATTGAATACTCTAGACGATATCTTCAAGCCAAATTCAAAAAGAGGGAACTGATAATTTTTCATTTCAATATTCTGAAGAACAAATTAAAATATATCAGAAATCTAAAAATATTACTAAACTTGAATTATGGATGAAGTACAAACTTGCTGCTAAAGGACATTATTTACAAATCTGGGTGACTACAAATTGGAATATGTTCATTCCTTTCAACGATGAAGGTGATAGCCTTACAGATGAATAAACTGCTATCATCAATACGGACAAAGAAGAAGATGATATTTTGTTTGATGATTCTCAAAATTGCGACACAATTCCAGAAACTTATAGAGATTTCTGAAATATTAGACATATTTGTGACAATTATTAATTTGTAATTGTTCTTCTTTTGTAATTATTTTTTCCTGTTTTTCTTTTACATGTATAGAGAGGTAACGTAAAAAAATATAATGGTGGATAGCACCATAGATGTTTGATAAGATATGATAGCATTATTAAGATGGTTGATAAGATAGGATAGCATTATTCAGATGCTTGTTAAGTTATGGTAGCATTATTGAGATGCTTGATGTAATATTTTTGCTTATAAATAGGTAGTAATACTTCATTGTAAATCATCGAAGAGAATTCAATAAACTATGTGCATTCTCCAAAAATATGTGTTTCTCAGTTTCAATTTTCTTACTCCTAGAGCAGATAACAAATCATTTAATCATCCTTAAGAGACAAATAATATATTCCAATATCCCATAAAAAAAATTTGTACAAAGTTTCGAATTTCAGAGGAGGAGAATGTTTCGTCCCTGTTTTCTTCATCCAAAGAGTTCTGTGTGAGCTCTATTAGGTATTCTCTATTTTTCTTTCTGTGATTTAATGTGTAACCCGAAAAAACATATCATACCTCCTTTAGATGCTCTCTGCACAAAGATAGATATAAGTGGCAAATAAAGCCAAAACTCACATGGGCCACAAGAAAATAAGCAAATTGAATGGTATTCTGAAAGAGTGTGGGCTGCCAAATCAAATGACACCATATTGAAACATTGCTTGATAACAATAAGAGATGGCTTTTTACTTTGCGTAGAAAAAGAAAAAAAAAATGAGTTTTTAGAATTTCAATTTTCAAGTTTGAGTCCAACCATTCATGTTGGGTACTGGGCTCTAGAAGCAGAATATGATCTAATTTCCTGTTCAACACTTTTTTTTTCATATGATCCAAGTTTAAAGTTTGTGCTACTTGGGTCATTGTTGTGAAAATTGAGCTGTCAAATTAAAGTAAGTATATAGGCTCAATTTTGGAGCAAAATCATGAAATCTAAATACAAAATAAAAATCAAAGAACTCTTAAAAATAAATATAAATTGTCTACAAATTCAAATCAAATGGAAGAACTCTTAAATACGAGTATAAACTGTTTACAAATTCAAGTTTAAATTCAAGAACTCCTTGAAAGGAATATAAACTTTCTAACAAATTCAAATTAAAGAAATCCTTGAAACGAGTGTAAACTTTCTAAAAAATTCAAATTAAAGAAATCCTTGAAATGAGTGTAAACTTTCTAACAAATTCAAATTTAAGAACTCTTAAATACGAGTATAAATTGTTTATAAATTCAAATCGAAGTCCAATAACTCCTTGAAATGAGTATAAAATTTCTAACAAATTCAAATTGAAGTCCAGGAACTCCTTGAAATGAGTATAAACTTTCTAACAAATTCAAATTGAAGAACTCCTTCAAACGAGTATAAACTTTCTAATAAATTTATATTCAAGAACTCCTAAATACGATTATAAACTATTTATAAATTCGAATTGAAGTCCAAGAACTCCTAAATATGAGTATAAACTGTTTATAAATGTAATTCAAAGTTCAAAATCAAATTCAAGTTCAAGAACTCGTAAATATGATTATAAACTGTTTACGAATTCAGATGCAAGAGCTCCTTGACAAGAGTTTAAACTATCAAAATGAATTTTGAGACTCGTCTATTTCCAAGATAACTCGTCCATGAACAAGTCTCGATAGGGCAATTTGTAGATAGTTAAAAATTGTTAGCAAACAATATTGTGTCATGTGTAAATCATAAGTTAGATAATTAATTATATTTCTATTTTGTTAATGAGATTTATTCCAAAATAATAGATATATGGTTAATATTTAATTCATCAGTAAATAGGAGAACGAATGTTGCAATGACACCTCAGAGATGAATAATCACTCAAATTGCGCCACATAAGCCTAAATTGTCACATAAGCCCTAAAAGATCACCTAAGCCCATAAGCCCACACCTATAAATAAGGGTGATGAGGCTTCATAAATGAGGGGGTGAAGTGAAGAAGAGGTGAAGTGAAGTGAAGAGAAGTGAAAGCTAGAAGAGTTCAAGACACTCGAAGAATACTCTACAAAGTCTTCTCCAACATTGAAGGCATTCTTCGTGTAAATCACCACGTTCTTCGTCAAAATCATCATCCAAATTAAATAAAAGATGGCGTTCTATATGAAAACATGGTGAAAACCCTCCGCATTGGCTCTCAAAGTTGAAGATCTTCAAAGCGTTCTTTAACATTTCAAATCAAATCCAACGTTCAATCGGAAAACAAAACTAAAGTTATTTAGATCAACATCATCAAGTTCAAACTTCATGTTCAAGGAGATCAAGGAACAACTCTCATCCAACAACTTGAAAAACATTCAAAGATAGTTCAAGAATCCAAATTGAAGAGTAGAATCAGGGGATAAATAAAAGATTGAACTCGTACACAAATGTAATAAATCAAAAATATTGATTTTGTATACAATTTCGTTTTTATAGGATTAAATACAAAAAAGTTGAGTTACAACAATATAAGTGATTTAATTGAGATTTGTAAGGGTACAAAAGTTAGGAACAAAACAGAACTAGCCCTTTCAGAATTTGACTTCTTATTCAAAATAGTTGAGAAAGATGAAGTTGGAATAATTGATCTTTGAGTGTATATTCCTTATACAATCATTACATATATATAACTCAATTTAGCGAGGAAAATCACTACTTTTAAGTTGTATTGACATTTATTTTTAGTTCCAAACTGTATGATATGGTCATTGTAAGTTGTAGTAGTGACGACTGGCGATTACACTAGGTGTACTGATTTGAAGCATAAAACTAGTATTAAAGGTGGGAATTATGTATAAAATTCGGTGCCAAGAGTCGCAATTTAACTCTAATTAAAGTTGAGTGACCAAAATTCGTTTTGTTGTCATGAACTTGAGAGTGCACAAATTTTACAAAAACTGGAGGAAGTTTAAGGATCTTAACTAAGAGGCACATTTTCATATGATCGTCCTTACTTAAGGACAGGTCTTCATGCTGGCCAACCCGATCTGAATCCGACCTGAATCAAATTCATTAATATTAATATATTAATCGATAATTGATACATTTATTTAGAATAAGTGATACAATATCACATTTGTTCATAGCAAATGATACATTTATTAAGAAAAAATGATACATTTTATTCACAACAAGTGATACATTTTATTCACAATAAATGGTACATATATTTACAATAAAATGATACAATAATACATTTATTCCGAATAAATGATATATTTATTCACAATAAGTGATACAATTATATATTTATAGGTCGGACCGGGTCAAACAGATTTGGATCGATCGACTTGCGAAATGACCCGACCTTAGGTATGATCGATACTAAGCATAGAGAGATTATGCATTTGAAAATAAACAAGAAGTTCTTTGGATATTGCCCTAATTTATTTTTTATTTCATGCCCATGGACTATGCTATCCTAAATAAACTAGTTGTTTCATGCCCTCATTTCGCCCAACTTGAAGAATAAGATAATCTAAACAATAATATCAGTCACATTACAATCGATCAAGGTTTTGCCACCAACAAAAATATTTGTGTGAATATAAATGATGATTTTGGTGACATCTAAGTTCAAGCACTTGAAATTTCGATTTTCTAAACGCTTGAAACTTTATGGTCCAAAAATATGGGCTTTGTGAATTCAATAAATACAGTCTCTTTGAGGCTGAATGGCTTAATTTTTTTTCACATATCTACTTTCTAGGCCCATAACAAAATTTCATGCAGTTTTCTTTACAAGTCTAAAAATGGAGATGAAAGCAATCGAAGAAATCGGCATAGGCGAAGACCTCACCCCACCCCTCTGCCCTCTCGCCGCCGTCCTCCACGCCTCCGTCCTCAGCTCCTATTGCTCCGCCTGCTTCTCCACCCTCCCCCCGCAGGCCTTTCCCCCTCTTACCGACGCCTTTCCCGAAAATCCCCGCCATGTTCCAACTGAAACTCCCACTCCTCTCTACTGCACCCTCACCTGCTCCACCGCCGATTCCGCCCTCCATTCCTCCTCCGACGAGCGCCACCTCCTCTCCCTCTTCGCCAACTCTCATCCTTCCGCGTGGGACTCCCCTTCCTCCTCCGACCTCCGCCTCGCTCTCCGACTCATTCGCATTTTCCAGAACCTTCCTCAAGAATGCAGCTCCTCGCCTCAAATATCGTTTCTTGAAGGAAAAAAAGAATCCCTTTTCCAAGAAAATGAGGAAACCGAAGTCTCAGATGGTTGTATGGAGAGAATAGCCGGTTTGATGACCAATCGCGAGAAGTTGGTATTCGCAGAAATCAAGAAAAATTTCGGTAATTCCGGGGATTATGATCAAGATTTTGAAAATTTTAAGATGATTAGAGAGGGGGCGAAGATGATGGCGAGGGCGAGGGGCAAAGATGTAAATTCAGAGAAGCAGGAGGGGTTTGCGTTAGAAGAGATGGTTTTGTGTTTGGTGATGACGAATGCAGTAGAGGTTCAAGAAAGGAATGGATTTTGCATAGGTATTGCTGTCTATGATGCTGCATTTTCTTGGATCAATCACAGTTGCTCTCCGAATTCTTGCTACTGGTTCTTGTTGGGGCCGGGAAACGACGAGCAGCTGCCTCTGAGGATTGCTCCGGCTGCAGAAGGCGGCCGCGGCAGTGGAAATGGTGATGGTTTGATGATGGGAGGAGGAATTTCAGGTATCTCGAGTGAATAATGTGGTGGATAATTCAATACTATTTGTTTGTGTAGCTGTGGAAGTGATATGAGTTTGTTTGTGGTGATGTAGAGAGAAATGGTTATGGCCCAAGAGTTAGAGTTCGAAGTGTAAAGGTTGTTAGCAAAGGTGAAGAGGTTACTGTTGCATACACGGATTTGTTGCAATCTAAGGTTGAATTGCATTTCTATTTGGATATCTTGATTTCATGAGATATCATATTTGCCAAGTTTTTTTAATAGTTTTATTCTTTTATTGTGTGATGTGAACTGTTGAAGAACCAAGATTGTTTATGTTCTGCTTAATCTTTCTGAAGAATTGCTTCCTTACTTATGTTTAGTTCAGAATGTAAAACATTATTATTAGAACTACTAATTGATGAAGAAATTCTGGATATATTAGTTTATTTTGCCATGTCTGTTGTTAGATGACAGACGAAACTTGGTGATGTTGTTAAGTGCTTAATGAAGATTTGAGGGAAAATGTTGGACAAGCCAAAACAAAGAAAAGGGTTATGTAGCATTTGAGCACATGTTTATTACTGGGAGAAACCTCTGTTTTTTATATTTCCTGTTATTGAGTGTATAAAGTTTTTAAGTAGTTTGACAATTATCAGTGTCGTAGTTTCTTATGTATATTTCTTCCTGATTGGCCTTTCTTGAGCATTTCAGTTTCTCGTGTTATGTTTCTGATGATGCCTTCTCCTGCAAGGCTCCTTTTTGTTCAAGCGTTTATTACTTCTCACTGGCATTGGTTTCTGCAGGAAATGAGACAGGTGGGTCTATGGTTCAAGTATCGGTTCAACTGTAGCTGTAAGCGCTGTGCTGCAGTGCCTACATGTGACGTGGATTATGCTCTGCAAGTAAGATTATAGTATAATATGTTGGCTGAATAAATTTGTGTAAATGGGAACAATTAAGTTTAATTGGCAAGAACTCAGATATGATTTTTCTCCCAAAGCCCTAACGTATGCAAAATGAATCATTTCTTGTTCACTTTTCTCTGCATTGTAGATGTATTTATAGATTGACAAAGTTAGTTGGCTCCTTGCTTTATCTTCGACATAGCCCTGAACTTTCTTGGTTTGCAACTTTTTTTCGTGTTTCATTGGACTTTCTGAAAATAATTCAGAAGATTATGTGTTTATTCTTTGCCATCTGTTCGTCTCTCCTCCAACTATGGCAACCTAATTGTGAGCCCTTTATTGGAACTTCAGCTCATGGCCATCTATGATTGTCCTTTATTCTTCTTTTTCCTGTGTAGGCACATAATGCCGAGATTCCAGAATGTTTAGATGACGAAACAGAGAAGCTGATTCAAAACTCTGCCTATGATGATGCCATTACTGACTACCTATCATTTGGTGACTCAAAATCATGCTGTCAGAGGCTTGAATTCTTACTTTGTGATGGTGACTTCAATGACAATTTCCATGGGAGGGTGAAGCTTCATCCTTTTCATCATCTTTCTATCAATACTTATACCACCTTGGCTTCTGCTTATAAAGTTCAAGCAAGTGATCTATGGGATCTCAGCTATGAAATCAAAGGACATAACCTCGAAGCTCTGAACATGTACAAGACAGGTTCTGCATATTCCTTGTTGCTCGCTGGGGTTGTCAACCATCTTTACATGTTAGAACCAGCCATTGTGATGACTGCTGCATATTTCTGGATACACGCAGGGGAGTCGCTGCTCATTCTTGCTAGAAGCTCCTTGCCTGATGATGCCTTCCAACTAGAGTTATCGTCCTTACTAACTCTCAAATGTGATTGTTGTGATCTCGTAAATAGTTCAGAAGCAGATAGGGATAGGCCTGATCAAAAGATGCAGTTGTATAACTGCATTTCCAATATAGCCTCAAAAGTTTGGGGCTTTCTTTCTTCCCAAAGTAATTTCTTGAAATATGTTCAGAGCCCGTTCGATTTTGGTTGGCTTGAATCTCCAGCAGGTTTAGAGGTTTCAGATACTGATTCTCAGTTGCAGGTTGAGGTATGCAGTGATCAAGTGAGGATGAATCTCATTTTGCTGAGTATCCACTGTTTGGAGTATGGTGCTCCTTTATCAAGCATCTCTTATGGTTTGTCGGTCGAAACGATCTATCGCAGAGTACTTGATGCTATAGTGCAAAACTGACTAGATACGAAATTGATTTTTGAATTTCTTTGAACTTTTCATGCTTGAATGCATCAATTCGAAAAAGGGTGATGTGATTAGTAATGTTCATACATGCATACCCCTATTTGTAATGTAGGCCCAATACTTGCTTCTGTGCATTTTTCTCTCGAATCAATTATTTCTTAGTCACTCATTCTTTATTATAAAGAGAATATCCTTAATTCCACTTGCTAATCTTCGTCCTTACCGTCTAGGAGAAGCATTCTTAGCACCTCCTAGAAAATCTTCAATTTAAATTATCCATACAAGAATAGATTTTAGTATTCTGAATTGGCTGATCTAGGGTCAAAATAAATTAAAACCCGTAATATTATACTAAAATGTAACACCTATTTATGGGGTTTTTCAGTACCTGTATCTCGATATTTTTAAACTTTCTTTTCTGTTCTTATTTTCTTTTCCATTTTTTTGGAGCTCTTTTTGTTTGCTTTCATCATATGATTACTGAATGTCCGTTTTTACGAAATTTTACCTAATTATGCATGCCCAGCAACTAAGCCATTATTAACAACACCAGGAACTAGAATAATGTAAACCAATAATATTAACAACACCGGGATTTTGAGTGTGTAAAAATAATAATATAAATTACAGATCTACTCATTAACCAAATAAATAACCCACGCAACTAAAATAAAAAATTACGCCCTTATATACAATCAAAAAGGTTATATCTATATATACTGTGTTTCCTTTTCTTTTATCTTTTGATTGAGTTGAGTTGTGAAAACAAAAAGAGGAGGTCGAATTGGATATACATTTCTTGGATAACTGGGAAAGCTACTATATCTACATACAAAACTAATATTTCCTTTTTCTTAATATTTTTGCTTAGAGAACAAGATTAAAAGAAATAGTCTTTGATATTTTCAAATAAAAGCTATAAGAAAACCAGTCAAAGTTTTTTGTTGCATAATGTATAAATGCTTCCTCATATATTCAAATGGGCATCACATAATTTACATTTACCCAAAAGCATTGTGTTTATAAAGTTACTATTTTATATGCTACACACGTATATTATACAGTAGAACCTCTATTAAGGAATATTTTAGGGACTACAGAAAAATATGACAGAATGAGAGGTTATTCCTAAATAGAGTTGTAAGAAGAATTTTTTTTTCTAATTTTAATGTACATGAACAATACATAAATATTATAATTACTAAATACATGTATTGTATAATATATTATATGCAAATACATGTACAATATTTAATTTATTTGGCTTAGAATATGTAGAGTTAATCTCTTAAAGTAGATGCATGTAAGTACATGTAACTTTTGTTGGAATCATTATTATGTGTTCTTATAAATATTACACAATATACATATTTTAATATCATGTCAAATATTGTTTCATACAATGGCACCAAAAATTGAAAAACGAGTTCAAATGAGTAAAAAAAATCATGTTGAGTTGCACAAAATGAAGGAAATGCATCCGAGTTGGAAGCAAAAAGATTTTGCAAAGTGATTGGATGATACTCATAATCTCAAGTTATCCCAATCGACGATATCGAAGGCGTTCAAGAGGCCAATCAATCATGACGAACAAATTGTGCATGCTTTGACTGAAGAAGAAATCATTGAAGAAATGAGGCAAGAAGAGGAGGGAAATAATCCGGAAGATGATAGCGTAGAAGTTCCAAAAGTTTCATGTGAAGAAGCTTTGAGTTTGCTCGACAAATTAGAAATATTTTGGGTTCAACAAGAAGATGGTCATATGGACGAGCTATTGAAGACCCGTAAAAAGATATAATTGCAACAAAAAAGATGAAGTTATTGTTACAAGCAACCTTAAAGAAATATTTTAAATCTGCATAAATTTATTATAATGATATATATATATATATATTATTTATTGTGATTTATTCTTAAATGAAGGTGTATTTTTTTAAGGTGAGACCTTAAAAAAATATGAATTATGACAAATATAAAGTTTATTCCGAAATATAACTGGTCCCAAGTTGGGACCGTGAATTTTTATGATAAAATATGAGGTTATTCCTAAATAGAGTATTCATTTAGAGAGGTTCTATTGTGTTATAAAAAACTTCGACGTTCATAAAATATGAGGTTATTCCTAAATAGAGTATTCATTTAGAGAGGTTTACATGCAACTCAATTTAGGAATAACCTCATATTTTATCATTAAATTATTAATTTATTTGAACAAAGAGTTTGGGATTCTTTTTAGGGATAAGCCAACTAACATAAGCTATCATGTGAAGATTGACAGTACCAATAAATGATCTTTGTTTTCAGGTGCGTTAATTATTGGGTTACCCTAATTTCCATAGCAGCAAAAGGCTGTAATATAACAAACTCAGTGTCAACCCCAAAATCCAGTCTTTTTATGCGCATTTCTGAGCTCACGCTTTCCAATTATACCAACTACAGTAATCAACTACTTTAAATACGCTTAAGCGCATTAAACCGTGTGTATAGGAATCCGTAATTTTTACTATAATTTTTAAATTTCGGGAATTAGAACATCAAGTGGCTGTAGTTTAGTGGTAAGAATTCCACGTTGTGGCCGTGGAGACCTGGGCTCGAATCCCAGCAGCCACATAAAATTTTTCTTCGCTTTTCATTTCGAACTTAAATTTGTTCTCAAACCCTAGCGTTAATAGTGATACTACAATATTTCGATATTGTCTGTTTGTTTTTGGATCATTTTTAGTTCATTAAAAATTAAATTCTCTGTTATTTGTTAATTCCGCCACCTAGTGAGTAGCGACTTCCCTTCGGAGAAAAATTAAATGAATAAAAGTAAATGCATTTTGAGAGACTTTTGTGTTTTGCAATAACTATACCTTCAATAATTGGTTCGATTTCATCTGATCCCCCAAAAAACAAACAGAGGAGATAAATATTACCCCCTCTTGCATAAAAAACTTGTCACAAACTTCGACGTTCATAAAAAAATGTGTTATTTTCCTTTTTAAGATAATTAGTTATTATATTTCAATCTCATAATAACTTATTATTTATAAAAGAATTACCCAATGACTGACTCATTATTCTTAAAATTCAACCTCAACCACTCAAATAAATTATCAAATATTTTATAAAAATTTGTGCCGTCTACCAAGTGATATATTCTTGATGGACGGAGAGAGTATAAGTTACAATAAAAGATCAATATATAATCAAAACTGAAATAAACTTCATTAAAATGTATTGCAAAATAATGGACTGCAACTCAGGAACACCAACATTCCTCAAAAGATTTTTATGAATATAATTCCAAATAGAAATTAATATAAATTAATTTTATTACCTTCATGCTACTTTTGTGGTTCGTATGAAATAAAGCTCTCCGGACCAATCATGCACGATCAGAAACCATAAAAAATTAATAAAATGTCCTTTATGAATTATTGAACATGTAACTTCTTATACACTTTTCCATACTTATTTAACTAGTTTTGCTCCTTTTCTCCGACAAGTACTTTTGAACATAATCTATTTTTTTTTACATAAGTTCTATAATAGTTAGTCCTGTGTCGGTGGCACAAATACAAGCTATTAAAGTTAAAGGGGGACAAAAAATAACAAGAAATTAAATATGCGAAATTAAATAAGCGACAGCCATAACATTTTGAAAAAAATGAAAGTATATAATAAAAGAAGAGATACATCATATCTTGAGAGACATTGAGCAAAACGATTGTCGGCAGAAGTAGAGGGATGCAGGAAGTTATTTGATTTTAACAACCTATCAAAAACTAGTCCTGATTAAGTTGTTTTAACAATTTAGGAATATTGACCAAATTGTTATTTTTTTAAAACAACGATCTAATAAATTTTGATAATTAAATATCTACCAGCAAGATCTCGATCTGTGCAGTTAACGAAAAACTGAATCCGATCTTCACTTCTTTAACATGTACCAACAAATAATCAATTTATTATGGTTGGGACAACATAACCCCACAAATAACATATTAGTTATTAAAAAAAAATTGAGTGAATGATTGTATTATTTAAGATGATATTTTGAGATTGGATTGGAAACCTTTTAACATAAAAATTCTCCTATTCTATTGTTTGCAGTAATTTAACTCGATTCTATCGCTAACATTCACAAATTCTATACATTTAAACTTAAAACTTAAAATACGATAATTAAAATAGAAATATTAATTCCGCAACGAATTCTTTTGTACTTATTTCCCCCTCATGAAATTCCCCCCGCTTCATTTTTTTAATCTCGAAACAGGGTAAAAACATAAAACAAAAGCACGACCCCTCACGATTCTCGATTAATACTTAAAAGATATTTTTATTTGATTATAACTAAAAGAGTTATTGATGTCTAATACACGAATTCTGGGTATATTTTAGGTTTTTTTTACGAACTTTAAAAATTATCAATAAAAACACGAACTTAATATTATTGTGATTTTTTCCACAAGTTGAATGATGGTCAAAAATTGAAACTGACATAACAATCGACGTGACATCATTTCATCAAAACGACATATGTTTATTTATACAATATATATTAATTAGCAGTTAAATACATAAATTTTAGATCTATTTTGATTTTTCCTACGAAATTTTAAAATTTGTCAATAATCACACTTAATATTATTATAATTTTTTTTTCATAAATTAAATGATGATCATATATTCAATCGTCAATAACCAAACATAATAATCAAAATAAATTATGCACAACGACGTGATATCTTCCTAAAGAGTAAAATTCTTCAACAATTTGCCTGACAGCTAATGAAAGCGGCACACCAACTTCACTTATTCTGGATCCCGCGTAGCTGTAATCAATGCCCACACTGCACAACACGTGGCTAGATCGAAGCCGTTGGCGGATCATTTTGTGTCGGCGGAGGTAGCGTACTGCGCTCACTGGCGTATTGAATATTCGTTTCAGGCCAGGGCGATATTTTTTCTCTCGTTTTTCAAATTTTGTTATTTGTTAAATTTTATTTATTTATTTATTGGTTTGGTTTCCACCGACGAAATTGGTAGTGGAGTGCGTGAGCGCAGTGGTCAGATCGCGCGTGGGAAGCGTCTTCTTGGAGGTGAGATCTGCTGCTGACGTGGATGTACCTTTTTCTCCTATTGTTCGTGGTATTTTACTCTTTGCTTGCAAAATGCAAACAGTCAAATGGGAATTTCTTTCATTTTTTCTTTTACTTCTTTCTTTTTAATTAATCTGATGAAATCAAACATTTCAATTATTAGAGATTGGTAGACTTTTTTATTCCTGCAAAAATGTAAAGATGACTGCGATATTGAACCCAAACTTATTTTATACATTTAGATCGTTAAGAATTATAATTAGCACATGACACTATAGTAATATTATTAGCAATAATATTACTATGCACAATGGAACTGTCCTAATTAAATATTAATTATGATTTATAAATTTTAATTAACTATGAATTAATGATTAATTAATTTTAAATTGAAAATAAAGGTATTGAAATTCGTGCTTTAATCGCTAACTCTTATAAAAGTAGTGTTATGTAAGGACGAAAATTATTTGCTATTAAGCAAGTAATACCCATGCTCATACTGGTCGTAGATAAATTGCATTAGAAAAATTGAAATGCGAGAAATTATGAGCGATATAATTTAGTTAGAAAATCAGCGGTGGTCCACCTGTCGTATTAGGGTGGACTAATAATGGATGATTAATGTGCTGCACGTGTTGGGTTTGTGGTTAATTGAACACATTCACTTTGTAATTAGGTAATGATTGGAGCTGCTACAATTTGAAGATTGAAGCATCCAATGCTTCTAAAAAAGGTCGCTGGGCACTGGTCATTGATCAGTCCCTAGATTTTAAGGATTTTTTTTACCCCTAAGTTATAAGGATTTAATAAAAGAGTTTTACTTTTTTAATTGAGTAAAATTTTAAATTACTTTGCAGTTTATTTATTTTATTTAATTGAATGTCAGATGAGTTTGAAACTCTGAAGGATTTGCAAACTGCAATACACTAATTCATGAAATGACTTCTCTTTAACTATTCAAAATGTGAGAAGAAATATTGGGAACCTATACTTCTCTCATGAAATGACATATCGTGAATTCTACAAACAATCAAAATTGAGAGAGAGAGGGAGAGTATTCTTATTGGATGCAAATCCTGTGGTTTGGGAACATGATCCTTTGTTCTCATATTCTTTTTTTTTTATCAATTTAATACAGAAATTTAAAGGCCACGCGACGATTTGACTCAAACCGGGCTTCGATCTCTGCTATTAACCATTCTATCACTAGATCAACATACGCACACGCTTTTGTTATCATATTCATGCTCTACTTCGTGTCTCATATTTAAAATATTGTATCTGACTTGGTCTAAATAAAAGGAATGAATGTTTTTTAAATATGGGAAACAAAGTGAGAGATGAATTTTGGAAGGAAGTCGCTTGATGTGGAAAGCATGGTCGAAAGAATCAAAATCGTTTTTACGAAGTCACGATGATTTTCATTATTTACCCTAGTTGGTTTTAGGGTTTGTGGTTCTTTGGTCCGAATAAACGCAGCACTCTTTTTCGTTATGAGAATTTTCTCGTATGAAGATTTTTACACGAGATTTCATTGAGGCTAGGGAGTCTGATCCTAATTTTAATCTATTTACATTTTTTATGAATATTATTTACCCACTAAAAAAATATTTGAATTTCTATATTAACAAATCTTTTTTTTTTCTGAAATTTCTCAGCATGCTAGGATTAGGGATGAAATCAAGATTGAGCAGAGTCGAGTATTGTCTCAAACTCGATTCATTAATTATATATTCGAGCTCAAGTGTGATTAACAGCCCACACTTTGATACTCGCAACCTTACTCAAAACTAAACAAAATTTCTAAGAATAAGCTTACCAGTTTCCATTTAAACGGTGGTAAAATTAAAGTATCAAAATCAATTCAGAGTTTCTTGACATTCCCTCCTACAGGAAAACAAATCTTTAATCAAAAAAATTATTAAATAATGAAGTCCGTTAAGCAATAATCCTTTGATGCTCACCAAAGGAAAAAAGCAACAATGAAAAAGGAGTGAATGGTTACTTTATTTCTGTTAAAGATCAACTACAGAAGAACGATAACAACCCCTAATTAAAGCTTGCTCCACATTAAATGGGATCCATTTAAGGGGAGAAAGAAAAATAAAAATAAAATATTAACTTGACCACATATTTATCTCCGTGCAGTGTATGCCTTAATTTAATCAAGTCTTCCATCCACGGATCTTGCCATATTATATATAGTTATTAAATTTGGACCAAAACATAACAATTTGTTCTTAATTTAAATAGGATCATATATTAATATATCGTTACATGAAACTCCGAGAAGTGGTTAGAACATGTTATACTAATCATATTAGTTCGTGATTATAATTTACTAACAATTTGATGAGGTTTATGACTAGTTTTATCATCGCCCATCGACTACCACGACGAACCTAATATCTTAAATCTGAATTTAGAATGAATCTCAGACCACCCAATCCCCCAACTAAAAAGTTAACGGAAGAAAGTCGATTATTCCAAAGATTTGAATTTCGCATTTTATGCCACTATATATTCGTTTAGGGTTGAGTACGTAGAATTTGACTTAACTATTGTTCGTCATTGTCTTTGATAGAATTATTTGAACTCGACTTAATTCATTTTCAAAAGATGAAATAAAGTTTCAATTATTCTAACAAGATCAAACTTTATCATTAGATCTAAAGGCAAGAGGACGTAGATCTAAAGCCTACTATTTTACTTGATCAAATTTAAATTCAAAGTTCAACCCGTCTCTAATGTAAGCTTGTAAATCTATTACTTTCTCTACTGTATAAGATTAATCTACCAAAAATATGACACTTGGTGGATGCAAAAGTTCTAATAAAATATTTGGTAGGTGTTATTTGAACGAAGAAACGATCCCTCTATATAAGATAATGAGTGGTTGAAGTTAAATTATAAATATGGATCATATAGTGATTTTTTTTTGTTAATAATGATTCATTATAAGATTGAATATAAGAATTATGTGTATTCTATTTTTTGTATACGTCGAATAAGGTAATTGTGTTATATTTCAGATAAAAGGAGGTAATACTTAATTTTTGGATCTATGATGTCACAGTATATTATGGGATGAGTGAATTGGGTGTAAAAAGTGTCGAGAATATTATTTAATTTTATAATAGTCACAACGATGTATATACGGTATATTACGAATCTTCACAACACATACAGAAATTAGAGATTCAATTATAAAGTATTATATCCCCTCAAAAAAAATATAAAGTATTATATAAATATGAGTGCGACAAATGTTGATGGGCCAGTAATAATTGTTCACTATATGCGGAAGCAACGTCGAGACGGACCCACACTCTTTACTGGGAGTGGGAGCTGCCACACCTTCTTTGGAAGGGGAAATTTTAAAAATAAAAAAAGTGGAAAACATTGGCCATGTGATGTGACTGCGTTCTTTGACACATGCTAGGTCACACACACATGAGTACATTACATATGTTCTTGATTTTTCGTTTGAGGAAATATATATTAATTTCTTTGTTACTTATTCATCAAAATGGATATAATTAAGAACTAAGTCATACATACACACAAATGTATAACAAAAGGTTGAGAAATTGTAAATATCATCCCTGGCGTGAGAAGGTAGAACCACCATTTTTTAGTATATACAATGATGTTTTTTATATCTTCAGTATTTTTTTAGTGATAATGCCTTTTTACGTGTATAATAATATTTTTTATGCATTACACATGATGACTTTTTATATAATAATTGCGGATCATACCAAAATCAATGATTTAGATTGGTTCTCAATTTCTACACTAAAAATTTTGTTTTTAAGTAAATTAGGAGTGGTGAAAATGGTTATTACATATCAGTCATTATCGAACCGAACTTATACCCATCAGTTATCGATATCCAATAGCTAATTAATTCGGTTATTGGATCGATATCGATTAGTAGTTCAATGTTAATTTTGATTATCGAGTATACCGATAATCGAATGGATATACCCGAATAACCGTAATTATAATAATTATTAAATATTATTATATTTTATTAAATTTAAAATAAGTTTAATTAGATTTAAATAATAATAATTAATTATTAGTATTATTATTAAATTAAAATAAGTTTAATTAGCCAAATGGGTAAAAAAGAAATTTAATTTGATAATTTGGTTATCCAATAACCGAACCGACTAACCGATCGGTTAATTGGATAACCGATTAATCGATCTATTTCGTATCGATTATTGAATTTGAGAAATATAGGTTTCGATTAACCAAACCGATCCAATAAGAACCCTAATGTAAACCATCTTCTATATATATATATATATATATATATATAGTAAGGTTCAAACAATAACTATTTTTTATTGTGAACGTGAAAATTAAATGACTTCATTGTGAAAATTAATGAATTACGTAGAAAGTTATTGAATCTACAATATTCATAATTTATGCTCCTATTACAACATAGTGTCCCCTTTAAATCAAGAGACGTGAATTATGGGACAACAAACTGTTTATATTCCCTAATATTCACCAATCAATACAAATTTTTGTAAAGACACATGCCCACGAAAAAAGAAGAAGAAATCCTTATCACTAAAATGAGTTGAACATGCCAAATGTGCTAAAGAAGCAAGCAAAAATAATTGAAGGGCCAAATCGTAGAGATCTATAGGGTGAAACTATAGATAGAAAAGAATGTAAGTAGGTCAGAAATCTTTGTTCACATGGCATTGACAATATGTGTTGATGAAGGCATTGGGAAAATATTAAATTGTCTAATATTATGCAAAGTGAGATGATAAAGGATTTAATTTTATTTGGACTAATGGGCAAACCGTGGGGGGTAAAATCGTTACGTATTAGGCAACACATGGCACTTTGTGGGGGCAAAATGAAGTTGGTTGAAGCTTGAAGCAAATTGATGAGCCCGCCAGTTTACATTCTTCCAAACATGGTGGGGGCGATCGGCGAAAATCCCTCTATGACTTCTCTCATATATTTAAAAATACATTATTATTTAATTTTTTTAAATTATTTTTTCATTCTAATACCTCATAAGTTATTTTCGGGATCATTAAAATTATAAATTTAATTAAAAATTGAAGTCCAAAAAAGAAACAAAATTATTGACGTATGTTAGCGATGCAGAAGATGTTGACAACATATCACTCTTCTATGTACTTATACATTATAGAATAAATCTAATTTTGTTTTTATGTAATTTATAACTTTTAATGATACTAATAATAGTTTATGAAATATTAGAATAAAAAGTAATAATAAAAAGAGAGAAGAGAAATGCTATTGTGGACTAATATTTGTCAGGAATGATTAGGGTTGAGCAAAATACCCGAAAACTGAATATCCAAACCGAATCAAACCGGAATTTAAATTCTTTTCGGATTTTCGGTTCGAATCGGATTAAAATTTCTCTAAATTTCGGATCGGATTGGATTGAATTTTTTAAATCTAAAAATCCGAATTATATATAATAATAATAATATTTTATTTAACTATTTTTAAATCTAATATAAATATATATAAGAATTAACAAAATTGTTTTTGATTTTTCGAATTTCGATTTTCGGTTCGATTCGATTTTTATAAAAATTGATTTTCGGTTCGGATTAGATTTTTCTCTCTTAAAATTCAAATTTTCGATTGTTTTGGATTAGTCAAAATTGAATCAAATCGAACGCTCACCCTATGAATGCTCGTAAATATGTTTACAAATGGGGAGTAACATATCAATTCTTTGTATTGTAAAATTAGGGTGACCATTCGTGTTTGTCGGTCATTATCACGCCGACACGATAACCATACGACTCGATAAGCGCCAAACAGCAACACGAAAACGTTAATACGTCTACACGAATACGAATACGATACGAAATATAATCGACACCTGACACAACACAAGACATCGTGAACACGAATATGACACAAATTTTTTTTGACACGACACGAAACGACAAATTCAAATCAAAATTAAAATAAATTAATAAAAGAAATAAAATTATATAAAATATAATTAAATTAATATTAAATATATATAAATATTACCAAATTATACGAAAACGACACGAACTCGATGCAACACGAAAATTATCGTATTATACGAACACAACACGGATCTGACACAAAAACTATCGTGTCCTTATCGTGTCGACACGATAAGGTTGAACACTAGCCCGTTGATTTCGTGCATATTCATATCGTGTCGAAAATTGTCAGTCTCAATCGTAATATCTACAGTTTCATGATTATTAAATTACTTATTCAAAACGTAGCCTCGGACCCTATTTTTAGGACTGATATTTTATTTCATATTGCAATTTCACGCAAATGTATAAAGCATATAAGATTTTTTGTGCATATTCTATATAGGTGAAATTATTATAATGTCTTTCATCTAGTCAATGGTTAAGTATGCGATAACGCAATACATTAATGTTCGTGGATTATTATTTCCAGATATTTTCTTTGTATCTAAATTATTTATAGTCATATATCTGTCCAATCTATGTTTGTACAATGTTAAATTTATTACATACCTAACTCTAAATGTGGTCCATTAATGTCTTCAAATCTACGAAATGCATATGTGGAGTTTAGAAGAAAATGTCTATGCAATTAATACTAATTTATTTATCTGTTAAAATATGATGCCATTTAAATTCTTTAAATTATGAGTTAAATTTTAGATGACAATAATATTTTCTCAAATAATTTTTATGAATGTAGGTACCACATGAGTATTATACTATGTCTTTATACATTATATACAGGTATGAGTGCATAATTTACTTTGAAAATAATATCAAATCACTACAAAAACGCGAACAAATGACGGATTACGACGCTAAAATTCGGTCGTCAAACAAATGACGGATTTACTGACGGACCACACACGAAATAAATTAACGACGGACTTGCGACGTATTTGAGACGAGATGTGGCGGTACTATTGCGACGAACATATAACTACGGTATATACGTCGCTATTATCGTCGTTGATTTTAACGACGCATAATCCGTCGTTAAATTGACGATTTTTTATTTTTTTTATTGTACACTTTAATTAACCGTCGCTGATCCGTCGTAAATTAACGGATTTTTTATTATTTATTTTTTAATTATTTTTACGACGGATTTATTCCGTCGTTAACTTTATTTTCAGTTTTATTTATTCCAAATAAATGTTACGACGGAATATAATCCGTCGTTAAAATTAATTTTTTTTATTTTTTACACCAAGAAATACAACGACGGATATTTAAGTCGTTATTCCGTTTAGAGATCTTAACGACGGATTATTTCGTCGTTATATTAACGGATCAAATTTGCCCATATTATAACGACGGATTTGATCCGTCGTTAAATTTATTCTCGTTAAATCCCTTTTTACGTCGTTAGTACGTCGCTATAGCGCTTAAATATAACGGCGGATATTTTCCGCCTCTAATCCGTCGCTAAAAATTAGTATTTCGACGCGCCTTCTTCCCCATTTCATTACTCGATCCGCCTCTAATCCTCCCCCCCCCCGCCTTTATCCCCACCACCACCACCGCCCCGCCCGCCGCCGCCGCCGCCGTGCCTCAGCCGCCTCCACCGCCACCCTGTGCCAACCACTGCTGAGCCGCCTGCTACCGCATTCCTCGCCCAGTGGTGCCGTCGCTGCCCATTGCCTCCGCCTCCACCGCCCGCCACCATCGCCCCCACCTCCGTGTTTTTATTATCTATACAAAATCTAACTCAAAATCTAGAAATCTAACTCAAAATCTAACCGCATTACACATGTACTTATGTGTGCGATTTTATTAGTAAAATCGACTAAATATTTGTGCTAAGAATGTTAGGTAATGTTTATGGGATTTTATGATAATTTAATAAGATGTTTCAATATTTTCCAATTTCAACATATTTAAGGAATTTTGAATTATGAGTTTTGTTCGTTAGATTCCAAATCGATTGAACTTATGTGCTTACGTATACTAAAGAAGCATGCTAGGTTTAGTTGTAATTTTGGAGCATCGTGTGCTCGTGGCTTGAGAATGGTCGAGCCCAGAGGAATTTAGAATTTAGGGTTTTGTATGCTTGGGCGTAATTTGATTTCTTGGCGCTTTTGTCTCGAGAAAACAATCGTGATAGTGACCAATGAGCATTTCACAATTGTGATAGCTAGAGTGATTAAGAGAACCACTTTATAAGTTTTGAGTATAAGGAAGAGTAAAATATGTTAGAATTATTAAGTTTTTAATGCATATTATCGACAATTTCAGTGATTAGAGAAACTCGGTTACTTGGCATACAATGGTATTGTGGTATTTGTAGCTTTTAGTGATAATTTTGTCAACATGGAAGATGGTAATCGAATCGAATTATTGACCTCTAATTCAATAGTAAAAGTTGTAGAAATGGCATTTGAGTTGATTGAAACCCGATGTCAATCTATTAAGGTAAGATGACAAAGAATTTAAAACATGCATGTGTTTAATAAGTACTGAGGAACTTGTGATAGTTGTCCTCAAAAGGCTAAATTTCTACTTGAACTCTTCAAGAATTTCAAGGCCTTAGTGTTTGTATTACATTTTGTTCCAAGTTCTAGGTTTCTTTGTGTTTTAAGAATGTGATCTTTTTGTAATAAAGCAAAGAAGGTGGCCTGAAGGCACTTTCACGCATTATCCTCGAATTCTCCATATAAACCGAAATCAAGTTCGAGTTTCGAGTTTCCGGATGTTTCATCTTCCCGTAGTTTATTTTGTTCATCATCGCATATGGTTGATGATAAGATAAAGTTACTATTTGAATTTGATTGTTGCATTAGAAAGTCATAGGATTTGAAATTGAGATGATCTCGCTTAAGTTTTTCGCTTTGAGAAGGCTCGTAGCCTTAATGTTGTAGTAATTATACTTTCTAGTCCGGTTAGATTTGATGGGATTCGTGTGGAGAACAATAATGAGTTGGAATGAGAATTTAATTCTCTTTGGCTCAAACTTAATAAATAAACGATGGCGCTCACGTAGTGAAGAATCACAGTTTCGAACTCAAGAGGATGACCATAAATTAATAGGTCATGCCGAATTTTTGTTTCGATCGAATTACCCAAATAAGATTTTACTTGAAGGCCTTAAGCATAATGCTCAAAGTGGTTAGAATTTATTCTTGTATACTAATATTGTAGTTGTTAATTTGTTATTGTTAGTGCCTAATTTTACAAGATTATTACAAAAGGGTAAAATTGTGACAATATATAATATTTGTCTTTATAAATATGCACATAATGTTAGAGGCAAAGACCCAAAACATTGGTGGCGGTTGGAAGTTTTGCGATTTGAGTTGGTGATAGGAACTTTACATAATAATTCACACAAAATGAGAGTAATTTCATAACGTAGCCCCCGCCACACCTCACCCTCTGTACAGCCTCACAGCCTCACCGCCCGCCGCCGCCGCTCGTCCTGTGTTTTATTATATATAGAAATAATTTATATTTGTTGATTTATATATATGTATGTATTTGTATAAAATCTATCGCTTGTATGATATGTTTGTGAATGGAATGTGTTGGATTGTGGAGCCTAGAGGTCAAACTTCATTCATGAAATCGTATAAAGTTGAAAATATTCTCTTTTTGCTTTTGAATTTCGTTTCCTTGATATCAACAAAAATTGATGCGATAATTGATTGACATACCGACGATATTGGGCCGACCTCTTTCATTTTGTTGTTCGATTAATTGTTGAAGTATATAATGACTTTTGCTTTATTTTAAAAGTTGCAAACGATTTTGAAATGTTTCAATAATTTTATCACCTTTTTATTTGTAAAAATCAATATCATCAATTTGTCAATGATAAATGATGCATTTTCAACAAAAACTGAGAATTTAATTTTCCGATAGATCGAAGGTGATGCTATTATTAAAATATTAAAAATTATGTTAAATATATAATTAGAGGACAACAAAAGCCGGTATATTTTAAGCAAGCACCCTTTTTAAATATGCCCATTTAATTAATATTTATAACTTATAAGGATCGATTAGTCTATACAACTAATACATGCATTGTGTTAAGTAGGAAAATATTCTAAAATATTTCAAATATGTCTTTAGTCTAAACACTCCTCTACATCTAGATATGACCTTAGCTTATAAACCCACCCTATGGTGGTCAGTAGTAGTATGTAACTCAAGAACTCGAGCCGCCAATAATTCTTGTCTCTGCAAGTGGAGTAGTTTAGTAGTTTTATAGAGTGCTTCGATTGGTTGGTCCATCAAAATTAATAAAAACGATGGGATAGATAGCATAAACTTCAATTTACCACTTTGATTGACAAATCTCGCTCAAAAGTTCAAGGACCTTCTTTCTTAACTTAGAAAAGGGTAATTTGTTCATATTCCCATATTTTGTAAAAGCTTGTTAAGTTATGAATCTTTTTATATTCTCAATATAAACATGATGATTTTATTTTCTTTGATAAAGAGTAGCAATCACAAAATTACCTCCTAACCCTTTCACATGTGATGAAGTGGTCACACCATTAATATTTATATGTATTGCTATATATATTAATGTTGTGATCATTTACATCACATGTCTCACACGTGAAGGGTTAGAGACGAATTTTTGTGATTGCTACTCTTTATCAAAGAGAAATAAGACTAATCATGTGTGAACTTTTCTATTTGGTGATTTATATTTATGCATCGATTTTATACCTCACAAATTAGTTTCATGTCGATATGCATCCGTGTTACTTTTTATATAGTATATGTCTCGTGCATTTCTATTTCTATAACGTGAGAACCTTTTGTTATGAAACGTAGAAATAGACTTGATCCGAATATGAGTATACTGTCTTTTGCATCTAAATATTATCCTAACATAACCAAACATTAGAAAATTATGCCAGATACCTCTATTTACCAATAAATAGAGTTATGCGGCATCTCTATTTCACCTAAATTATCTCCTCTTACAAATGTACTTCCAAATCATTAACCAAATGTACTTCCAAATCATTAACCAAATTAAAGTCGGGCTTAGTAGTTGGTACTCGAATATTTGCCTCTCACTTCATCTCCCAACATTTGCGAACATTCATCTCCCAAGATTTGCTTCTCACTTCCGTAATCCCATTTCCCACGACAGAACATTTGCCTCTCACTTCGAATCTCATTTCCACTTCCTCGTGATGAGTCGAATCGTGAATGGATGTATAAGCGTCGCAGATTGTGGTGGATTAAATCATGATTTTCTTCGCGACTTGAAAACTTCATTGAGTTTGCTAGTAATCAACTATCATTCATGGACGGGGAAAGATCAAGTGTCCTTGTAAGAAGTGCAATAATATACCTTATCAAGTACAAGATACGCATGATATCACGCTTCAAAATTTGATTTGTTCCAAATTATAACACTGGATCTTTCGAGGGAGACAAATGTGAGTATAGATCCGACAATGCAAGATCACCCCGAACCTCAATCAAGTGCGACGACGATGGTAATGGATGCCGCTGGTCCTCGCTTAACTTTGCCGAGCTCAAGAGGAACCAAATGTCGAGGCACGAAAATTTTACGACATGTTGACGCCGCCGATAAACCGCTGTGCTGTTGCTCAAACCATTCACAATTGTCTGTGTGGCTCGACTTCCGAGTTGGAAAGTCGAGAATAATATATCCGAGAAAGGTTTTGATCAATAATGTAACTCATGAAAGAGACAACCGATGGTAATCTTGTACTGATGACTTCTACAAAGACGAAGAAATTGTTGCGTGGCATGGGATCGCTCGGCACAAGATAGATTGTTGTCCACATAATTGCATGATTTATCGCGACAAGATTCGAATTGACGAGATGTAAAGTTTGTGAGCATCCACGCTTCAAGAGCAATAATCGAGCATTTGAAACTCGAAAGAAATCACAAATTCCATGTAAGAAGATGTATTATTTTCCTCTTACCCTCGACTACGAGGTCAGATGCATCCGAGGCTACAATGAGAATATGCGCTGGCATGCATCGTCGATCGATGATGGGGTCATGCGCCATCCTAAGCACACACCGCATGGAAGCATTTGAACATGAAGTTTTTGTTTGAATCGAGATTCGAATGTTAGATTGGTCTTCGATCGATGGTTTTCAACCTTTTGGTCAATCAGACAACAATATTCTTCATGGCCTGTTATAGTTACTCCTTATAATCTTCCTCCATGGATGTGTATGAAGGAACAATATATGTTTCTCACAATTCTAGTGCCGTGGCCACGTAATCCAAAAAGAAAAGATTGATGTGTTCTTGCAACCATTAATTTCGAGTTAGTAGATTTGTGGGAAGCGGTGTCCTTACCTATGATGTCTCATCAAACAAAATTTTCGATGCGTCTTTGCATTGCTTTGGACAATTAGTGACTTTCCTGCGCACTCTATGTTGTTCGGATGGAGTACAATGGAAGGTTAGCTTGTCCACATTGCATGGAGGATATCAAGCGCTTACTTTACCAAAAGTGGTAAACAATATGGTTTGATAATCATCGAAAGTTTTAAACCCGATCACCAATTCGGAAGGGATAGAAGAGGATTCGAGAAAGAATACGGTGATTACTAGTAGTCCACCAAGCGCCATCGGAGAAGAACTATTATCTAGGATTGAAGGAATGGGACTAGTGAAGGTGACCAAATGGGTAGTGATGCAATAAATAGTAGTGTTTCCAAATATTTTGGTAGTGGTTGGAGGAGCGGAGTATATTCGGGATTTACTGCATCGGAGTTCTCTTTTGATTCGACATAATTTGGATGTCATGCACATAGAGAAGAATGTATTTGATAATGTGTTCAACACCGTGATGAATATTCCGTAAGACGAAGATACGAGCAAATCAAGAGAAGAACTTAATTTGTCTGCAATAGACTGAGTTGAAGATGAATGAGTCGACAGCAAGTATCCAAAAGCTTCTTACACACTTGACAAACATGAAAAAAAGTCTTGTGCGAATGGGTGAAAGGTCTTAGATTTCAGACGGGTATGTTTCAAATATGGGCGTATGTGTGACACGACCAAATTGAAGATGTTTGGGATGAAGAGTCACGACGCCATATTTTTATGCAACAGATACTCCCGACGCATTTGAGAACTTCTCCACCTAATGTTTGGAAAGCGAAGAACGAATTAAGTTTATTTTTCAAAGATTTGACCTCTCGAAACATCAAACTTGAGGACACGTGCAAACTTCAAGAAAATATTCCACTATTTTATGCAAGCTCGAGCGTATATTCCTCCTAGTTTCTTCGATTCAATAGAACATCTACCACCATCTAGCGATGAAGCTCGTATTACGGACCCGCTCAATACCGATGGATGTATCCATTCGAAAGGTAAAACGCTCACTTTAACAATTGTTGTCCATATGTATAAATATACACATATAACTATTAATCTTTTTTATATACATTGATAGATACTTACGTAAGTTGAAAAACAACGTGAGAAATAAAGCTCGAGTGGAGGGTTCTATTTGCAATGCGTACTTAGTAGAAGAAGCATCAACATTCTGTTCTTATTATTTTGAGGGTCACGTAAGAACGAAACATAAGAATGTGCCTCGCAATTATAATGTCAGGGAGATATTAGGCATGAAGACTTCCCGATATGCTTTCAATATTCAAGCAAGGTGGACGCCCTTTTGGAAAAATATCGAAGAGATATCTAGATTCGAGTGAGTATGATGCTGCTCGATTATATGTGCTATTGAATTGCGTTGAAGTTTCGGGGAACTATTTAAAGTAAGTATTTATAATTTCACGTTGTATAACTTTCAATTAGTATAACTATTTAAATACTAATTGTAACTATTTGTTTTTGAAGTTTGTTTATCGATTTCTTGAAAAGATTACATCCACGCATCTCCTCCTCTGAGATTCAAAAGGAAATCGACAGAAACTTCTCACATTGGTTTGATACATATGTGAGTATATAATCTCATTAACCAGAACCTCCTTTTGTAATATTTAATCAGTCAGATTGATAGATGTTAATTGATTTGTTGGATTTAGGTCAAAGACCATACCAACAATGTCGTCAATCCATTCATATTGGATTTAGCAAAAGGGCCTTCTCCAGTGATTAAGACGTATCCAGGGTACTACATAAATGGGTATAAATTTCACACGTTAGAGCATGGGACACAAAGAGCCACCATGAACAAAGTGTGTGCATTAAAGGTGAAATTTATGGTGCATAAGAATGAACTCAATTTTATGGGCGACACCGGAGGTTTGTGAGTTGGAATACCATGGGCTACCTATGAAGACCGTAACAATGTTTAGATGCGAGTGGTTTGATCCATCACGATTGGGGACATCGGTGCATCCCGAATACAAATTGGTTTCGTGAATTATGACGAAGGTATAATAAGTATGAACCGCTTGTCCTCGCCACACAAGCCGCTCAAGTATACTATTGTCCTTATCCGAGTTTAAAACAATCTACAAAGGATTGGTGGGATGTATGCAAAATTAAAGCGAGAGCTAATGTGGAGTCTCGATGAATCATCTAGTTCGATAGTACTCCGCCATTTCAAGAAGATGAAATGCCTTTAATTACAAGTGTAGTGGTTGATGATGACATGACACGAGTTCATCCCGACGGCACTTTGACGGACATAGAAGAAGCGGATGACTAATCAATCAAGATGATGAATTGTCGGAATCGATTCATATGAATTATCTAATCGAAAATGATAATACATTGAATGATGATGATTATGATGGAGATGAATAGGTCGAATTATGTCAGCAGTGATGAACTTCTCCTCGCACTTGACTTTTCAAGGTATAATCAATACCTCGACCCTCTCTCTCTCTCTCTCTCTTTTTTTGTTGCCATCCGAATGATCATCTTTTGCTACAACCATTGCTTCTCTCTATTCGGTTATCGAGTATAACAAGATAGCACAACAATTCACTAACCATTACCTCTTCTCCCACTTTACTAATGCATTACAAGTCAAAACATAACAATTGATCCTTAAGATTTCGATTTGGATGCCTCGAACCATGGTCAAGGACTGGATACTCGACCTAGATATAACAATTAGATAATGAATGTACACATCGTTGATAAGCAAAAATATTCAAATATTATCATGCAATAGGACACATCAACGAATACAACATCAAACCGCAAATTTAGAAGTATAAGCCTAAAATACAATCGAACAACCATTCAAGCATAAGAAAGTAAGTTTTCTCTAAGACAACACATTTCAATGAATCCTATCGTCAAAAGCTTTATAGGAAAAGAAACAAGAATTACCTTGAAAGATATTGTAGATGTAACTTTTCCAATGACAATGTTTAAACAAATAGCTAACGTAAACAAAATTCAAAGACAATTGATAACTTTTGAAGAATAAAAATTATTAAAGTAACGTATCAAATCTATTTTCGGATGGCAAGTCGAGGACGAGGTAGAGGAGTCCAATTAGTGATCGAGGAATATTTCGCATCTACCTCCCCGATGAAGGAGTTGGCGCCTCGGTGGGAGGACTTACTATCGGTGGAGGAGAGGGTCGAGCAGTGGTCCGCACCGCTCGATGGGGAAGAAGACCTTGACTATTGTGAATGGGTACCTATAGTTAATTAGATTATTTTAACTCAATTGTACTTATTTGAATATAATGTATATTATTTTAACTCAATTGTAGGATTTTATGTCCATCGCATGATGTTGCACATGTGATCACCGAGTCGCTCAAGCGTCGTGAACCATCGGGTTTCATTGAAATTGGTCCCCGAGGATCGAGGCGGATGTATTTTCAAGACTTCCGTATTATTGATTTACATTAAGTATATTGGTTTATTTCGGACTAAGTGATAGTTAATTGTTTATTTTAACATTAATACACTTAGCATGCATTCAAATATATATGTGATGTTTTGTAATTCAAAATATATATGAATGTGCATTTCAAATGTATCATTTTCAAATTTATGCTTTAATTATTTCACGGACGCGCCGCTTTGTTCATCAAGTAGTCTACACTGCATGGTGCCAAAAGCGGCAAGTGAGATATAAGGATCTTATTCATAAGATCAAGAGACAGAGTCGACGACGCGCCACCTCAATTCATTCCCAGATCGGATTGGCTGCGTGGCGTGATTATTGGAATCACTGAGGTGCATAAGGCGCGTAAAAGCTAGGAGGAGTAGGATGACGAGCCGGATGGTGAGGGACGGGGATCGTTAAGCACGGGTGGCCCCGATGTGCTTTAGATTATGCTACCAAGATTGTAAGTATTTAGTTTTTCGAATTCAATTTAGTTTTAATGTTGTTCGCTCACCACATATATCATAACTGTTAATTGCTGTTATTAGACGCCACAAACTAATTGGATTAAAACATCATTAATGAAGCTTGTTTAATTTTCTTATTTTTAAGTAGCAACTCGTATTCTATTATATGCACACAAATACTTATAATCTACTTACCTACGTGTGCATTAATAATGTTTGAATGAATGAATAGGCCGAGAACGGGAGTCGATATTTCGAGGTCCAAGGGATGTTTTTCGAAATATCATGTCGCCCCGATGGAAGTTATACAGATGGGAAGGCTCGTAGCATCGCGGTAAGTAGATTAAATATTAAATATGGTAATGATGTAAAATAACTTCTATTTGGAAAGTTAAACGATTTTACCGCAAATACAGAGCAGTGGAGGACCAAGTTCAGATTTTGACCTGCCAAGCCAGATGCAGAGAGAGCCAGTAGATAGGACTCGGATCCTCGCGGTATCCCCTGAGGCGCGATCGAAGAAAAAGAGATTGTTTGGTCGGTTCTCTCACGTACATTCATGGAGAAATGACTCTAGTTCCGGCTCGCAATGACTTCTCGATGGAGTCTCCCGGATATCGAGCGGCATCGACGGAGATGGAGGAGCGATGCGGTTAGAGAGAGCGGATGGTCGAGCAACTACGGTGGAGAAAGAGACGCGTGAGCGATCGAGGCGAGGATTCAAGCACAATGAGTGAGCATGCACGCATACTTCAACGCCTTCAAGCTCGGATGGAAGCTCAACAGAGGCATTCCAATGATTCCTATCGGGCTCGAAAGCAACAGATCGACCTCGACCACCCTCCACCATTTGATTCCTATCTTTACGCTTTTACTTCATTTATGGATATGTTGAATTGTTGTTGTTGGATTGGATTGTCAATTGTTGAATTGTTGAATTTGATTTGATTTATAACCCGTGATCGAATAGTTGTTGTGAATTATCGAATGTGGATGTATTGAATAATTGTGGATGGATTGTGGATTTGTGATTTGGATTGTGGATTTGTGATGATTTGGATTGTGGATTTGTGATGATTTGGATGGATTGTGGATGGATTTGTGATGATTGTGGATGTTGTTGGATTTGGATTTGGATTTGTGATGATTGTGGATGATTGTGGATGTATTGAATGTGCAAAACACGGTAAAACATAATCAAACAGTGCAAATATATTAAGTATAGCGACGGAATAGAGACGAATTAAGTCGGAACCTGCGGCGGTTACGAGATTAATGTAATCTAATTGGTCGTGGTGTGCAATGACGGATCTACGACGGACCTGTTAATGACGGAAAAAATCCGCCGCAGATTACGACAGTTCTGACGGAATAGCGAACATATTTTGCGACGGATCGGAGACTCAATTACGGCGGAATTAAATAGCGACGGAAATAGTCCGTCGTTATTTGCGACGGATCTACTGACGGAATTACCCAAATAATTTAGCGACGGAAACAATTCCGTCGCTAGTTACGACGGACGCTTCCGTCGTTAATTCAACGTAACAAACGACGAGTCAAACGACTAATCTATCAACGACGGATAAGTCCGTCGCTAGTCCGCTTCAAAATTTTACGACGGATTTTTACCGTCGTTGTCTCAAGGAATAACGAGGTTTTTAGAGACGGTACAAATCACGATCCGTCGCAAACTGGTTTCTGACGGATTGTTGATGTTTCGACGGATTTTTCCGTCGTCATGCTGCTTTTTGTAGTGAATGTACAAAGTTATTGATAATTAAAAACTCAAACAAGTCTCATATAATTGAATTATAATATTACACAGTATATACCAAACATATTTAATATCATGTTATATTATATACCAACTATATTATATATATGGTTTGTACTTTTTGATATATAATAATTCATATATTTATTGGAATAGTTATAAACTTCAATATTTTATAGTAATTTCCTGTATGGGCCATAATTTATCTTGCTTACTCTACACCCTGCACTTTTTGTTTCCCTGTCTAATTGAAAAGTTCTTCCCAAAATAGAAGCGACAAATGATCGACTATGGGAGTTTTTACCCTTCCAGCTAGTGGTTGAGGGATATATTTGTCAATGCTGCAAATAAAGATTGCAAGTCTTCTTTAATATTTTTTTCTTTAAGAACACTAGAAGATCGAGATTTTATATACCCGAAAGGAAAAACTCAATTATTTCAGAATTATATGAGATTTCACGTATTGTGATCGAAAATTCATTTATACCTCGGAATTATAAATTTTTGTTCTTTTCTTTAATTTTGAGGTTCATATATTTATAAATATTTGGATCATCTTGTTCAACTCGTTCGATTGTCGTTACATGTGTTTTTGATATTGTAATGAAAAATTTATTAAATGTGGTTAGCAATATATAAGAAATTAATGACGGTAATCCAATTATCGGAATACAAAAATTGTTATTTTTAAAATCGAGAACCCGCCTACTTCTTTTGTAATATATTTATTTTTCTATTAGTAGCTTGGTCAAAACAAAGAAAAAAGGAAGATAAAGTGATGTTTCATGGAGATTTTTCAGTTTCATAACTGTGACCCATTATTTATTTGGTTATTCCAAAAGAAATTTCAACTTTCACGTAATTTCCTTCTTTTTGTTTCACGATTTAGCTTGAACCATATTATTTTACTTTACGCAAGACTATGAAATCTTGGTCATTTTAACCATCCTATTTTTTTTTGGAAAAGATTATGTAAGTTTCAGCAAATATCATAACCAAAAAGTGAGAAATCATACCTATAAATTTGTGATTTATTTGTCTAAACTTCTAACGGGAAAAGAAAAATCCGAATTTCTATAATCAGATATATTTTCCTTAATTAAATAAACAAGCCCAGATTCATTGTCTCCTGACTCCCCCTCTCTGTCTGTCTTGCAATTGATAATTTTCTATTCTGATTGTGAAATTTAAATCATACTTTGTTTTCTAAATTTAAAATGTAGCGTATTATATTTTACCACCATCTCCCACGCATAAAATATGATATTATTTACAGTATTCATCATTTTATTTGATAAAAATAAATAAATTCATTACAAGATATACTTTCTTAACCACGTTTTTAAAAATATAACACAATAAAATATAAAATAAAACTATAATGCATAATTTCCTAAGCGAAACTCTCGATCAAACACCAAAATGGTGTAGGAAAAGAATGCAAATTACCTGAAAAAACATTATTGTCGTCAAATTTATTCGAGATCTTCAATTTCAATTGATATTTTACATTCATCCGGTTCATTGGTTCCAATCGCATTTATAACGACATTTCAAAAATAAAAAATTAAGTAGTAATTTAGAATAGAAGATCTTGTCTTCGAATAAAATCATACATAAATAAAGAACAGAAAAGAATCACAAGAAACAATCTAAAACCCAAGGAAATTCACATGCTAAAATTTCCACTCCTCGCTGAAATCTATCGAAGTAAAAACCAAATTGGAATAGAAGGTCTCCTCTGCATCAAATCACTAACAAATTAACATAAAATGTGATGTGAAGAAGCTTTAGTCCAATTTTTTTTTCTTTGAAAAGAAGGGTACAAAAATGCTCAAGAAAATCACCTAAATACCCCTTCTCTCAATCCCAAGCGCCGCCGCCGAGGCGGAATCGCCACCCACCCCGCCCGGGCCCAGTATCTGAAAACCCTCTTTCTTAAATTCACAATTTTTCTTTTAGAGCTTCCGATCCAGACATTGATAATCTCTGTCACTTCTGCGTTACGCGTTGGACCTTCGGTTGTTCTTTCTCTTTATTATTTTATTACCACCACATTATTATTTCTCTATCTTTTTTTTTCTTTAAATAAATTATAAATATATTTTAACATTGTTTTTGTCTTTGTCGATCCCTTCTTCAACCACCGGTTGGGCATTTGATTCTCTGATCCACACAGCGCACACAGTAACACCTACAGCTCACAAACACTAAGATAAATTACTAAAAGAGAGAGACCCTTTATCTCTTAACTGGGGTTTCTCTCAAGAAAAGAATCAAGAGAGAGAAAGAAACCAAACCAACCTCTCTCCTCTCTCTCTCTCTCTCTCTCTCAAAACTAAACCCACATTTCCCTTCACTGAATTTTATAATAGTGTCGTCTCCGCAGTCTGTTAATCTCTGATTTTTTCCAATTGAATTATTTATTGTTTAAAACCCACATTTTGGGTTTGCTGTTAATCCATACCTTTTCAGTTTATAGTTTATTGCGAAGGATTGAATGTTGAAGAGAGGGAAGAAAAGTAACAGTGGAAACCCCGTGCATTTCTTTCTTTAACGTGTGCAATGGGCGTTGAGCGAGAAACACTCTCTCTTCTTTCTCTCTCTTAGTATTGATTGTGAAGCGGTGCGAGTTGAATAAGCACAGTTTTTTTTTTGAGGAAAATTCTTTGATTTGGATGGATACTAATGGGAGGCTTGTTGCTGGTTCACACAACAGGAATGAGTTTGTACTCATCAATGCTGATGAGATTGGAAGAGTGAGTGCTCAAAAACCATATATTTCTTTATTGTTTTTGTTCCATCATTTTCTCAATTGATTTTGGTTGTCAGCTTTGCATAAAGTCTTGTTCTTCTTGAGTAGTTTTAGGGATTCAAGTTTAGATTTTTTTTTGTTCTTCATTAACTTCTTGAAGTTGACTGCCTTTTTGGTCTGGATTGAGTGGATTTATTGTTTGGTAGTTTGATAAAGGAAAATTTGATCTGCTTTTGGCAATTTGAAGTCTAATTAGTTTCCTTTAAAGTCAATTTTATTGCTCTTGAGTTTCATTCTTGCTTGCTTCTTAGCCACTGGCGTTTTCGCTTTTGATGCTTTTGAATTTATGAGCTTGCTTATGAATCTCAGTATTTCGATTTCATTTAGGTATTTCGATTTCATTTAGTTGTATCAACTTATTTGATCTGATTCGGGGCCATGAAATCGAACTATTTGTTGTCGGTAGGTGACTTCTGTGAAAGAGTTGAGCGGGCAGATCTGCCAGATTTGTGGAGATGAGATTGAAGTTACTGTTGACGGGGAGCCGTTCATTGCCTGCAACGAATGTGCATTCCCTGTGTGTAGACCATGCTATGAATATGAAAGAAGGGAGGGTAATCAAGCTTGTCCTCAGTGCAAAACTCGATACAAGCGCATCAAAGGTAAGGCGGAGCCTCTTGTTGTTCAGTCGGAGGTATACTGGTTTTGATGATAATTTGATAAAGCTGTGCCTAATTCTCAGGGAGTCCTCGAGTTGATGGAGATGAAGATGAGGATGAATTCGATGATTTGGATAATGAGTTCGAGTATAATGGCAATCCTCATCAGGTTGCCGAGGCAGCTCTCTCTGGTCGGCATAACATTGGCCGCACTGCTTCTGGAATCACTAATTCCTCGGAGCAGGATGCTTCAGCTGTTAACTCGGAGATTCCTCTCCTTACTTATGGTCAAGAGGTAGATTCCAATCCCGATTTTGCTGTTGAAATTTCTCTATTTTCTGATTGATTTTTTTAAGAAAATATTTGTATTGGTGTGAAGGATGACACGATTTCAGCTGACAAGCATGCTCTCATTGTCCCACCTTTTATGAGTCGTGGAAAACGAGTCCATCCTATGCCATTTACTGATTCCTCCATGACTTGTAAGTTTTGTTTCTGGGGTTGGCTGTGTAGTTACTTTGTTGTTCTATATCAGTAGTTAATTCATAAATGTACGTACTATATTGTAGTGCCACCACGACCAATGGATCCTAAAAAAGACTTAGCGGTTTATGGTTATGGCACTGTTGCCTGGAAGGAGAGGATGGAGGAATGGAAGCGAAAGCAGAACGAAAAACTTCAAGTGGTTAAGCACCAAGGAGATAAAGGTGGTTTCGATGGAGATGATTTTGACAATCCTGATCTTCCCATGTAGGTCCATTCTCTTGTTTCATTCTTCGTTTTCTCTATGGAGACTTGGTGGATGTTTATTTGAAATTTGAAAACATACTAACTGGATAATGGATTGTGAAATCTTGATTGTATAATGTGATTGAATGTATTGTACTCCCATTTTATCATGTAAGAGGTGGTGAAGGAAATTAAGCCATGGTATCTTTTCTTAATTTTTCCTTCAAATTATTGCAGGATGGATGAAGGCAGACAGCCGCTTTCGAGGAAGCTACCGATTCCTTCAAGCAAGATAAATCCTTACAGAATGGTCATTCTTCTTCGGATTGTTATTCTTGGACTATTCTTTCACTATAGAATTCTTAACCCTGTCAATGATGCTTATGGGTTATGGCTAACGTCAATTATATGTGAGATATGGTTCGCTGTATCATGGATATTTGACCAGTTCCCTAAGTGGTCCCCTATTATGAGGGAAACTTATCTGGATAGGCTCTCACTGAGGTATATACTTCTCTCTTTCCGTCTACTCTTTCTTGTCATGATTGCATTCTGAGCTTCTGCATGTTTTATTTTGCGATCAGGTATGAGAAAGAAGGAAAACCATCTGAGCTAGCGTCAGTGGACATATTTGTTAGTACGGTGGATCCGTTGAAGGAGCCTCCACTTATTACTGCTAACACGGTTCTATCTATACTTGCTGTCGATTATCCGATCGACAAGGTTGCGTGCTATGTCTCTGATGATGGTGCTGCTATGCTTACTTTTGAAGCTCTTTCTGAGACCTCTGAGTTTGCCAGGAAATGGGTCCCGTTCTGCAAAAAATTTAAGATAGAGCCTCGTGCTCCCGAATGGTACTTTGCTCAAAAGGTCGACTACTTGAGAGACAAAGTAGAACCGACATTTGTGAGGGAGCGTCGTGCAATGAAGGTGCCACACCACATCATATACTTTCTTTTTTCAAATTATCCTTTCCTCTGTTATTATATATTGCATCAGTTTTGGATTTCAGCTTTCGTGACTAATATTTTTATGCTATGACTTCACTATTGCAGAGAGAATACGAAGAGTTCAGAGTTCGGATAAATGCGTTGGTCGCCATGGCACAAAAGGTTCCGAGGAGGGATGGACGATGCAAGACGGAACTCTGTGGCCGAAATAACGTCAGAGATCATCCCGAATGATCCAGGTTTTCTTAGGTCAAAGTGGCGTCCGTGATATTGAAGGGAACGAGTTGCCTCGCCTATATATGTTTCTCGTGAGAAGAGGCCTGGATATGATCATCACAAGAAAGCCGGTGCTATGAATTCTTTGGTAACTATTCTTCTATTTACTTGAGATGAATGTATAGCAAATCGAGCTATCTAATTTATGATTTTCTTGTTTGATTCCAGATACGAGTGTCGGCCGTCATTTCAAATGCTCCTTACCTACTCAATGTTGATTGTGATCACTATATTAATAACAGTAAGGCTCTTAGGGAAGCTATGTGTTTCATGATGGATCCACAATCTGGAAAGAAGATATGCTATGTGCAATTTCCTCAAAGATTCGATGGAATAGATCGGCACGATCGATACTCGAATCGCAACGTTGTCTTTTTCGATGTATGTGGAGTTCATTCTGGAGTTAAAGTTGCAAGTCAGGAGTGGTTTATGCCTGTAAAATGGCTTTATTAGTTACATTGTAAATGGCTAATATTTTCATAATTGCTCACAGATAAACATGAAGGGGCTCGATGGGATCCAAGGTCCGATATATGTGGGAACTGGATGTGTCTTTAGGAGACAGGCGTTGTACGGATTTGATGCCCCCAAGAAGGCGAAACCCCCTGGCAAGACATGCAATTGTTTGCCGAAGCTGTGTTGCTGCTGTTTCGGGTCGAAAAGGAAGGGCAAGAAAGGGAAGTCAAAGGAGAGTAAGAAAAAGAGTAAAAGCAAGGAACTTTCAACTCAGATTCACGCTCTGGAAAATATTGAGGAAGGAATCGAAGGTGAGGAAATAAACGTTGAAACTCGAAAGAGTTACTGATGCTGAATTTCAGATCTAGTTGTAGTAGAGATAAGATAATGATAATTCATGTTCCTCTATCAGTAATTATGCTTCCCTTTTCTTAACCACATGTTCATTTATCTTCTCCTCTCGTTTCTGCTGGCAGGAATCGACAGCGAAAAATCATCCCTCATGCCCCAGATCAAGTTTGAGAAAAAATTCGGGCAATCACCTGTTTTTATTGCTTCAACACTTCTAGAAAATGGCGGTGTTCCTCATGGAGCGTCATCTGCTTCACTCTTGAAAGAAGCTATTCATGTCATTAGCTGTGGTTACGAAGATAAAACAGATTGGGGAAAAGAGGTTAGTAATGACTGCATTTAGAAAATACTTCTCAAATACCTTTTGTTGACTCGAAGCATAACTTCTAACCATTCTATATCACCAGGTCGGATGGATTTATGGTTCTGTTACAGAAGATATATTGACTGGGTTCAAGATGCACTGCCACGGCTGGCGATCAGTGTACTGCATACCGAAAAGACCCGCATTCAAGGGGTCGGCTCCAATCAATCTTTCAGATCGTCTTCACCAGGTTCTTCGTTGGGCCTTGGGATCAGTGGAGATTCTCTTGAGTAGGCATTGCCCTATTTGGTATGGGTATGGATGTGGTCTGAAACCGCTCGAGAGATTTTCGTACATCAACTCAGTCGTCTATCCATTGACGTCGCTTCCCTTGATTGCTTATTGTACCTTGCCAGCAGTTTGCCTGATAACAGGGAAATTCATCGTACCCCAGGTGAGTTACAGCATGTCGAATTGTTTAAAATTTATGATTCTTATCTGTTTAAATTTAGATGGTAATGGTATCTTTTACTGTCTGCAGATCAGCAATTATGCAAGTTTAGTTTTCATGGGCCTCTTTATATCAATCGCCGTAACGAGCATATTGGAGATGCAGTGGGGAGGAGTGGGAATTGATGACTTGTGGAGAAACGAGCAGTTTTGGGTGATTGGTGGTTGCTCATCACACTTTTTCGCCTTACTCCAAGGTCTGCTCAAGGTTTTGGCTGGTGTGAACACAAACTTCACCGTCACTTCTAAAGCAGCTGATGACGGAGAGTTTTCGGACCTCTACCTCTTCAAGTGGACATCTCTATTGATCCCTCCTCTGACTTTATTGATCCTCAACATCATCGGAGTTGTAGTCGGGGTCTCAAATGCCATAAACAACGGGTACGAGTCGTGGGGGCCTCTATTCGGAAGATTGTTCTTCGCCATTTGGGTGATTGTCCATTTATACCCTTTCCTCAAAGGTTTCATGGGGAAACAAGACCGAGTCCCCACCATTATTCTTGTGTGGTCTATTCTTCTCGCTTCTATATTCTCGTTGTTGTGGGTCCGCATCAACCCGTTCTTGTCAAGAGGCGGAGTCGTGTTGGAAGTTTGTGGCTTGGATTGTGACTAGACACCGAGGATGATGAACTAGTGGTTTGCGTTTATGCGTAGAAAAGGTCGTGTGGAACGAGCAAGACAAGATCAGTCTCGGAGCAATGATGATCCATCTCAGATTCTCCCTCGAAGCATTTTGGTGTAAGCAAACTGAAAAGGCTACTCGTCTGTAGATAAAAAGGTGTGTCCGCGCTCATTTTGTTAAGTTGTGCAAAGTTTCGTTTATTCTTTGGAGGAGTTTGTGCTCTGTGTTCGTACAAGAAACATAATTTAGTTCCTCATAATTTATATTCCCTTCTTAATAAGGAGGCTTATACAGTTGATTTATTTTTTAAGCGTCGAAAGGTTCCGAGGTTCTTTCTTGTGATTGCTATGTATGGAACTCGATTTCTGGATTTCTTTTATACCTTGATATGTAGATGTATGTTATCAATGATGCTACTAAATGAACAGAACAATACATTATTCATTGAGTTTAATGTTATTGTTGGAAACAGTTTTTGCTTCATGTTTGTTTGAGATGTGCTTGCTCTAGCTTTTGATGGGACTTTTAGTTATTACATGAATTCCCCAGAAGTTGCTTGAATAATTGCGTTTTCTGTTTGGAAAAATACACTGGTTTAGCCAGAAAATACTTTTAGCCAAATAAATCATTAATGCATTATTAAAGTCTAACTTTAGCCAATAAGTGATTTCTGGCATTGGAAAACACAGCTAGCAACTGAAGATGACACAGCTGCCAGCGCCCAGCGTCCAGCGTAGACGATGATGTCGTTTCGTGTTTGAGGTGATACATGACTTTATCCCTCACGAACTGGCTAACATCAAAATTTATTTGCTAAGCAAATCTTACTTTTAAGGGACTAAGACAGGTTACATTAAGGTTATAAATTTCCATCGAACCATTGTGTTCATCAACAGCAAGAGCAATGATTCTTTCCATATTGACATATTTAAGATGCTACACGTGGTGGAATATATCGGTTGTGTATTCACCCTAAACCCGAACACTCGGAGATGCGGGCATCCGGTTTAGCATTTCCGACCCTCCTCTGGATATCATCTCCCATTCGCATTCTCTCTAACAACACAACTCTGATGGATTGCGACTTACAAACAGCACCAGAAATGCTCATTCTTTCCTTGGCCGAGTCGACCGCTCAAGCAACTCCGATGTTAAGCAATTTAAACAGACATTTTCTGAGCTTATCATGCTCCGTGAAGCTTTGATTTCCATCACCATTTGCAAATCTCATCACAGTTTCCGTTTATGCCAAAAGTGAATTATCTACGGTCTCCGTGACTTCGTTGAACGAACAATTCTTCACAAAGCTATGAATCCCAAAATCCATCTCTGAACATTTCATCTGTTGTTCTGCCAGTGAACACCTCTAACACAAGGATAGCAAAGCTGTACACATCACCTTAAGTCGTTGGTTCGCCTCCAAACCCGTATTCTGCGAAACATAAAAAACAAACAAACAGTTTTTCCTAACTGGATTGAGCAGTACCTGGAGCAGTGTAGCCAATGGTGCCTCTGATCAGACTAGAATTCTGCGGACGTGTTGAAGAACTGCCTGTAGCTTTAGTGAGGAATTTAGCTAGCCCGAAATCACCGAATCGGTATACTAAATCGTCATCTAGAACTAACTCAGCTTGATATCGCAATGGATGATAGGCGCTGCACATTGCTCTGGTGCAGATAATCAACTGCACAAGCAACATCTATGGAAATATTGAGCCTCTGAACTAGCCCTAGTTTCCTGGTTTGCCCTCGTCTCTGATCTTCGTTTGGATCCGGGTGCAGCCAGTCTTCGAGGCTGCCATTAGGTTTGTACTGATAAACCAAGGCCTTGAAGTCATTCCCCTACAGATCAAAGCCGGAGCAAGCAGTGACTAATTTCACAAGATTCCGATGCCTGATGTTTCTCAATGCCTCACTCGGCCACGAAGCTTTTAGCAGCTCCATGCTATGAAAGATTCAAAACTTTCACTGCAACAAGCCTTCCGTCTTCTCCTAGAGTTCCTTTGTACTGATCTATAGCTGCCAACACCGAGCAAATTAAGTCTCTTCAGAAAATTCACCCGTGGCTTTTGAAAGCGTTTGGTACGACACTTGCAGCAGAGAACTCCAACCTCACGCAACCACCAACCCTGCTAGACCAATATTCAACTGGTTTTGGGGAAGACCAATACTTCTAAAAGAAGGGATGCTCATAACTTCTTTAGGTACAGAGCCATATTTAACCTGGTCATCTTGTATTTATAGGTAGATTTGGTGGCTGCTAGGGTTTTTGAATGCCCTGTTGAAAATTATTATCCCAACACCAATAAGCTCAAACCAATTTAAATTATACTGGCAACCCACTTCCACCTTCGTTTCTACCACTCCAACGTGCCCTAGAAATAGCTATATCTCCTCAATCTCTTCTTCGGTGAGAGCGAGAATTTGAGAGTTGCAGAGGGGGTTTGGAGAGGTGTAGAGGGGAGTTCGGATGGGGTGCAGAGAGATATGGGTAGAGTGTTATAACAGGCAAAGCCATACATAATCAGTTAGGAGCCATGCAGTTACAAGCTCAACAAACTCCAAACGCAGCAGCTCAAGAGGGCAATCATGTGTCAAAGCAGTTGAGGAAGGTGGAGTAAGCGGTTGAAGCAGTTAAGCTGTTAATAGTAAACAGTTAGATGGTTAACAGGCTATTAAGAAGGAAGCATTATAAATAGAAAGATTGTTGTAAACAGAGGCATCGATATTCATTTTCTGTAAAGCCTTTTGTCATATAATAAAATCTCCAATTGTTTGTCTTCTTCAAAGTTCATCCGTTCCTTGAAGAATTTGATAGCTTTTGGTCATGATCAATTAGTTCGATCATAACAAGTGGTATCAGAGCCAAATATCCTATCCACGACCGTGCATGCCGAGAAATAACACCCGAGGTTCAACGAAAATGGAGCGGAGGATAGAAATTCTGGAAACACAATTGAATCAGTTCAAGCAGCAACAAATGGAGATGCATCAGTGGATGATGGAAGAATTTCGACAGCTATCCGAAGAGTTAAGGAAGGAGTTCGGAATAGAAGGGAAAAAACCTGAAAAAGGAACCGTAGAGGAGGGAGACTCATCAACTCACCCGAGAAATGAGCACAGTGAAGAAGAAAAGTCTGCCCCAGAAGGAGGAATGAGGAATGAAGAAGAAGTGTCTGCCACAAAATCGAAAGGAGATAACACTCAAGGTAACTTCATTCAATCTTGCTCTGGAAGTCCTAAGATAGATTTCCCAAAATTCTTTGCTAACTTCATGCAAGAAGTGGATATGATGGTCGAAATGTTTAATCCTACTACTCTTGAATTAGCTGAGCAACTAGCTAAAAAGCAAGAAGTATTGATTGAATCATTAGGCAGAGGTCCTCGACAATTTAGTGAATCAATTAGGAATAGTATCGACACCCATTGGAAAAGGAATCATGAGGTGGGGTCAAAAAGGGTAAACTATAGTAATCATGATAAAACCTCTAATTTCAAGAAACTCACACCGAAGGAAATCATTCAAAATGGAGATTCAACTACTCAAAACCTGAATGCCATGGATTCTACTTCTCAAATTGGTGCTTAGATTTTGAAGGCTGGTGTTAGTGGGGACCTTAAAAACCTCAAGGAGATCATAAAGAGATTTGGTGACAGAGGCTTAAAGCAGATTTGTGATGAATACAGTAACTTCTCTACGAGCCAGAGAGCTTTGCATCACGCAGCTGAATCAGGAAATTTGGAGATCTGCGGCTTCTTGATTGATTACTTCGGAGCCTTTGTTGATATCCCGTCTTATTGTAGGGATACTCCACTCATAGAAACTGCCAAAGGGGGACGTGTCAAAAATGTTGAATGCCTGATCGACCATCATGCTCGAGTTCAGGTGTCGAGTAATAAGGGATTCACCGCGTTGTATTATGCAGTTCTAAAAGGTAACAGGGAGCTTATGGAATTGTTCCTGGGAAATAATGCTCCTACAGAGAGAGAATCGGTGGATGGAACACCAATACAGTTAGCTGCATCTCGAGGAAGTATCAAGGATGTGAAGTTGCTGTTGAAATATGGCGCAGAGCCTAATTCAACTACTTCATCAGGAATTGATGGCTTCCCTCTTCTATGTGCAATCAAGTCTTGCTCATTTGAATGCTTGGATTTGCTGCTTAAGGCTCTGGATGACCCAAATACGTTTTTCACTAGGTTAAATCCTTTATCATACGCAGCACAAGAAGGCGACACAAGATTTCTTAAAGTCTTTGCCGGAAGCGGCAGCAACATGGGAAGACTTCCAGACTATGAAGGCCAAGTTTCCTGCATTATTCATGACTTGAGGTCAAGTCATAAGAGAAGGAGAGGGCAGTGTTATAACAGGCAAAGCCATACATAATCAGTTAGGAGCCATGCAGTTACAAGCTCAACAAACTCCAAACGTAGCAGCTCAAGAGGGCAATCACGTGTCAAAGCGGTTGAGGAAGGTGGAGTAAGCGGTTGAAGCGGTTAAGTCATTAATAGTAAATGTTAGATGGTTAACAGTCATTAAGAAGGAAGCATTATAAATAGAAAGATTGTTGTAAACAGAGGCATCGATATTCATTTTCTCAGAAAGCCTTTTGTCATATAATAAAATCTCCAATTGTTTGTCTTCTTCAAAGTTCATCTGTTCCTTGAAGAATTTGATAACTTTTGGTCATGATCAATTAGTTCGATCATAACATAGAGAGAATGAGTAGAAACCTGCGCTATTATGTGTGGTGGCAGATCCACCCACCTCTTCTTCGTGGAGACATTGGTTCGTTGGCTGTAGTTGTCGAAGTGAGCCGTTAGTAGGGATGGCAATGGACCATATCTGTACCGGATCTTTCTAGCTCTAGATTCAAATTTTTTTCTTGGGTCCGGATCCTGTCAAGATTCATTGGGTCCAAAAAAATAGATTTAAACCCAGATCCATACGATCCGTAGGGTCTAAGATTTAGACCCAGATCCACATATTTTCTTTTCTAAAATAATTCTTAAATCAAGTATAATTCACATAATAATAATAATAATAATAATAATAATAATAATAATAATAATAACAACAACACTATAATAACTATTTAGAATTTCTACAATCATCACGATACAAGAAGACGTTAAACATATTTGGAATAACTAATTAAATTTCTAATTAATTAAAAACAAGGTCCGACTGGAAACATACCAACATATTAAAAATAAAGTACCAGACGACTAGAAGACAAACTAATGTCTTTGCAAAGCTTGGAGTAATTATACTGCCAAACTGATTTTGAAGACCACGTACAAACATGCAAACTTAATTGGGGCTCATTATCTATTCATTTCAATTAAATTTGCAAACTACCATTCGTTTCACTTTAAATGGTTGGTTTTTCTTTTGGGATCGTCCATTAAAAGTGATTCATTGTAAAAAAATGAATTAGTTTTATACATAAAAATATTTCGAATTTCGTGAACTATATTATTTTATATATAAAACATAATATTTTTTAATTTTTATGTTCAAAAGCAACAAACCACTTAGAGTTGGACGGAGATAGTAAGATCCTTACCCATTCAAATGAAATTTCATTCATTGAAGCTCTTGGACTCAACGGATCGGTTGATAAAGCTGACAGCTAGCTTTTTCTTTACGTATATTTGAATTTACTTTCCAAGTCTAACCAGGTAGATGGGTACAGTAGGTTGCCCTATATGTGTATATGAGAACTTCCATATTATAGGTAGACTACATCTTCCACACATGATAATATTTTATTAGTATTATCTATTTGAAAAATAAATGTTTTCTATTATTATATAGTGTAAGATAAGATTATAATATATAATGATCTTCATTTTATAATAATGACATAATGTCCTATTAAACAAAATTCAATACAAAATAAATAGAAATACCTAATTTGAACAATCAAAACGTTAGAAATAGTTCAAAAATGAAAAATAAGAAAATTAAAAGTTTTAATATATTTCTTGTTTCAAGAAAAAGAAATAACTAATTAAAACTATAAATTATTTAATATATTTTACACATCATATGAATTTAAAGATCTTTTCATGAACTTTCATTCAAGATGCATATTTTATCTAAAACAAAATTATGGGAAAAATGTGTACAAAAGAAGAAAAAATGAAGAAATGAAAAAGTTAACAATGTTCCACTAAAACAATGAACAATTGTAGGCGTTTTGTATCAGATTAGTTGTGGGTGGGTGTTTGCATCAATTTTTGATTGCCGAATATACAAATTTTTTTTAATGGAAAATTTTAATCTTTTAATTAAATTTTCTACCAAGTATTCGATTTTTATGTAAGAAGATTTATTTATTGGGTGGTTTCATTGTATATCCTAGTTTGCATACGGAAATCTAAAATATTATTTATTGCTAAAAAAAAGGCCGCTCTAAAGGAAAGATAACTTTTATATTTAATTACACAAGTGCAGCCATATCATATCCATAAATAGAAATTAGTAATATATATGATATCCTTCCCCACAAAATCCCCTATAGTGTAACGCAATGGAGTTTGTTTGTGCATATTGGTGCATAGTTTTCGGAATAATTGTTGGAATATTGAATTTTTCCAATGTAATTGTTGATAAATTATTGAAGAAGAGGAGTCTCTCCCTGTCTCTCTCTACGGAGATAATGCAGAAACGCATGGGCAGCGTCAGCGTGTGCACAATCTCCGACTATTCGAAATATTCTTTCAACGCGCAGTCCGCAGTCCTAGACGACAGATTTGTCGAGTTCTTTTTCTTCGATGAATCTGATGCTCTCCATTATGCGCGACAATTTCCCGGTGGCTACGACTTGCGCATATTGCGTCTCCCACTAGCTCATGTATGTTAAATTATTTAATTAATTTGCTTTCTCAATTATCTTTTTAATTTGATCCAATTAATTATGCAGATTTTTCGCGCAGACGAACTATTCCATCCCTCCATCGGGTTGGTACCAGAGTTATCCCAACTCAGAAACGCCCTAGAGGTGACGTCACTATAATATTTGTTGTTTTATTTTGACAATATAATAATTAATCACTGCTTTAATTTTGCATGCTTGCTTGCTTCAATAGATACAGGAAAAAGGAAAAGATATCATCGATGTGCCATTTTCTGGAGTTCCAGTTTTCCAGGTTCGCACTTCAAATGATGCCATATATTTAGATTTTAATTATTATATAATCTCTTTCTATTCATGAAAAACATTCATTTAATTCTATCTTGATTCGTCTATAATGAATATTTGTTTTTTATTGGACATGGTTTTCTCATAAATTTTGCTCAATCCGTCCCTAAAATATGTTCATGGAAATTTTCGTTACAAGTTTTACTAAAAATGTCGAGTGTTTATTTGAGTTGACTAAGGTTCACACATTATTTTAATATTAAATTAATTAGGGGTGAAATATAAGTAATAAAATATATAAATATGTAGTTATGAACTTATGATAGAGTCACTTAACGATGGTAAAAAATAAATTATAGTCACAATCACAGTTATAAAAATTACAAAAAATATAACTACTTTTTATATGAATTTAACTTTAATACAAATAAATCAGAGTAAACATCCGGCTTCCTTCATAGGCCTCTACATCACCGCCACTGCTAGGCCAATTTCTCTTTCCACCAATGTTTTGAAAATCGGAACGAACATCAAACCGATTAATTGATTAGGTCATTGATTCGATCGGTAGATCCGTTTTTAAAAACTGGATGACTCGTAAGTATTTGATTTTTTAAATTAATTTGTGATGTGTTTACTCTAAAACATATAAATATGTAGAATGAACATTAATATGATAAATTTAAATAAAATTTTAAATTTTTATACATTGTATGATGTATCAATCAAAAGTAAATAAAATAAATCATCAATATTTATTCATTAGTATATTTATAAGAAAAAATTATATAACAAGAACAATTTCAAATATTAATTAGTTCTTACCACCATCTTTTTTACATTATAATAACCATTTACATGAAATTCAATTCAACAATAATATTAATTACTGATAATAATTTTACAAATATTAATTGTATATAAAGTAACAATAATAATTTAATATTTAAGCCAATATTGTTAGTAAGTAAATTAATTAACCAAAGAATTAAAAGCAAAAGCTTCATATTGGTGAGTTGGTTATTATGTTAGTCTACTAATTCAATTGTTAATGGTTCGAATCTTGTTAACATCATTTGCTCATTTTATAGTTATTATTATTTAATTTAATAGAATTGGTCGGATTCATTGGGTTACCGATTTGACCGGTTTTTCATCGGTTTTTATCGGTTCATACCGGTTTTACAGCAATGTAAAATTTCTTTGAAATCGGACCGCTCAACTGACTGGTTCCCGGTTAAACCAGTTGAACCGGTTGATCCGATCTGGTTTTCATAACATTGCTTTCCACTCGTCGTTGTTGCCTTTTTTATTTTACGATAAAGATTTTAATATGTCCTAAAAATACTACACCTGTACAAGTTGTAAAAATGAATTATTATAAAGAAATGTCACTTAATTTTATAGTATAACTTAAATTTTGTGATACTCATAATAACTACATCCACAAACTGTTACAATTTTATCTAGTGACATTTGTAGGTTGCACAAATACTTCAAAAATAGTGTGCATGTGTTGGCCTAGTGGTAGAGTGGTTAATGTCCGAAACCAAAGGTTTCGGGTTCGAGTACACCGTGACGCGGCCTTTAAAACTTATGTATTAATTGACCAAAAAAAGAAAAAACAAATACTTCAAAAATCATGTCAATACTTGAATCTCTTTTGAAGTGTCTTCTTCGGCACACACGACAACTGTTGTCATCACGATAACTGTTGTCGTCATGACAATTACATTTGAATATGTTACGAACTATTACACGATTATACGAAACTCACATTTTTGTGAATTTGTATTATTCGTGTAACAAAGGATAATTTTGTAACAATAGCTAATTCTTACAATTTAATATAATTATGTCTACTTTTAATCTTTACTAAAGCAAATGATCGTTGTTTTTAAAATCTCTCCTAAAGATAAATCATCATTTCATGAAAATAAAATAATGTCTTGAAACAACCGTGCCAGATAACATATATGGTATCTTAATCTATATGGCTTTTAATACTTGACAAATTCATTCTGTTATCTTTCTAACTTGTTTGCCATGGCAGGCTGATGGTTACATCTGCCAGAACGGGGAGGATGACGAGTTTGATTTTCGTCCTCTTTTTTTAAGAAAGGTAACTAATAGCTCGATTTTAAGACTAATATTTGTTCTTACAATTCTAATACAATATTATGCATGCGTCTTAATTTAATTTATGGCACAGGAGGATCTTGAGATGTCCCTAGCTGCAGATCCAGATTTTACAAAGCCATACGATATTCAGGTTCTTTTTTCAATCATCACATAGTGACTCACATAATCACTAATAGTAACGTTCATTAGTGGTAGAGTGGTTAATGCCGAGACCAAAGGTCTCGGTTCGAGTCCACCGTGACGCTTTTAAATTTCGTATTAATTGACCAAAAAAAAATAGTAACGCTCATGAACTAACCAATGAAGTATAATACAACCTAGTCACAATATATAAGTTTTGAGTGTTTGGATGGGGTTATAAACTTCTTGAAATAGATTATAACATATGTAGGAGTTTATAGGTACTCTTGAAAAGTATTTGGCAAAATAAGATGTTAAACAACTTATGAGATTCATGCTACAACAATTATAAGTTTCTCATTTTATTTTTCATGATCATCAATTTATAAAATAATCTTACTATGTTTTGTTATTTCAACATATACCAGTTTCATTGCATGATTCACAATTCTCTCTCTCTCTCTCTCTAACTATGATTGACTCTCCCTAACACAATTTTTCCTCTAATTATAAGCTGAGTTATTCAAAACATTTTGACAACTTATAAGCTCTTGAGATATTATATCTTATAAGATAAGCAAATAAAAAACACACAATATAGCTATCTAAATTCTAACTTAAGTGTAGAGGTGATTAGAAAATAGTTATTTTCTATAGTAAAATAAATTGCTGTCACAAATGTAAAACACACAATATAACTATTTTGTATAATTTGTGTAGCGAAGGGATTTTAGTAACACTGGCTAGTTTTTACATATTACTATTTTTTTTTTGGTCAATTTAATACGAAATTTAAAAGTCGCACACGGTTGACTCGAACTCAAGACCTTTGACCCCAAGCATTAACCACTCTACCACTGGTCAACACACACACTGCATATTACCATTTTGTTTTAGAACTTGTAGTTTATGTGTTTGTTTGTACTAATACTCATGTGCATGGTTTATATAGGTTTTCGCTCTTGAAGATATTATGCAATCTATGAGGGTGAGCAATCTTGGATGGATCATATTATATTTTAATTAATTATCATATTATATTTTAATTAATTATCGTAGTTAATATTTCCTACTTAATGCGCTAATGATGTTAATTTTCTTCTTTTTCTATTATATAAAAGTAATATTAGAAAATGTAATGTCTTCTTGCAGGATTCTTCAACATCCGAGTGGAATGATGTTTGTTTTATTGGTCCAGGGCTGACATTTCTGACCTGGTCTCGTAGGTTGGATCTGTTAAATTAATTAGCTTTTTTCTTAATCTTTTTTCATGTTCTTTTCTGTAATCCCTTAAATATTACAAACTGTGCTTATTGATTAAAAAGATTATCTTTGGTTTTTCAAGTTTACTGTGTTACCTGTTTAGCAAGAAATCACAAACATTATTTGCATCTCATAAGTCATAACAGAGCTTTTGCGTTGACTTAAGAGCTTTACAACCCTCAACCGTCGCTCCAAATGTCTAATCAACGTTTTACAAAGATCATGCATTCAACAAATGCATGATCTTTGTAATATATTATTTTATTTAACTATTCGTTTATTTGTTATGTTTGTTGAATATTTGTAATATGTTTTGCAATTAGGATGAACTTTTGTGATATTAGATTTTTTTTATATGTGCTTTGAAGTTAAATTAAAAATAGGCAGTTTTTTTTTTTTAAAATATGTACCCTGTGTTTTCAGGAAATGATTGATATCGATCGGTTATCTCAATTCAGTTTTCAATCGATCCAAAAATTTAAAACGATTCCGTGCAATTTTCTAGTTTCTGTTTTAATCATCTCCATATATATACATTATATTAATGCTGTTTTTATGTTACTATTAAGAACATAGCGTTTCTTACAAAAAAAATCAATATAACTCAATTGTGTTTTAAAGAAAAGTGTGCGTTATAAAAATGAAGATATTGAAAAAAAGTACTTACACAATTCTAAGAATATAATATAAAATATATCTATAAATATTAATCAATTACTATACGAACTAGCTAGTGTCAACGGTACTTTCGAGAACTACTACTCCTTTGTTCTATGTAAGGAATTTGCCGCTCCATTATCCGCTCATCACTTCAATTTATACTAATTCTAGAACTGAAGACATTGTGTCCTCCAATCCGCCACAACCGCCAACGACGTTGATGAGGCCCTCCGGCGTCCCACATGAAGACCCGAAGAAGCCCAACATAGCGGTTGCCGATCGACGGATAGAATCAAATATACCAAGTCGGAGATTAAGAGGAAAGATGTTGGGACGTCGACAGGTATCAACAAACCAAAGGAGTAGGTAATAAATATATAGATATATTGTATTGACACATTATATTGTGATATATATAAATCAAATCCTATGTAATACTCAGGTCATGTTTTTAATTTACCTCTTAATTATCATTTCGATGAATGCCATGTAAAGCTTAGCTATACCTTATCGATTCTTCTTTATTGACCGAGCATTATATTAAATTATTCAATATTCAATGGATTAGCACTTAGATTTTATGTTATTGTAGTGGCATTTAATGTTTAGGATCATCTGGATCAATAACACATTAATTAGCACGCATGAAAAGTAAACGCATGAACGTTGTGCACAGATGAATGTTCGGTGATTATAAAGTTTGATTTTCGGTTCAATTTCAAATTATATAGAACCGATTAGTTTTGGTTCAGTTATTGATAAAATAGTTTGCCGAACCGATCTATATATATATATATATATATATATATATTGTTTTATCTAAATATTGGTTTATTTGTGATATTTGTAATATGCATCGAAATTTTTGTTGTTTTATTAAAAAATCAATTAATGTTAAGGCTTAGAAAACATATGTTTGGTGTCCACAAATCAATCAATTTTAGATCGGTCCAAAAATCAATTAATGCTCTAACTAGGTAGTGTTAAGGCTTAGAAAACATATGTTTGGTGTCCACCATTTATTTTTATTTTCCTTTCTAAGAATGTGGGTGGTGTCACCCGTATTATGTAACCGACACTTTATAACGTGATTATTTAATGTCCAAACTATATGAGCAATAAACGCAGTTATTATTACGATATATACAATAGATGCAGTCTTTGTTAAACATATATAAACCGGGGTCTGTCTTTGATAAAAAGAAGACCAGTTAAACCAAATTAAAAAGAGAAAAATAAAATATATCAAACCTAACACTCTAAGATGAAAAATTCTCCAAGAATTGTTGTTATTACATCCTTATTATCCTTGAGCTTATTCCTTCTTACACAAACATATGCCCACACAAATGCCAAACAAGAATCACCCAAAACACCCACCAATGCACACACAAACCTCAAACATGCACAATGATCGATCCTTGCTCCAATTGTTGAATTGAACGCCGGATCGAAAACGCACGCGGAAACAAATCGTTCTAATAACGAAAATAAAAGGAACGAAATTTCTGAACCTTTGAATCTAACTCTTCTAAGTGATTTAGGCGTGAATGGAAATCCTAAATCCCAAAGAGATGATTGATGCAATAACTCGGAAACGCTGAATGACACACAGACGAGGGTGATGAACTCGAATGATTCCTCGATAAAGAATTAATCGTCTTGGAAAAATCAAGAGGAATTCGAAACTCTCAAGAGAGGCAAACACTCACGAAAAATATTATTCAACCACCAACCTTCGTCCATGACAATAAGGCCTTTATATAAGGCTGAAATCTAAACCTAATCTGATAAGGAAATTAAAACCCTAATCTGATAACTTTGAAAATAACTAACTAATAATAAAGGCCCATAAATCCGAAAATAACAAAGTCTTGATTTCGTGGGCTGTACTAATTAAATCAAAATAATACTCTTCATCCTAAAGCCCAATCACACGTAATTAAATTGACGAAACATGGGCTGCCGGGCTTGTCATCTCCTATGGGCTTCTGTGTTAATTCTAGAGTCCAAACTTCTTGAATTAATCCATGCAATCATTCCTTGAACTTCTTAGCTCGAGTTCTTGTAACTGGTCCACGTGGAACATGAACCGGGTCTTGAGTACACGAACCTTGGACTCCATCACACGATCACCACAAAATCAAATGAAACTTTCACCAACAAATGCCCCAGATAATCCTAAACAAGAATCACAACCAAAACTAAAATCTCCAACACCACCAAGCACATAATGGAATGACACGTCACCCTACCATTTCGCCAACAACTTCTGCCTATCGAAGCGACTCAACGTGCAGAGTACGTTTTGTATGTATGTCTTGTATTCGAGTCCTACCAGCAGCCGAGTCCATAATAACAAGGATCTTATCTACCTTGCTGCATACGGTGCAATAGATTTCGGCAACAAAACATCACTTTTCTTGCAGAAGCTGCCTAAAATCAGAACTATGCCAGAGGCCGTCATCGAA